>VWYO01003934.1:239599-381489 GCA_013400275.1 Rhadina sibilatrix
TAATTTTATTGCTTTTTCTCTTTTTTTTTGGTTAGACACTCTCACCTTTATCCCATGACACTCTTTTATTGTGGGAAGACACCCAGCCAAAATCACAAAGGTACTTCCTTCAGACCTTTCTAATTGACCACAGTTGTGAAGCTTGTCAAGTACTAGCATATGGATAATGCACTTGCTGTGGTGTGACACCTGTTTGCTATATTAACCACAAACCTCACATTTTTACCCTGTTTTCCACATCTTTCCCTTTCTTTCGCTTTGGTCATTATATTCCTTTATATGTTACGGTGTTTGAGTATGTGCTGGGATTTGTGTATTGGTTTGAGGCAGGGACCAATTTTTTGTGCACATGTACAGCAGTTAGCACAGCACAAAATATCAGGGGAAGATGATGCAACGTGATGTGATTAATGTTAAAGCTTGCTGGAAAGCAAGTGGGACTACCAGACCCTGGTACAATAATCATCAACATTTTGTATCCTTGGCTCTCTCTCCCATGAGTGCAATTCTGTACAATAACAGGGAATGGAAAAATCAGACCATCTCCTGGCTAGAACAGTCAGGCTGACACAATAGCAGCTACACCTTGCTGTTAATGACCCTCATAGGTCAGTTAACAAATGTGTAAGAGTGTCCTTACTTAATGTTATCCAGCAAGGCACCATGGACTTTATTCGCTTAAGTAAATCCTGAAGACAGCATACTCTGCCTTGTGAGCACCTTGAGGGTCAACACCTCGAGAGTCAACACCTCCCAGACAATCTTTCCCAAATGCAGTTTTTCTAAATGCGAAATTTGTCCCTTCATTGTTTTCACATTGTAAAAGTGCATTTAGATGTTACCAGACAAAAAAGAAAACCAAACCATAAACAGTAGAATTTGAATTAGATCTGACACAAAGAAAGTACCGTTTCCAAGGCATATATCCCAAGGAGGTTTATTGAGATCCAACCCTGCAGGCCAATCAAATGAGAAATCAAGAATTCAAAGATGATTGCAGAGAAAGATTATGGAGAAGTACAGCTCTGTAAGTGAACAATCTCCTAAAGTACATTACTTCTACATTTCAAAATGGGAAGACACTACTTTCTTGCTGTCTGACTAAAGTTAGAAACACATGCACAGAAATAGGCACCTAGATTAATGACCTGTTTTCCAAAATGTCATAAATTCCCTGTCATCAAAGGCACCTTCGAGTCTTCATTTACAAATTTAGACCACGAGGCTTGAAAAATGTTCCTTTGCCTCCCAATAGCACCTATCCAAATACGGGAATTCAACAGAAAGGCTCTGCAGAATTGCTTCGCCTGACATGGTTATGGCAGATGGATGTAAACTGCTTAGTGTGACAAATCACCAGTGTCTGGAGGCACTGCTCTGAAGCTGGGGCATGCTGCCAGGCTGTGGGTTTTCCCTTCCAGGGGCTCTGCCTGCTCAGCCCTGGTCCCAGGGCACAGTGACCAGCTGCTCTGGGCCCATTGATGCTGTGCTCACTGCAATGTGTTCCCATGGGGCTGCATTGGCCATTTTGCCTGTTGCTAGCAAGGATGCTGTGGCAGCAGGAAGTTCTGCAAACCTCACTAAGCGTGATGCTGAGCCAAGGGGTTAGTCTGGTAGACCTCTCTGCTGCCAGGGTATGCTGCTAGCAGTGTTTTACAGCTAGGGCAATGTAGTCATCCCAAGACAAGGGCAGTTCAGCGTGAGTAGGGTGTTTTGAAGTCCCAAGCCTATGCTGGATTTCCATGCAGTTATTGACCTTAATCTGACATCGTTTTGTGAGAAGGCAGTATGAAAAGATTACAGCTCCTTCTCACTATAACTTTTGATTTACAATGGGCTAAGTAAGCTTCATCTGCTGAGGAGACATAATATAAAAATGCTCTGCTGCAGGCATGGACTGTGGCACAAGTGCCACTGGGCAGAGGGAGCAATGGAAAAACTCATCTGTATAAGGGAGAATGAGCAGCAGATTTGTTCTGGCTTGTTTAATGCAAACTGTAGAATTTAATTCAACTGGTCTTTAGAGTAATTCAGTGACTTACATTTGGTGAAGTACCATCTTTCATAACAGCTTGAACTCAAGATGGCAAGAGACAGAGGATAAAGAACCTCATGGGGTTTGTTCCAGCCATTAATCATCCTTGCTGCTGAGAGATGTGTCGTATCCAATGTGCCCAAATCCAACTTCCAGGCACTAATACTTGTCACGCTCCTCTGTTTTGCTGAATAGCCCTTCGGTACATTCTATTTTCTCTCTTTTAAGACACTCGTATCTTACCTGCTGGTTTAAAGAGACATCAATTTATCTTCTTTTTAATAAGCCAAACAGACAACCCTTTCTCTCACCTTAACTCACATTTTCTAGCTTGGAAGTAAGCACTAAGGCTGTTCAGTGCACTTGCAAGCACATTTTGACTTTTCAGAAAGATGATACATCCTTTCTAGCATCCAGCAGAACAACAGTTTATATTTCTGGCTGTAGGAGTTGGAGAACAGACCAAGTTCTCCAGGGCCTCCTGGCACAAAGGTTAACTCTGCATATATCCGGCTGTACTTCTCATATCAAGTTCTTCCTGAACTTCCAGTATTGTATTGTTTCATTTGAGAGTACAAAGCATTACCAAATTAATTTTAAGAAGTACATATTAAGACAACATTCCTTCATGTGCACAGTAGCATTCTTTCTAGCCATTTGTCTCTTTAAAAAACATAAAATATCTTAAGGAGAAATAAATGCTGTTAGTAGTAATACAACTAATTTCATTCCTTAAAACCAGTCCTTTGATGTCTGAAAGTGCAAAGAAGCTTCTAATCACTTACAAATCTCTCTAAATGGAAATAAATATATATCATGTTGGGATTTTTTTTCCCACGTCAGGCTTTTAGGCCAAGAAGTGATGTGTTAAGGTACGTCAGGGATGGTCTAAAGTTCAGTCCTAATGATCTGGTGGGTTGCTTATGGAGGAAATGCTAAAACATCCTTAAGGAAAGCAGTGGTGGCTGTTTGCAATGAATCACAGATTGCTTGCAATGGATCTGAAGGCTGTGTATATATATATATGATAACTCTTCTATTGTTAAGGATTATAGGCTGTTCTGTTATTGTTAAACACAATAGTGCAGGTCAGAGAGGACATGGTTAAAAATTCTCGTGATCCACAGCATTGCTCAGTGGACAGTTTGGAAGTTTCTGTCTCAGAACAAGCTACAGTACATACTCTTCAAAAAGGAGAAAAATTATGTAGGGGTATTAAATGTGCTTTCAAAAATATTTACAAAATGTCTCAAAGTCCTAGTTACTTGCATTTGTCCCTGGGAAGCAGATATATCGGTGTTACAGCCTTCAGCAATCCAGCAAGGGTAAGAAAGTGTAACAGATTTAAAAGAAAATAGCAATTTCATACTGTCATATATAATGTCTTGAGCTCAAGGGGCTCCATTAGACTGAGCAGAGAAAAAAAAAAAAAGTCTTCAGAAAGTATTATTCCTTTTAAATATAATTATTTTTGTTAAGAAACATCTTAAAGTGACTGCAACTGCCCAGCCTTGCTCTGGTATCTGTACAGCAGCCTGTTGGATTAACAGTACAGGAGATTTAAAAGGGTTATTCTAGGTTCCACACCAGTGGTGGAAAAATAAAATTACACCAGACCCAAACTGAATTAAGTAGTTAAGAACCCAGCCTAACGCGTTATAATCACCTTCTTGCTACTGATGTCATGTTTGTCAAGCAAAGCCACTATGATCTTTAGCCCCTGATATAAATGGATTTTCTAGTGACTGTAACAAAATCAAAATTGAGGCTCATTTGTGGTTCAAGACTTTTTGCAAAGCGATTTGGCACACTTAATGCTCAGTGATAAAACAAAAGCAACACTGAATCTGTAATAGATACACCGGGAGGAGATGAGGGTAAAATAAAATAAGACCTTGTCCATTTTAGGAGGAAGTTCTTCTTTCCACTCTACCTTTTCTGTTCTGTTTCTTTCCTTCCTTCCTTCCTTCCTTCCTTCCTTCCTTCCTTCCTTCCTTCCTTCCTTCCTTCTCTTGCTTTTCTTTGCCTAGCCTTGCCCATTCTGGAAGACAGTTATTTATTTGCTGAATTCCTCTTTATGAAGAACATAACTCAGCTCATGCTATGCTTTCCTGACTACAGATATTTAGGTGAAGTCAGACCTTAATTAGAATCTTCAAAGACTTCTCCAGCTGATAAAAAGATGCTCACTAGGGCTGGGAAAGGTGCACTCACTGCAACTTCTGTGTTATTTAAGATAGGCTCTCACTCACAAAGGGCACTTCAGGACAAGATCTTCTCCTCACTGTTCAGAATCAACCCCTGGAAATTATTCTCTTCCTTAATTTAGAAGCAACAGTAGGAAATCCTTTCCATATCACACACCTTAAGTCTCATCCCATGCCAGACCCCACACCCTGTGGAAAGTCCCACACCCTGGAGCAAGGTGTTTCAGGCACTGTTTCTGCTGTTCACGGTGTGCTGTCTCTGGCCCTCACAGGGCTGGAGTGGGCAAAGGAGCCTGGTGCAGGGCAGGGGGCAGGATGGTGTGCTTCAAGCTCAGTGCTACCACATAACTGGGAGCTGAGAGACACCCAGTCCCTCAGAGTAGTGTCAGCTGCAGCAAATATCCTTTTCCTGGCCCTTTCTGGGGGGAGAATGCTGGGTAAAAACTCAGGTTGATCAATCCACCACATTTGTTGTACTATGTTTTCTTATAGTATGAGCGTGGCAGACACATGTGAACAATGAGGAAGAGTAGAAGACACAGATGCATGTTCCAGAGTGTCTTGTCATGCTGTGGTGGATCCTCCATTGCTTGACATTTTCACAGCTGTGCCCCAATGTACCCTGTTTTGGCACTCGTCTTCTTCCTGCACTAAAGTACCTAATGATGTCATGTTCCTGAACAAACGGCTGTGCTACTCCTTACACAGGACAGAAGGAAATTCACTCACTGCAGAGGGAGATCTTGATCCTATCTGATACAATTTGAATATCCAAGTTAGGCAAACAAGTTCTCTTGTGGGAATACTACTGTTCTCTGACATGCCCAGCTGGTGAGTCTGACTGCATTGCTGAAATATCTCAGAGTGGGGTATAAACCTGCCACACGAGAAGGTTCAGTGTCCACTGACTACTGAATCTTTACGGAGCTGGGGAAGGAGTCAGATCATGATCTCAGTTTGATTTTCTCTTTGAGAGAGTTTTTCAAAACCATGAGCAAGCCTAATAGCTGCTTATGAAGATTAATCATAGTGTGTATCACCTCTTTTCATCCAGCTATCAAAAGTGGGAGTGACCTTAGAAACTCCCATTGTACAGAGAAGGAAGCAGATGCTGAGTGACTCAATGAAGCAGAAAGAGGAAGCAGTCTCCTGACTCCTCCTATCCACTCACCCCCTCCTACCTGTCTTGCTGCTCTTGGCTGTCATTTGTGAGAGGTGTTAGTAAACACAGCTATTCTTAGCTGTCCCTGGGCAGACCCATGGACACCACCCTGGGCTGAATACCTGTCAAGTACCCTAGATATGTCCCGAGACCTAGGCAAGGGCTGATCCAAATAGTTTCCATTCCTGTGGAGAGGATAGATGGGAGGTGCAAGTGCCTTTCCCATATTCAGCAGCAGCAGCCTCAGCACAACATTTGCCTTGTCAAATTCTCCCCAAAAGGACTTCTTGAGGACCTCCCCACTCACAATCTGTTCCTGTGGTGTACTACTTGCAGGTGAAGAGTTTTGTTACAGAGGGAGGTCAGTGAAAGTGTGTTTGAATCTCAGCAGCAAAATCTCCACATTCGAAAGCAGGACTCCACCACACTGCTGTGAATTACTCAGTAAAACTTGAGTTACAATTAAAGTAAAAACCCTCAATTTTAGGCACCAAGCAGAGAAGAGATCCTAAAAGTTCAGACTATGCCTGAGAGATGTTGCTGGAAAATGTCTGGCAGATGAGCTAGCAGCAAAGTTCACAATGCCAACATGGAAGCCAGAATAGATTGCAGAAAGTCTTAAGGGTTACTCAGATTATGTGCTCATTTATATCAGCAGTGCTGGCAATTTGCCTTCTACATAGTGGCAGTGAGTATCAGCTTAAATCTACTTTGTAGCTCTCTAAAAAGTGAATGCATTTTCTTGCAGAGCTTTAAAGAAAAAAAAAAAAAAAGAAAAAAAAAGCACACTAAATACAAATTAAACTGTCCTTTAGACAGAAGAGATCAGCCAGTTATTTCATTACTAAGTTCAATATAAATAATTCCTTTACCAATACATGATAGAACTCTGACTCTAGCTATCAGATAAGCAAAACCTTAGTCAAACGGATGAGAACTGGAAGAAGTAATTAGCAGCAGAGAGGCAATTTTAACAGTTTTGTGTTTGATTCCCATGGAGAATTTCATATGTCAGCCAGGTTTTCTAAACAAAAAAAAATTTGGCAGTCCTGTGGAAAGTAGTATATACACAGATAGACTCACTGGCTTGCTTTCACCCAAGCTTGTTTTGATACAAAGAGATAAATGCATTAGTTGTTTTATGAGTGTCCTAAATTTAGACTTTTAGCTGGTACAAGTCAGTGGGCTTTCAGTGATTCAGGTCTGAATTAAATTTTACACCAAGTCAAGGCAATGCACTGCAGTGAAGCTAAACTGATTTACACTTGCTGAAAATCTGGTGAATTTTTTAAGCCTCTTTTGTAGTGATATAAACACAGCGCCAAGTCAGTGTGAAATCATGGATGCATAAGAATTTTAATACTTGGCTGTGACACATATGTATGTGGCTATGTATCTAAAAATGCATGAATATTTGTTTTACTCCCCAGTGTTTGTCACAGGTTTAACGTAAGGGAGTAAAACTGAGTGACCCAAAATCCCATCGTTCCTTACGAGTGATGCTTTTGTGCACTTTATCTGTAGATAAAGGTGCCTCCTTACACAGTGCTCATGTTCCCTCTGTATTGTTGTGGGAATTGTAGCTCAGGCAGGTGTAGAAACTCCCAGAGATATGGCCATCAGCTCCAGCAGTTGTCCATTAGCCTAGGCTTCCCTCTGTTCTGACTGTGGTAGCAGCCCTAGTCAGGAGCTCCTGGCATATCAAATACCCCATGCTCAAGCCTTCTGGTAGAGGAAGAAGAAATATAAATATAAAGAGTAAAGACTTAAAAATGAGGGACAGTAGGACAAGAACTAGTTCAGGCAAGAGATGCAAAGTAAAGCATGTAGACCAAGGAGGCATGGGCAGAGATAAAGATGACAAACTGTCAGGGAAGAGACTAAAGAAATAAGAATAGTTTTTAAGCAATTCTGGGGGAAGGCTTCTGCCCAAATCTCAGAATCACAGCTTTGAAACTGTCTGTGAGTCATAGTTCCTGATGGTCTCTCTCTGTTAATCTACATCTGCAGCCTACAGAGTCATTCCTTCTCAGCACTGGCAGTTTCTGAGCAGTTTTCTGTTTGCTCTTCTCTTCTTATTGTGGGTAAATGATGAAATCTGCCTTGTAGAGACTCCGTCATGGGACAGTTTCCCTGTAAGAGTACTTGAAGCACTAGTAGTTCTGCCAACAGGGTGATTTAGCCCTGGTTTTCAGGACAGACAAAGAATTAGTTGGCATTTATGCTTCTGTTGCCATCTAAGAGTCACCATGGCTGTAATGTTTTATGCCTTGTTAATCACATTCACCAGTACAGTGTTTATTTTCTTCTGTTTGCTCTGACTTCAGACAAAAGGTAGCTTGCTGTGGGATTCAAGGAGAGAATGATGTAAATGTCTGTGTGGATTCATGTAAATAATATTTTCTACTGCTGCTAGTATTGTGAGATGGTAACATTTCCATGAATGCAGCTCCCAGTGAAAGTAACATTATGGAAGAAACTTCTACAGTATTTGTTATATTTTTCAACCATTCTCTGTTCTCAACAACTCTGTGAAGTCCAGATTTCCAGCACAGGAGGATGAGCTAAGGAATGCAAATCTGCTATATACAGTTTATTCCTTTGTGTGAATTTCACTCCTGAGCAGCTTTAAAATACTTTTCTCTTGCAAGATGAAATTTCCAGTTGACAAACAGCTTGATTTGGAGCCCATCCGAGTGCTGGTAAAACATTATATATCAACTGTTTCTGGGGAAAAAAAATCACCATAGTGAAACTTACCTTTAAAATAAACATGCTAAATATCTCTGATGGGCACATGCTTGGTGATGAATGGTTATCATAGTTCCTTTTTAAGTAGTGACTTCTATTTTTATGTTGAACTTTCTCTACAGTGGTGACACAATGTTATCTCAAGACCTTTTAGTCAGATAAGACCACACCAGTTTCCTCAAAATAGTCTTCTGTCTAAGGATTTTGTACTTTGATAATTGGGGTAGGGAGGCACTGTGGAAGGCAGAACACTGACTATATTTAAATTACTTTTTAAAGCAGAATTCTTAAAAGTTGATGTTAGTTAGGGAGTTGACCTGAAAGTTTTTGGTAACTGACATGACTTCAAGATAGGCCTCAAACCAGGTTTGTCAAAATACTTTGGGCAGATACTCTTGAAAGTAAGAAGAGCTGGCTCAAAAAAGAATAGGAAAAATCTAAAATCTCTGTGATCATCCACCTTGGGTAGAGAAAAGTCACAGCACCAAAAAGCAGCCCTACCAGCCTGTGACTAGGAATCTTGAATGGAGCTAAAGTCTGTTCAAGAGATGTGGTGACCAGCAGATCACCATCTGCCTTATTGGCTGCAATCCTTGGTTTCACTTTGTATGAATCCAGAAGCCTGAAAGAGTTGATATGTTCTCAGACTTCAGCTATCTTCAGAAATTTATTATTCTTACCCACCCCCCTCTCTGTTCTTCTATGCTGTGAGATGCTGTGGTCTTTTTATAGTCCCTAATCCGATGTGTGAAAATAGGCATATCAAATGCATGCATATGAGCACATGGCAGGTCAATCTAGGGGAGGCTTTGCTGTCCAAATAATATTTTAAAAAGTTGGGTTTTAGAGTCTATTGTACATTTAAAAGTCTAAAAAGAATCAATTATCTACAATTCTTGGTAAATAAAGTTTTCAAACTTCTTATCAAATAAATAAGCATCTCTGGTGGTAGAGGCAGGGAAAAGCAGCAACTAGATTTTCAAGGTTGCCAAAAAGATTTTCAAAAGCACAGAGAAGGCTGTCTAAGTACTTAACCATTCAGCAACATAATTCTAAAAAGAAAGCTTTTATCTTGGTTCCTAAGACAATCAAATTGTCAGATGGTAGTTTTATTTCAGCACACAGAAAGTTAACATTTTCAATCACAACTCTATAGGTTTCAGCCAAAGTATCTCTCTTTCTAAACAGAGGACATCCCTCTTCTTTGATTCTTTTTAAAATGCATAAGGTAAGATCTGATTACTTTTGAGTTTGACTAAATTCCTATATAATACTGAGGCTCATCTGACTTTGGTATGGCAGTTGCAATTAGTTCTAAATTAATTATATTAGAGCCAAACCTGCCAGTATTTGAAGGCAGTGTCCATGTGCCCACTGACATGGCAGTGATTTCACAGTGTAGATGTTTGGAAGTGGCTTAGCAATTACTTAGTCATTTATGTGACTTGCAACTTTCTTCCTCACAGCCTCTGCTGTCCTGTTTGTCATGCAGATGCTGGAACTGCTTCAGATGCAACAGTCCTGCTGCTGCCACTCACAGAGGGATGTCTTGAGCAAACCAAAATCTTCAAGGCTTTGCTTTCCACTGCTTGACTGGAAATCACAGAAGCTCAAACCTGAATAATAAGCAGCACAGGTCCAGGTACAGCAGACATGGGGAAGACATCTAGAGCATTATTGTCTAAGGCATCATTCCCAGGACAGTCTGGTCTTAAAACAGAGGCTTAGGCTGTTGTCCTGATTCTGCTCTGGGGATGGTGACAGCTGGCAGAAAGGTGGCAAGAAACAGGGTAAGAAAATCTCCCAGTGACTTGTGAGAAAAATATGAACCAAAAACCTCATTGCGTCTTAACCTGAAGAAAGACTGAGTCTGCAGATAAATCTGGAGTTGCTAGATTAAATAAGAAAGACCTGTAAGGAGGGAGTGCCTTGCTGCAGCCTGCCTGTCCCTAAAGCAAATTATTTTGGATAGCTGCCCCTTGCTTTCTCAGGCAGAGCCATGTGTGGGCACAAGGAAAGGTGTGTTTGGTGGCTCCTACAGTGTGATGTAGTTCAGGAGTAGACATGAAGAGCTAGATCCAGGAGAGTTCAGATGGCTAAAACCAGGGCATATAGAATTTTGCATCAAAACCAATGTTTAGGGGCTTGGTTGCCTAGAGTGAGCATGGGGAAGGGTCAGTGACTCAGAACAGGACACATATCAGCCAATGTCAGTGTGCTGCTGCCAAGTGTTCCCGTGTAGAAACACTGGATGCAGCTGCCTTTGCATACTCTTTCAAAAACACCACCGTACTTGCCGCTTGTAGCTAAATGTTGATGAAAAGTGTGTATCTCCTATGTGTAAAATAAATTTGTGGCTAAGGAAGCTATGAAAATACAGAAGGCTTCACACACCCAGGAGCTTGCAAGCACAAAAGCATTGCATTGCATTCTGCTTAAAGGAAAATTGCTCAGTACTTTTTCATGACATGCTGTTACATCAAAAACTTATAATTTGGGGCATCAGGATACAAGTATTCATTTGATTTTATATATGTGTGGCTAATTTCTGGGATGAAGATTAGTGCTTCTGGCCCACTTTATGAATTCTGAATGCCATCTGTATTCCAAAATATCTAAACAATGACTGTTCATTAGATGCACTAAGAAAGTGCTAGTACTTTACAGGATTTTTTTCATACATTTCACTGAAGTGACAGGCAGAACACTCTTCTATATTTTTGGTCCCCATATGTAGTCTACTTTGAGCAGCAGAGGGGGGAGCTAGGAGGTTCACAGAGGTTCCTTGCAGCCTCAACTGTTCTGTGATTCTGTGGCTTGGTGATTTTGTGCAGAAACTACAGGTTGAGGAAAATGCTGTTTTCTAGCTATGTTTCATTTTAGCCTTAATCTGTTTGTAGAACTGGGTTTGCTTCTGAATCAACAGCAAAGTGAAGATGCTGATATAAAAAGAAAGACAGATACTTTCACAATTTCTGAAGAGAGTGGAAATGAGAGAAATCACAGTTGCCTCACTTTCACCAAAAGGAGAAGTAAAAACCGCAAGGGAAACCCTCAAAACCAATGATGTCACATCTTCCTGTATGTAGTTGTTACTTACTGTTTTACTGTTCTGTCTTACTGTTGACTCTCAGTGAGTATCTGGTGCATTTATTTAATCTGATTACCTGTTTGAAGACAGCTGTCAAATACAAACTTCTACAAACCATCTTTTGTTTATGGTGAAGACGTCTTCTCTCCTGCTCAAAGCAAAAAAAAAAAAAAAAAAAAAAAAAAAAAGTAATGTTCTTTTTCATTTAAAAGATAAAAATGGAGGTAAATTAGGGGTAAACTACCTTTGTATCACATCTGAACTCAACTATATATCCTTCCTCTCTGGAAAATTTTGCTTCTCCCACCTAAAGTTAAATAATAAGAATGACGAATCAAATTTCGATCATTTTTAATTTGTCAGAACTATGGTTTTGATTTCAAAGTTTATCTTGCTGTGTCATCCGAGATAAATTTAAGAGGTAAGCTTTTGGTTTCTTTTTGACCCTTTGCCTGCTGCTTGCAGAGGTGTGACTACCAAATTTCTCAGCAGAGCACTGGTGCCTGCTTGGTCTGTTTT
Organism: Rhadina sibilatrix; assembly: GCA_013400275.1. Classification (NCBI taxonomy): domain Eukaryota; kingdom Metazoa; phylum Chordata; class Aves; order Passeriformes; family Phylloscopidae; genus Rhadina; species Rhadina sibilatrix. The sequence goes on from VWYO01003934.1 coordinate 251,365, forward strand.
GCCAGGCAGCCACAGTGGTCCCAAGCCAGCAGCCACTCTCTCTGGCCCCTCCACTGAAACCAGGGTGACCTGCCTGGCCTGAGCAGCCCGTTGGGCACCACGCCATCTCTTCTTCTGCTGGGAGTCCCCAGCATTGGGCAGATGTGGGGGTTGGTGTGGGGAGACTTTGTTCTTCCCCTGCTCAGAGGTCTGAGGTGACCTGCCCAGGGGTCTCTCACAAGTTTTCTATCTGCACACCCTTCATTTCAACTGTCCCATCTGTGCCATTTCTTCATTAAGCATAATTTGTCCAACAAAAAACCTGAAAGTAGCACTGTTCATTTGTGCTTTTTCTGGCATGTGCTGGACAGGAGAAACAGCTTTTATTTGTTTTTATGACCAAAGTGCTGCCTTGTAGCACTGTGTTGTCAAGTGCAGCTCCCACTAGAAGAGGAAAACTCTCAGCTTTCTTGTTGGTCATCCACAGATATTTGCTTGAAGTCTATGAACTAAGATATCTTTAAACTTCTGCATGACAAGTGAAGCTCGATCTGGTCTATTTCCATCATGGATCAAAAGGAAGAGTAAAAGGTTTCGTGAACTTGAGCTAGGGTCACCCACTGCCATCTGTCCCTTTGCTGCACTGCACAGGTCAGCGACCAAAGGCTTGACCTTGCTACTTCGGATAGGGCCCTATGAACACAGAACGTGGATAGGACTGTGCGCATCTGCTGAAAACACAGTCTTCCCTGAAAGTGCCATCACAGTCACAAGGATGGTACAGATGAAGAAGCACTGCTGGGAGATGAATGCAACCATGAGGAGGAACAGCTTAGATAGAAATCTGCCAGTCCTTTCAATGTGGCATCTATATAGCACTTCTTGTCGACACATCTCTAAGTGCTTCCCTGCCTTTGATTCCAGATCCATGTCTGCTCTTTTTCTTTTTTTTTTTTTTTTTTTTTCTTTTTTTTTTTTTTTTCACACCTTGCTATCAACTTTCCAGTAAAGGAGGAGCTGCACTATGATGATTTCCAAACCCAAGACTATTTTTAGAGGTCGAAGAGCAATATAGCTCCTTATAAGACACATAGGAGTGCAAGGCTTGGAGTTATTAAAATGAGCCCCTTTTTTCCATTTTGGTTTTTTTGGTTTTTCCTGAGCATTCAGAGTGTCCCTGGTAACCTTCCTTTGATTTCTGGGAGTGCTGGGGGCTAGTTGCCTGCACTCTTTCCTCCTGACTGTGAAAAAACATTCATGCTGCACATTGCTGCCCTGACAGCCACCTCCTGAGAAGGGGACACAGTGGCTGCCAAGCATATATGCGAGTGGGAATGCAGGTGAGGGGATGCACAAACCTCCCTGGTGCTGATCCATGAAAGGCATAAGGCTGTGGGTCATGTCTGAACATGCTGCCCCCAGTATCCCTCTCTTGGGCTTCAGCTCTCAGTAGCTGTACCCTGCTGTGCAGGGGTAGCACTTTCTGCGTGCTGATGAGCAGTGCTGAGCACAGGTGTGCTTGTTTCTGGGCTGCATTCTGGCTGGGCTCGTCTCAAGTGCAGCAGGGCATACTGGAGGCTCACAGCTCTCAGTGTGTATCCACCAGCATGCTGCTGCCCACAGTCCCACTGGCTGTCACCTCCTGAGGTCACACACGTGCACCATTGCTACATAGAAGACTGTTCACACACACCAGAAGGAGGCTTGCTACCCAACAGACAATGTCCACTCACTTTTAGTTTGTTGGTTTTTTCATGAGGACTTGTGTCCCTATGCTGGCAGCCACAGTGCAAGTCAGCAAAGAGGTTGTGGAAAATACTCCCACTCCAAAGCACAGACACTGGCTATCTTATTCCTTGCACTGTAGGAAGGCTTGCTTTTAACTCTTGCCTGTTCTCTTGTCATGTTCATCTGGTGCACCAGGACTTGCACAGCTGAGCAGCCCCCGAGGAAGGGCTCAGGATTGCACATCACTCAGGTGTGGGCTCAGGTCCCTGCATTCCCATGGGCTGTGCTTTGTGCCAGCCAATCTGTGTCTCCTCCTGGGAGCTGCTGAGGGAATGAGCAGCAGGGGATGAAGAGAGGCCAAGAACAGAGGACAGAGAGGCTGTGGTGCAGACACATCTCTCACACTGACACGGTGTCAGGGAGAAAGGAGACCGTGGCAAGCACAAGTTTCACCAAGACCATGGCAAAACAACAGGTTCAGGATGTAGTAGAGTTGGGAATTAACACTAAGCAAAGAAGAGGCATGAGCAAACAGATTCAGAAGCAGGGGTAAAAGGGGAGCAAAAAGGACAGAAGAGGGAAAGAGAAAAGCTGATGAGAAGACAACTAGCAATAAATAGTATTACGAAATAAGTAAATGTCAATAGCAATCTGCTCAGGGTACTGGGCAAAGGATGATGAACTTGCAATCAATTAGAGGTGGTGAATATGCTGTATATTAGAGTCAGCCAGCCTGCACACAATCAATCAATAGCAATGCAGAACTGGAGGATGGGGAAAATTCTAATAGCAGACAGGTAACACAAACATTGCCGTCTTCGTGGGATACTCCTAGGAGGATCATAGACTTGCATGTCTGGAAGGCAGAGGTATGAGGAGAGGGAGGGTGCTGACAGAGTACTCTTGCACATCAAAGAGGTGTCCAGCTGGAATGGCTGTCAGGATATTCATACTGATTCTCTATCAGATTTCAGATGTGCTTTGAATTCATGCCACACCTTGAGGAAGAATCCAGAGAGCTGTCCATACAGTTTTCTCTCTCTGGAAGATATTGGCAGGTAAGACTGGAGTGCTTAGTGGCAAAAGGTCAGCTCTGATAAATGACTGGATTGTGGCTGGGATTTTGAGACTCTCCTCCACCCCCCAGTATATATGCAGAGAATTGCAACTACCTTTTCTACTAATCTTGCCCACAAAATAATGTTCAGATGCTGCATATAAAATCAATCCAACTGACTGTGGGCAAGAAAGCATAGCCTAGATGTCCTTATCAATGCATCATTCTCCCACCTGTTCCCTAAAACTGCTGGCATGCATCCTCCAGGACTTTGGATCTAAGAGTTCCTTTCAGAGCACAGGGAGGACATAATTAATCCAAGAATAAATATCTGCTGATCAAGATAAAATATAGGTCATTATTAATACAAGAGTAATCACAAAAGATCTACAGATTTTTCTATTTTTTTTGTTTGTTACAAATTTTATCCATAGGGCCTGACCTGAGTGCCTGGTACACATCCTATTCCATTTTAGCTTTAATCTGTAACTCCACTGGATTGCTGCCATGCTCCCAAAACTGTTCTACATGGCATATGTCTGTCTGTTGCACTATCTCCCAAAATGTGTCAAAAAGACACATATTTTATAGAACATGCCAATAGCAACCCAACATCCTACGCCATCCTGTCCTCCTCCCAGCCAGGGCCTTCAAGCTGTGGGGTTTGCCTGCAGGAGGCACCTGAGCACAGCACCCTCACCTCCTCCCACCCCTCTGTGCACCAAGCCTTGCCATATGTACCATGCCCAATAACGAAGGAAGAGGGGATGGGATATATTATCCAAGGAGGGAAAGAAAGCTCAATCCAATGAACAATTTGCCATATGAGCTGTAAAATATAGCAAACCTCTGCAGAAGGGAGCAGCACAGTTTCCTTGCAATGACCTATTCCAGCTCATCTAAATGATGGGGTGAGTGAAGGCTAGCTTAAGTTTTCTTGCATGCCATTCAGGTTGCATGGCTCCTTTGCATCTTGTGCATGCTCACAGGAGTGCTTCTTGCTAGCTAAAGTGCTGAGAAATGCTGTCTGAATACTGAGCTGTCAATGGGAAGGAAGCTGTGCTGTCAGGCTCTAAGATGCCTTAATGCTCTTTATCATGACGTGTCCTTGAAGCTGCACAAAACAGCTGCTGCTGAACAGCTTCTCAAGACCTCAGCTCATTGGAGTCACAGTATTTCTGCCTCACCACCTGCTCTGGCTGACTCTGGGTCAGCAGCGTGTTTTGGCATTTTACATTGAGCAACTTGAACGAAACAGAAAGCCTGGAATGATGCTATGCAAGTGGGCAGCATGGCTGCTGCTCCCCTCAAGAGCCAGCTGGAATGATACTAGGCGTACCTGGCAGGAAAAATGCAGCCACCTTTTTGTTTTGCCTCTACACCACAGGGTACAGTTCACCTGGAAAGATATTGGTCCCACATTTCATGGCAGACCTGGAGGCTCCCAGCGTAGGTACCAGTCAGCATCCTAAGAGAATGACCCTGGAGGCTGTGAGAGCAAAGCAGTCTCCACTTCTGTGATCACAGGCTGCTGTAAATCTGATCCTGCCAAGCACTAAACAGCATGTGAGAGTCTCATTTATAGTACTAAAGAGTACTATAGGGTACTCTTTAGTAGTCTGTATTTCACACTGATTTTGTGTAATTAAGATCAAAAGCAGTGAATCTATTCTTTCCTGCTCCATACAGCTGATAACAAACATTTGTCTTGCTTTTGGGGAAAGGTGAAAAACACAAATTTTCCTGGAATCCACAGTTTTTGTCTCTGTGACTAGCCCTTTGAATGTGTGTCCAAGGGAAAAAGAAGTGGTGTTCTGAGTCTTGTTCCAGTGTGGAGCTGTATGATGGCATATTGCTTGTGAGTTATGTCTAAGGTGCAAGAAAATACTTTGACATAACTTACTTGTCAGTAAAGCAGACAGCCATCCTGGTTACAGCTGCTTGATGGATGATAGATTGTAGGAGCACAGAAGAAAAGGAGAAGGCTGTGACCCAGGAATTAGGGGGTCCTTTCTAGTGGCAAAGAAATATAATAGAAAGGGGCAGTCAGTGCCCAGCACAGCGAGTTGAAGGGCCAGAGTATGGCCCAGAGAGGAAAGTATGGCCTTGCAGAGAGTTACCATTTTTCAGCTTATGCTTTCTCCCACAGTCCCTCAGAACAGGGAGAGAAGGAAGATAAAATAAATCCTCTGTTTTCCCTACAAGAGCCTTGAAACATCTCTGCAGACAGCATCGTCCTCCTTCTTGGCACTCAGATCTTTTTTCTCTCCCAGTAAAAGAGCCTCTGGAGAGCAACTAAAATGAACAACTTTACTAGAGCAGCTTAGGACAGCACGTGCCGCCCTACACGGCCAGATTGAAATCTGAACTTCTGCCCCTTCCATGCGCATGAGTTCATATTTTGGCAAGTCTGGAGAGTTTCTAAACAATTATATGTTTAGTTGACTGGTTCAAAAGGGGAAGCCACTCCAGACAAGTAAATAAGATACAGAGATAATTTTCATGAGAAATTAGGGTCTCAATGAATACACAAATATACAAAGGATGTATAAATAAATCACATTTATAAATAGTATACTTATGTACTTTATTCATACTTTATAAATAGTATACTTGTATACTTTATTCATAAATATACTAGTATACTTATGTACTTTCTTCTCCAGATTCTGTTAAAAAGAAAATCATTTCACAAGCATATTTTTCTTAATTGTATTCAAGATGGCCAACATGATGGCTTGAAACCATTAGAACACACAATAAAAAAGATGCTGCATGCCTACAGTAAAAAGAAACATTGTATAATGTCTCTCATTTTAATTTAATGCATTCGGAGGAGTTATTAGTCTTGTTCATCATAAAAACAATAGTTTGTCCTGTTTTTGTCTTACAAAAACAGGAGCAACCTCAATTTCTAGTGTAGTTCACCTTCTCTCACTGTCCTCAACACCAGAGCCAGTGGTTGCTGTGAGGACAAACAGGAAAGGAGCAACCAAAATAAGCTGCAGCCCCTCTGTACTTTTCAGCCACTCCATTATAAAGCCCAACTCAGAGACATTCTTGGGGTTTTTTGTCTTCTTGTTGAAATATAATCTGGGAAAAAAAAAAAAAATCTGTGTTATGATGCCCTGTAGACCTGCGTAGGTCTCACTGGTCAATTTTACATGGGGATGGTGCCAAATTCACACTTCTTATGCTGAGAGTGCTCCTCTGCAGTAGGAGGAAGCTTTGCAGATCCTTTCCAAGTAGGCTGTAATGCCCAAGGGACAGGCCAGCAGAGCGCCTCTGAAACACCTGACACAGGTAACTTGCTCAAGGACACACAAGAAATCAGTAGCAGAACAGATTTTGAAAGTTAGAGCATCAAACTCACATCCATCTTCCTAACTGGTCTTTTTCTGGCAAATAATAGGGCAATGTATCATTAACTGGAAGATGATGGCTTGGGATTTTCAGAGTACACTGTTCATTACTATGATGGTTTGAGTTTCAGTTTGAGACAAAAGGTCTAATTATCAGAACAAAATAAACTTGTTTGCTGACAAACAGACTTTTTAGATTCTGTTAAAGTGGATACTTCAAATATGAGGCAGCCAAAAATCACTAACCTGGTTTGTAAATCTTTCTGCCCTTCAGCCATCATTTGCCTTAAAAAAAAAAAAAAAAAAAAAAAAAAAAAAAAAAAAAAAAAAAAAAAAAAAAAAAAAGCAAAGAAAAGAAACAGAATTTCATTCATTTTAAGAAGCTTATGATGTCACATGTGAAATGTCAACAGATAGCAACTTAGACTAATCCCTAAAAGATGACCTACTTGAAGGTGTTTGACATACCAGGCAGTCTCTCTATACTGCATCAATGAATGACATTTTTATGAAGCCAGATTTTAAATGCATCAGATTTTGTGCTAACCAGATGATTTACTGTTGGATCAAACTTTGATTTTTTAGTCTAACATTTAAGACAGAGACTGTTAAAGACACAATAATCTCACAATAACCTACAGATCTGAGCTGTATGTGAAAGCTTTCACATGAATTCCTTTAATTCATTTTTATCTGATCTATTCCTTTTTATTACCACAGATATGAAATTAGAATTTTCTTATAATTGCTTTTCTTTCCACAGAGGTCTAACTCCCTCTGGGTTGACAGCTTGCTCTTCCTACAGTCAAGGGAGTGTTAGCCACAATCTCTGGTGGGAGCAGAAGTATGAGCTTAACAGATACAGATCACAATTACAATGAAATGTATATCATGTGGGCAATTTTAGGGAAAAAGAAAATTCCACCCAGTCTAGACCTTTCAAATAATCAGGGAGGTTTTTTTCTCTCAACAGAGGTATTTTTCCGTGTGGCACCGAACCCAAGAGATTGGAGATTACTTCAAGATAATAAAGAGGTTGGCTGAGCAAAATTCAACTGTGCCCAGAAGGCCAGCCCAAGGTCTTAAATGATCTATAGGCTTTGTGCTGACCCCTGACTGTCTATGCAAATAAAATGGGCAGGCATATCTGCACTGAGGCTGGGAAAGGGCATGGGCCAAGTGTGGTTGTACAGGCCATTCATTTCATGCTCTTGTTGTCTTAACTTCCTTGTTTCATCAGTGCTTTTTTGGCTTAAAGTTAATGACTCCTGCATGTGCCTGTAAGAGTTCTGCCAATTCAGAGGTATTTGGTTGAGAATGGTTGCACAGATCCCCTGGAGGTGCTGAGAGAGGGATTTTGACTCCCTTTAGTGCAACCTGTGTGTGGCCAGATGGGATTCGCTGGAAATCAAATCAAACATTACTGCAGCCCCCTGACACGCTCCCGTGCATAAGTGCTCATTAGCACGTGACAGAGATTCATATGCTAGCTGCAGGTTATTATGTATGGGAACCTGTTCCTCTGTGTGCTGCCTGATGTGGGGAGACTTGGGAGGGGCTGGTTCCAGGACCTGCCACGGATGGTTTACTGAAAATGGAAAAGGTTGGTGAAATGAAAAAGAGTACTAATGTAATGGAATCAGCATTGCAGAATTAGGATTTTCCAAAATGCAAGATCATTTTGGGAATGTTTATGTGACAATGCCGTATGCCTAGCGTATTTTATACCATTAAAAAAAAAACCCAAAACACCAAGCAATCACAATAAAGATGATGCACTAAATAAAACATAATTAATATGTGCAAACCAGCTACATTGACAGTGACTACTACACAGACCAACTTTGTACTCAGGACAGTTTCCAAACCTAAGTGAGAAGCAGAGGGCATAAACAAATCTTGCAAAGCAGAATCAGATTTATGGAGACTTAATTTCTTGCCTGTGTCTGTTGGCTTCATTCAAAACTGAAAAGCAAGTGAAAATGGATGCAATTCTTCTTTAAAATGCAGAAGAAGTACAGAAAAGCGAGGCCTTCTGGAATGTTACTAGCTGTTCTCCACCTCCACAAAAGGAGAATGCTTATTACACATCAGTACTACATTTTTCAATAAAAGTAAAGCCTGGCACTTTTGTGAATGGTATGAATATTTTATTGATCTTATCTACCCATTGTGGATCTGACAGAAATAACTTTTTAACCTAAAAGAATATTAAAAGAAGAAAAATAAAACTGAAACACCAGATAAGCAATTGTCAGAAGAATTGGGACTTATGTGCTTATCACATTAAACGAAATGATACTGGGTCTTTACTGTGATAAGCAGTTATCAAGGTGGTCTCACCTGCACCTGCTTGGATGGGTATTAATATTTTACAGGCATTTTTTCTGCATACAAAGGAAAAAAGCAAATGGGGGACAGTGGGATAAAAAAAATCTTGTAAGCCTGTAATAATGGAAAGCTCAACAAAGCTTGCAGTAGACAACAAGTACAGATGAGAAAACAAAGCAGCCTATTTATTTTGGCACTACAATTATCCAGGCTGTAGGATCAATTTTAGACAGACTGGCTGGTTATTTTCCTTAGGTCTATAATCCTCTGACTTTCTGTGATATGAATTCCAACTGTTCAAATGAACCAGGGAAAACCTGTTCTAGTATTTGTGATGGTCTGTGTTCTGGGGGACCACTACCTGTGGCACCCTTTTAGAACTGCCAGCACAATCAAGAAGAGGGCATGAATTCTTTTCCTTCTTTTCCTTCTTTTCAAATCATGGTGTAATTTCTGGAGGGAGATCTCCTTATGACCTTGTGTGAACTGGAATTTTACTGACAACTCACTTATTTTGGGAACAAGAGAGAAAGCATGTGTTGGCAATTTTGCTTGACTGCAGAATTGTGTTCACCTTTGAGTCTTCTTCAGAAGATATGCCTTTTGGTTTGCTTTGTGGTGCCAATATTGCCTTATGGCTAACAAATATATAAAAATTCAGGTGTGGGCAGTGAAATGCTATGTTTAATCCTTTTTGCTAACAGAAATATTTTATAAAAGATAGGAAACAAATACAAATTTTAATTGCAGTTTTTGATATAAATTTTTATGCAAACTTGGCTTCCTTATATATTAAATTTCTACTGTAAGAGGTAAGGCTGTGCATACTCTCATATATATTACAACACTTATTATTTATTTTGCCAGTTTTTGTATATATGTATGCCTATATATATACACACATATATATAAAAGACAGATATGTCCATGTATATTTATACACAAGAGTAAACACACAGGACAGTGTCAGTATGATCTACTCTCCCTCAAAATATTTGGGAACTTTTTAAGTTGTTAGATGAAGATGAAAAATAGATGCTCTAAGAAAGGACATGAAGTGACTCAGTGTTGTATTGAAGTTTGGGCTATTCAGCTTAGGAAAAAAAAAATCAAACTATCAAACTTTTGGAGGGGAGGGGCTTTGTTTTTGTTTTTGTTTTTGTTTTCTTGGTGAAGAGGCTATTTTCCAAAATCATTATGTGAACTGGGAACCAGTTAAATTAAACCTTCCTCTCAGTTTTCCCAGTGTCTGAAACCTAGGTCAGAATAGAATGAAAAGTCAAAGTCATTACTCTTTGGGGTGGAGCCAAGATGGGAGATGTTACTCACATCTCTGCTTGCAGCAAACTGCATGAATTATGACCAGGAGTGAGCCCCTGAGGACATTCTGCATTTTTCAATTCTCTCAGCCCCTGTCCTCTCTGAACAGGCAGAAGTTTTGCAGAGCCAGGCTGCAAAATTTGTCAGTGGTGACATTTTGTAGTCAGAAAAAAGGATGCTGAAATATAAACCATTTTAAAATGCATGCTTTAACATAGAAACACACGTAATGTATAAATAATATTTTATTTATTTATTTATTTACATAAATAAAAGTGACTTCAAAACCAGGCTTTACATGGAAACATGATAGACCTTCCAGGGGGCATCATAGTGCAGTTGAGCTGGCAACTAAGGCACCTTTTGAAGTATTTCTTCAAAGTTTTCAGCTTTTGTCAATTTAATGTCTTTGTTTCCTGAATGGAATAATTACTTAGATTTCTGAACACTATGTTTTCTAGAGGATGGCTTGGTTTTATTTTTTGATACCAGACTGGGAAGTTTGCTTAGTGGTTTTGGGGTTTTGATTGGTTAGGGTATTTTTTAGGATTTTTTTAAGGGCATGCTATGAGTCCATCTGTTTTAGTTAATGCTACACAAGTTTCTGATAAATCCCTTCCAGTTATGTGGGTTGATTTTCTGCTCTTAAACTTTCTGCAGCTGGGAAATGAACAGTTTCCCAGCAGCAGCCTCCCTCCATCTTTTGTGTTAGTGTGCAATGAGTGGAGTCAAGTGGAGGGGCTATGATTGAGGGTTCATAGCAAATTAAAGATAACCTAAATATTTGATGATAAACAAACCAGCAAAGAATATCCAGAAATGTATGGGTGAATGTCCTTGTGAAATCCCACAAAGACTGACTTATTTTAGACTAAGTTGGAAAACCCCACATTTCCAGATAGCCAAAATATTCCTAATTTCTACCAGGTTTTCAGCCATATGCGAGGCTGAAGATTGTTTCAGAGAGAATAAATGAGACTAGGACTCCTTAATAGGAAAAAGATAATGGAAAATACCTCAAATTGAAATTAATTGGTTTTCCTTGCTTCAGGAAAAGAAGGGCAGTGACTCTGGATCAGATCAGTGGTTACCATAGCCTGGTGCACTGCCTTGAACAAGATGTCCAGGTGCCTAGGGGCTTGCATACAGCTATTTTTATTTTTTTTAATCATTTCCCAGCTACCAGTGATTTTGGTCTTCTGTGAGAAAGAGAAGGTGCATCTGTGTTTAATTCTCACTGGAAGTCCATGGAAGAAAAATTATTTCTTAAGCACCCTTCCCCCCAGTCAAGGTATGGCATTAACCAAGGAGTTGGATGTGAGCCTCTGTTGCACACTTTTGTTCTTGCAATGGTTGGAACATTTTCAGCTCTTGGCAAGGCCCATTTACTTACCAGTGATTCAGCCTTCAATAATCAGCACAATGGTGAAACTGTTCCATGGCAGCTCAGGGACAAACTTACAAATCCTACCAGCACCTCCCTTCCTTGTCCATTTTCTTCCTTTTCATGAGGTGGGAAGAAAGATGTGAAGCCTTCTTCTGGCATTTAAATACATGATCTGATGAGTTTTTTCTGAAAAACACCCAAAATAAAAAGAACGACAAAGAGACACTTGGTTCTTCCTACTAATCAACTGTAGCAACTTTTTATCTCCTAGCCTTTTCTAAGCTTCTGTATTAACATTACATTCCCTACTCTTAGTATTTAGACTAATTACGTATTTCACAGTTAACATTCACGTTACTGCATTTTGCTTATGTTTTGGATTTTTCTGAGTGTCTGATCTCTGCTTCCATAAGCAATGGCTCCAAATCAGTTGTTTTGGACTGCCCCCAGGCCATGCTTCTGTCAGTCCATAAATGAAATCTTGGGTACTTGGCTCTGTGTCAGAAATATGTATTAAATTAAAATATGTATTCTACTAATCCATTCATCAGCCTAAAAAGACTGTACTGATTGGATGCTCATGTTTGATAATATTTTCTCAGCAGATCTGCAAGTTTTTTGTCTGTAGGTCTTTGACTGGACCTCTCATAGCCTTTTCCTGCTATCTACACACCCATGTTATGGTCTCTGGCTATTGCTGCTCTGCTCTGTAAGCAGGTTTGGACCCAGGCACTTCCTCTTCTATTTGCACACTCCTGAGGCATGAACTGTGATCATACTTCTCCCTGCCTGCTGCCAACATGCCTCAGTTTCCAATTTTGTTGGTGCCTGGACACACACACACCATGAGCAGCGTGGCTCCACTGCTCTGTCTACACCTGCAGAGACAGAATCCAACTTCCACACATCTGAACTGCATCCTAACTGAACCCAAGTTCAGGTACTGGCATGGACATATCAGGACACAAGTCCGTGCATTTGGCTGTCACTTTAAACCTATGGAATAGTACAGTCTGCCATACCATCCCACACAATTATTTCAGCACCTTGAATAAACCCTTTCGGATTAACTCCCTCAGGTGACCCTACAAAAAGCCAATGGCAATGACAAGTGCTACCAAATGTTTTGCTCCTCTTGGGGCAAAGGAGTTGGATTGCATTACAAGCTGGGACCTAAGCACAGCCCTTGAATATGACAAATATGCTTTGTGGGAGCATCTCTTACCCTGTTTTTTTAGAGGCAGTTGATCTCTTCTGAAAGGGAAGGGGAGGCAAGAGCATGAATGATGACCAGCAGCACCTAGACTGTCTCCATTTACCTCACTGCTCTCCATAACAGGAGCATACATGCTGGTTTTGAATGCTTTGGCCAGTCAAGAGTTATGGAAACCAAGTGGTGGTGCAGCTTACCAGGCCAGCAGACCAAACTCTCAATTGCTGTCTAAGGTGATCTACAAGATCCTGATGTGGGGTAGGCCTCCTCCAAAGGGTCCCAGCCCTAGAGACACCCATATAAACAAGCTCAGGCACACTGTCCATCTGTACTCTTCCCTTGCAAAGAATGTGAAGAGAGACTCTTATGGGCTCCAATGTTAACTTACTGGTAGTCCAATTTGTGCACCAAAGCAGAGTGGCAATGGGTAATACTTAGGGTGTGTTTACCAACAGGCAAGAAATCAGGAAATTTAGCTTAAACAACAGGATTTAAATGAAGCAGTTCTACCAAATGTAAGGATGCTGTTAGGAGTGGATTAATCCTGCTACTTATTGTGACTTGGAAATATTTTCCTGACAATAATGCTAAGCTTCCCCTGAACACCTTTTGCAGGACCACACTGGAAACACACCTAACCTGTCCTTGGAACTGGAAGGCTGGTCCCTTGTGGTGCCACCACCAAGCACCTTCTCAATGCAACTGGGACAATGTTCTTCCCAGTCATGTGAAGACACTGGAAAAGGAGGGTGAATGCAACACCAGGGCTGCCAGGTCATGATGATGGTGCAAGCTGGCACAGACTCCCTAAAGTACACAATTACTAGCCTGATAGAAATGCAGCTGAGGGCTTGTTCCTGATCTGGATTAGACTTGTATGGCCAGATGATCTGGTAGATACAGAGCTGTTATTAATGAATGTTGAATCACAAACTCAGTGAATGATACCTGAGTCAAGCCCACTGCAAGCCCACAAACTGCTGCTGCTGCATGTATCCTCTTATGCTACTCAATGATGAGATAGTAAATATTTTTATTTTTTATATTGCCTCAGGCAAGAAAGGGGATGCAGGTAAGGAATATGAGAGTGGTTAGATTGGCAATTAGAGCTAATATTAGTCTGACTGACCTGTCTTGACATTAAATGCATTGGAGAATTCCCTTTGCCATTATAAAATGCGCTTCTCTGCATAAGTCTAATTAAAAGGGGACAAGTTTCATGCATATGCCATTAGAAATATGTAAGGATATCTCAGCAGGTCCAGGATGATCCTGGTAGCAGCAGAACCAGTGTGGAGGTACAATATGACCACTGCCTTCAGAGGGAAACAAAATATAATCTGCATCATAAAGAGGTGGGCTGCTATTTAAATTAACAGGAAAAGGTGGCCAATATTAGTTTAGCTTAATTTCTGTCTTAAACAACCTAGCAAATAATTCATGGTAGCTAAGTGTGAGACAGATCATACTCTGCTCATCCAAACTGGTAGAAGGATGTGAAGAAATAGTGAAGGGCAAGGTCTCCCTCCACCTTCTAGCATTTTATAAAATGTGCCCTCCTTTCCACCAGATAATAAAAATCACAGCTCACCCTTAAATTCTGCAAGTCTGTTTTCTCCTGCAAAGCCCTATCAGTGAGCCCATAAAATGCTTGTACATATCTGCAAGTTAGCATGGGGGCCTGGCAGCTTCTGTGCCTCTGGGGAAGCAGTTGGCCTTACTACCACCAAGACCACTGCTAAAGTAAAGAGCATGGTTCTTTTCCTACGGGTCAAGTCTAAGTGTGGTGTAAGTCAGTAATAAGAGTGAAGAACAGTGCAGAAATTTAAGCAGCTCTCAGATTCTGCTCTCCTCTTTTGCAGCCCAGCACCCAGGCTAGGGGTGGGATATTTGGCAAGTGTTCTCATTCCTATGGCAGCTTGTTTATCATAACATTTGAATTCAGCTGGTTCAGTGTGGTGCATATGTTTGCTGTTAAACTCAGCTGGTACAAAACGTTCAGTATAACTGATGTGCTGTGTAAAAGGACACGGGAAGCAACAAACTGGTCCAGACCCAGAGCGTGTTTGGATGTGTATAAAGAGAAGCTGAGCAAACCATTAAAAATGAAAACTACTTACAGGATCGAATTCAAAGCACTTTTTCTCTGGCAGCTATTTTTTTTAACCAACTCACAGTGCAAAATGCATTAGGGTTCAAAATATGTACTATTGTACAAACAATAAAGAGTTAAAATGCTGAAAACAGAATACCATACTACTGCCATAGCCATACCCCTGGAGAGGATATAGTGTGGATAGAATGAGTCTCCTTTAGAGACAGCAGACCTCCCGTGTGGCACACATATTCCTTGTCTATACTAACAACCTTGATACAGATGTCTTGGCAAGCCTTCCTGCTGCCTACAACTCTTCAGTATTTTTACAGATGAAAAAGAGATTGCCAGCAGGGAATGTCACAGCATGTAGGGAATTAATTATAAGTGATAATAATACAGCAGACTTATACTGAGATTGAAATGTCTCACAGAATCGTTTTTGTCCTTGAAAGGTGGATACTGGCTTTTTTTTTGTACAGTCTAATCTAGGGACATGCAGCAAAAAGGCTCTCTTGCAAGTCCTAAAGTGAAACAAACCATATCAACAAAAACACTTTCCCACTAGCAAAGTGCCACAGGGCATCAGCTAACAGAGCTGCAGCAGTTTGCTCTGCAGACTTTCCACACTACTGGCAAAGCTCAAAGATGGACCAAGTCCCAGAAGTTTCTGAAGGTTTTCCACAAGTAAAACTATAGCTTTCCAGTCTTTTGGCTAGCTGTGCTGTAAGTTTTGGCAGAGTATATTGTCTAATCAAAGATGATGGTCTTGGTGGACAATGTATTTTATCTAAACCCATAATAAGCCCTTCATCACCTTACCAGCATCTGGTAACAGGCAATAGATACTGGCCTTGTGTCCTGCAAAATACTTTGTGCCCAGATTCTGCACACGGCTGCAATCACTGTGGCACGGTGGGTACCAGGCAGCAACACAGCCCTTTTGGCATTGCCTTACAGAACCCTAGTCCTCTATGAGACCTGTTTGTGGCATGGGAAGACTGCAGCCTCATGATCACTCCTGGTAAGCCCTGCCCTGGGTGCTGCACAGTGGCAGAGCAAGGGAAGCTGTGGAGCTGCTGGCCCAGGGCCAGGGCAAGTGGCTGGGAGATGCTGGCTGATCCCTTAACTGCCACCGACGTGACCTCACTGTGCATCCCTCTTGTTTCCTCCAGGGCAGGATATGGTTTGACCTTCCAACAGCCACAGAAGGCTGAGGATTGTAGCAAAAAAAGGTCTTTTAAATGGCAACTTCCAGCTTCTTTATCCTCAGTACTGTGGGGATGATGACAAAGATGAACTGGAGCTTCAGAGGGGAAACAGATCTTCCAGGCCAAACAATTTACCCTAATGCTGCCCAGTGCCCTTGGCAGGTGGCATTTCACCTGCAGTCTGAAGCAGCTGTGAGGAGGAGCCAGCCACTGCTTCCCCTTGCCGAAGACAGGTCTAAAAATCTTTGCTGCTCTTGGGTCTTTCAGGCCCTCTTTCAGCAGCAGCTACCCATTGTCACACTGGGATTATGCATGTGTTTATGGTTCTTGCTGAATGGGAGTCTTAATGCATTATGGAGAAAACATTAAGGAAGTTGGCTTGAAGGCTTGGAAAAATCATTATTGTATCTGCCCAGACTGAAAACACAAATTGTTTACCTCTTTTTTTTTTTTTTTTCTTTTTTTTTTTCTTTTTGGGTAATTAACAGATCCTAGTACATGATAATTAACACCTGAGCTGTCAAATCTAATACTGGCCCTTTTTTCCTATTAATTAAGCAGCAGATGGAGTTTAGAATAGATATGTTTATTAGATTTGGGATGAAACAGTATTTTTAGAGGAAGTATCTGGTATACTGGTTTGGGGTTTGGAGGTGGTGATGAAACAGTGCTTAATAGTCCTGTTATCTTACCTACTCATCACACAACAATCCAGGAGCAATTATCTAGTATCTTATGAGAAGCTGTATGAGCTGCCAAACTTGCTGAGCCAGTATCTCAGCATCCAGATGGATGACAATAGGCTGGGAGCTACAGGACCTGCTGGGATGTTGTCTGTCCTGTCCTGGCCAGGAGAGTAGCAGCATCCCCAGAGGGCAGCCAGGATGGGCTCTTCTCATGGGGGGTCCTGCCCACACTGATGAAAAGCCATTTATCTTTCAGAGGCTGGGAAACAGACTGAAAACCCCAGTCCCTCACAGACTCAGAAGTGAGTGTGACCTTTTCTGAGCACATTCTCCTTTATCTTCTGCTCCTCAGTTTCAGTTTTATCAATTCCCCACATATTCAAGCTACATTAACTCTTCTCACTCTCTTCAGACCCACTGCAGGCACTTCAGGAGAATGCACACAAAGGAGTTTAGTCTCTGTGGCTAAGCCTTATGCTAAGGCTGAGGTGCCATGGGCATGAGTAACCAGAAAAAAATGCTCAAATCTAGATAGCTGCTCAGCTGCATGACGTAACACTCCCATTTACAAAAGACAGGAGACACACCTAGAAGACCTAGTTTGGAAATAACAATAACAAAACAACATGTGTCCTATCCACCCTGTTTGAAGGGCAAAGGAACATTGAATGCTTAGGGGAGAAGTGATTCTGAAACCCAGTTATTATTGTTGTTTTCCCAAAACAGAGTCAATGGCTAAAGATCAACAAGGCCATGGCAGTTCTCAGGCTGCTCAAAGAGCTTGAGAATGGTGACACATTATTGCTTCAGAGTAGTAGAAATCTTGATGTTAACCTGGATATTTAAACTTCATGGTGTTCATTGTTGCTGAGATTGAAGTTCTTTAGCAGATGATGCAAACAGTGGCTACCCTCAAAAAGCTCAGATTTTGAACAGAGCTTCACCAGGGGGTGTTCTGGTTTGTCCTACAGTAAGAGGCTTTTGTTGTCAAATCCCAGAATTTGGCATCTTCTGCCTGTACAAACTTGTTTTGTAGTGTAAATCTAACCAAGAACTTTCCCCACACTAGCCCTTCTATTTGAAATGGCAACATGCACTTCCTCATAATCATCTTGGTTTTGGTCACCCATTACAATGGGGTATAATGTACATTGTACACACACTTTAACACACACATAAACTTTTACACTAACTATGCACAAGGGAGCACATCTGCACCCCATACTCTGGGGTATAATGTGTCCTTCATCTAAAAGCTGGGTATGGAAATCTGCAGCAGGGCAGGACTGGGGTATAATTTTGAAAGAATTTCATCCAGCTGCTTTCTGAGTTGCTAGAACAAGGAATACATAAAGCACATTTTTCTAAAATCTGGGGATTTGGATTTTCTTTTGGATTTGGATTTTCCTTTGGGTGAGGTTGGTGAGTTGTTGGATTTGGAAATCCCACTCATGCCAATGATTCCATGGGAAAGAAGCATGCTGGGGTTCTTACAGTCTTAGGGGTCCAGTTCTACTGGGGGATTAACAAACTCAGGTATTTAGTCCAATCATTACTGAGCATCAGGCACAGTGCATCCCAGGGGCTTTGTTGTTGTTGTTGTTGTTGTTTGTGAATGCAACAACAGTACAAGGACTTTTAGGGGTAAAGCCTCCCTGTAATGCATATTGGCTGTGTCAGGAAGGCCTCCCTGGAAAGAAGAATGACTTTGGAAAACATTATTTAAAATCCTGGAGTTATGAGGGATTACCAAACGAGTGTCTCACTGTCAGAATGAGAGCCGTAACTGCATTCTGATCCGGGTAGCTTTCTGCTGCCTCACGCCATTGTGCAAATATGAGATTACCTGCCACCACCAAGGCTGTGCAGTTGCGTACCTCTGAAATTGCCAAAGAGCTCAATTAGCTAACCCCATCATCATACACCTACCACTGCTTGTTCTGCTTTTGCCTTTCCTTTTTGACCTAAAAGGGTGGAGGAAACTAAGTAAGCACTTTGCTTATTAGCAGTTACCATCTCCAGTTCCCAGATCTTGGGAAAGGAGGGTTCTTGTTGATGACTGGCAACACAGGCTGTGTCTTTGCCCAGAGCTCCCTGTGCTACCCAGTGCATGGTGTGGGCTGGGTGTGGTGAACAGGCTGTAGAGTGTGCCAGTCATGCTTGGAATTTACTCAGTCTACTCACATTGGCCCCTATATCTCCAGGTAGGAAATGTGCAGAAGATGTGCGCAAAGTCTGTTAGGTGTCTCAGATCTCTAGCACTTATCCCACACAAAAATATAATATATCTGAAGAATTTGGAGCAAACTGAGCCTGTATCATGTGTGCTGTACAGTGAGGTGTGGTAAATCAAAGGTGTCTGTCACATGTGGGACTTGCTGAGGAAGTGAGATGTCACTTTGGCAGCACAGACACAGATAGGCTCCCTTGTGCATAGTTGATGTAAGAGTCTATGTGTGTGTGTGTAAGTGTGTGTGTGTGTGTAAGTGTGTGTGTGTAAGTGTGTCTGTATACAATGACTCTGGAGTCAGTGTGAAGCTCTCTGCTGAGACACAATATATTTGACATCCACAGAATCTGGAGAAGTCCGAATTCCTTTTTAGTTTTCTCATTTAAGCAAAACTTTTTTTGCTGAAACAGAGGGCATGCTCACACAACCCCAGACTCACTGGACCCTAAACTCAAAGTATTTTACTCTCCTGAAAGTACTCATATGGGTGGGAAGATATTTTAGTACTTGACTCTGTTGTTCCCATGGAAAAGGGAGAATTGTATTTGCTGAAGCTAGTAAAAAAAACATTATTCAGGATACAGGTGTCTCTCACACACCTGTGCTGCTCTGTTCAAATTAAGCTGTTGTTGATGGATGTGTAATTGTGTTTGCAGATGTGTATCTGATGGGATCTTGGAAGTGTTTACTCAAGAACAAAAGGAGCAGCACCCAGTCCACTCCCCTTTGGCTGACAGGGCTCTGCAGGGAGAACTTGAGAAAGCCACTGCTTCAGAATTGTCCCAGCCCTGACAGTGATGGAGATGGCTGCACTACCTGCTTTTCAGCAACCCTGCAGGGTTTGCAGGGTTGTGACAGTTTGGGGAGATTTTAAGAGGTGACTTTGGACCTGCCCAGCAAGCAGTGTTGATGTGGGAATGCAGGGCAGACAGTGAGCACCAGCCCTGCCTCCCCCAGGGGCAGAGGTGGCCACAGCTGCCCTTCCCTCCTGCCCGAGGCCCAGCTCCCAGATCCTGCTGCTGCCTTCCTGCACCCAGCCCACCTGCTCAGCCCGCTCCTCTTCCTCCTCCTCCTCCTCCTCCCGGTCTGACCAGCTGCTCTGTGCCCTCTGCTACCTGTGTTTCTCTTGGCAATTTCTCACATGCAGGTCACTGGCTGCATGCAGCCCAGGCAAGGTTTCTTGGAGGGAAGGAGGAAGGGAGAGAATAGCCCAGGGCTACAGAAAGATAATCTACTGAGCCTACAAAATTATTCTGTTGTGTCAAGGCCAGTATTAAACTATGCCCCTGTGTTCGTCAAGCTACTCCTTGCAATCACATAACTCATTAAATGCCTGATCCACACCAGGTCCTTCCTGTAGGGTCTCTTCCTGCTCCTTCCTTTTCCCCGTGGAATGGATCAGAAATATTCGTAATTTGCAAGCTGTGGCTAGTCAGTAATCCCATCAATATATTTTTCAAGGACACAAGTATATATAGCAGATTCTGGGCATGTCTGCAAAATCCAATTGTTTTTAGTCGAGGAACCATCATTTTTGATTGTTATGCTCCCTCCACACTAGATAGTCATTCTCATCTTATTGTATTTTATTCTGCTTCTTTGTACTGATTTACAGCAGAGGAAAACCTACTCAGAAATATCCACTGTCACTGATAAATTCTGCATGACATACATGATTAAATGTTATTTAATTTTTTAAGGATGTTCATAGGTGTATATGAGTGTTCTCCCAGGGAGTATAAATTTCCATGAAGCAACACTGAGCAATAAGCTACTCAGAAACCTGATGTGCTAAACAATCCAGATAGGTCAGATGATCAAATGTGACTGTTCTGGGTTTAACATGTTTCCTGATGAACAGAAACAATTTTACCATGCCGGCAGAAAGAAATCTTTCCTTATTTGATTTTGTACTACAAGCACCACCTGGCAGCTTGTTTGTAGCCTTGCCTCTCATCTGAGTACATCCATCTTGATCCATCCTTCTACAAAAACATAATGCCTTTTACCTTGATATTGATCTGTTTGCCAAGGATTAGCATACAGTTGTTCAAACCTCTTAAAGCTTTATCATATCTTTAATGCAAAACTCATATAAGCCCTTTTCTATTATGACAGGAGAGTCTATATCACATCCCTTAATCTGACAGGCTTCTGCAGGAATGAAAGATGTAGATATGATTGCAGAGTTTGAAAGTCCTGTTCTAAGCTGGTCCAGCTGCCTGGCAAAGAAATCTAAAGAAGATGTATCTATGTATCCTGCTGGCCTCCATTGCTTTGCCAGAGCTTTGTAATGCAAGATGCCTGTACATGATGCTTCAAAAGCCCCATCTGCAAGTGTATCATCAAGTGTATTCTGTATCCTTTAGAATATGCGGATAAAAATCTCTTTTTTAAGACTGATTTTACAGCCTTTTGCCTAATACATACTATCAGAAGCAAATCTTCTTTTATACAGAATGGAACAAGTCATCTGTGATGATAAATATTCGGACCACATTAGTGTAAACTGGAGACCAGTGGAACAACTTTCATGCGCTACTGGAAGACTTTAGGTAGATAATGATTCTGGAATCTCTTCCATGGCAGTCTGCCTTCTCTGCTAAACCCAGTACTTGTCAAGGATGCCAGGAGATGTATTTGTTCTCCTCTTCATTGCAATCTTCTGACCTGACTTAAGCACCTGTATAATATTGTTATGGCTAACTGCATCAGAGTAAAATGTCAAATTGTTCTAACACAATAAATGAAATACATGTGTTGTTATAATGACCATAGCAGGGTTGGCAGAATTAATTTCTTGCCTTGCTGTCATATACAGCCATGGGCTCTGCTGCTTCCTTTCCCTGCTGTCCTTTCCTCCTACTTGGGTGTCTTCTTCATTTTGCTCTATGGAACAGCTCTTTCTTTTAAATAATCTTTTGATTGGAAGAAGTGAGAGGTAGCAGGGTGGGATGCCAGTGGAATCATTTAACTGTCACAGTGTAGGTACTGGGCTCAGGACGGAATTCTGACAGGCCTCACTGCCCCTCATCCCACTCTTGACTGGAAAATTGCCATCTGAGAGTTTGCAAGACAGGAGCTTCTGAAACCTTCTGAAGTAAAGGTGATGACTTAGTTACCAGAGTGTCTTGTGAAGTACAGACTGGGATGCTGGATAGGCATACTGCAGTGCACATACATCACAACACATGAATTTATTGTGAATTTATTAAATAAATCCACTGATTTTTTTTTTTTTTTTTGGATGGGTTTCAATCAGTTTTCTCCCAGTTTACTGGAAAATGAGTCGTACAGAGGACAGAAACTACTCAAGTTAGTGTCACATGAATAATTACATCCTAGAGTGCATTATGCATCACCTTCCTTTTCTTTAGTCTATGAACAGCTAGCTCTTGCTGTTCACTAATATCTTTCCTTTTTTTAGATAAAAGAAATTTATATTGAAACCAAGCATAGTTTTGCCTCCAGTGATTTACACCAGAATACCACAAACTAGGCAAAGCTCATCTGCAATCACCCTTTTTTCTCACCAGGGCATCCCAATAGTTTAGGACTGACAGGCTGAGATGGCCCAGTGTCACAGTAGTACTGGTGCTCGTCCAATGACACTTTAAGGAGAGGTGAGAAAGATGTTTTCAAAATGATGACAAACTCTGGATATAAATAGGAAAGTCACCCACACCCTTTGTTTCCAGTGAGCAATAATAATAACAACTGGTGTGGCAGCCTTGCTCTGGGTGGGCTCTGCAGAAGCTGGTGGAGAGGCAGATAAAAGATAATCATGAAGATTCAGGAAGAAGTGTGTGCAGGGGCTGTGCAAGGAGGGAGGAGGCAGACAAAGCCCAGGGAGAGGGCATCCATGCAGCAACCTTGCATTGAAATCAGACCTTTTCCTGCATTGCCTTTACATCCACATTTCTCTAGCAGAGAAATCATTCTGTAGTGAACTTCCTCTGTAGACCTCAACGTGTTTTCCCAACTCAACTTTGTATGTAGGCAGGCAAGTGTTTTGAGTGCAGATTTCTAAAGGAAAGGGGGAGAGAGTTCATTCCTTGAAGTTGGCTCTGGGTAGTGTTGTACGTCTGCCATTGCTGGTCTCCTGTATTTCCAGCCTATCTCTCTTCCACTGGAATCCTTGCTCCCCATCTGCATCAGGCACGCCATCTCTTCAGTGACTCCT
This sequence comes from Rhadina sibilatrix, assembly GCA_013400275.1. NCBI lineage: Eukaryota > Metazoa > Chordata > Aves > Passeriformes > Phylloscopidae > Rhadina > Rhadina sibilatrix. The sequence continues at coordinate 274,147 of VWYO01003934.1, forward strand.
CCCTCTCCCTGAGTTTGTGAGGTCTCCTTTACTTGGGTATTCCCTTCACTGGGCTAGAGTTTCCTGCTTGAGTCTCCCCATTTTAAACTTACAGAACGATGCTTTTGCACTGTCTGGAGCCAACACTCAGTCAGGACCACACAGCCAAAGCACTGTAGAGAAACAGGAACAGCTTCCTTCACACATACTGTGATCTCCTTAGTAGTACTTGCTGGCCACCTTTTAGGAAAAGGTCATATTTAGCTAGCAGGGTTACTTCCCAAATCTTCTGTAGATTCTAAGCCAAAACCTCTGACACAAACAGGACTGGTATGCGACAAAGTGATACTCAATTATTCAATCAGTTTCTATTCCAACTCAAGCTAGCTGAGGAATAATAAATGATGCAAAATTCTGGCTCCCCAAAACATTTGGCTAATCGATCCCTTTATTTCTGGATCTAATCAGTGTTCCAAACTAATATGCATTCAAGCTTGCATTAAGTATTATTGCTGCTGATCCAAATCTCTTGCTCTGCTGTATTTGGAAGCCCCTTTGCTGATTGCCTCTCAGCAGGGGTGGTGGCAGCTGTCCTGGGCTGATGGCTGCACCCTCCAGCTGCTGGGACTGGGGAGAGCTCAGCATCACGCAAATGCAAGAGCTACATTTTGCCTAAGGGTAAAAAAATGGAGGGGAGGAAGAAGGTGAAATCTGAACTCAGGCAGCATCAAAAGGAGATTGGCACATCAGCTCACAGTAGCTGGGGGAAGGGACAGTGCTGCAGACTGCCGGGCAGCTGCTCAGCACTGCCAGCTTTGCCTGCCAGCAGTCAGGCTTTGGATTTTTATTTTCTCTTGAAATCTCTTGAGGGGTAAGATGCTAAAGTGCAGTGAGGAACAGGACTGCAAATCAGCAGTCTGTCTGGCTGTAATGATTTGAGGGCACGATGTTATGTTGCAAGAGCTTCCCCATCTGCATCCCCCTCTGGCAGGCACCCCAGCCGTGCCGTGCCCTGCTGTGCTGTGACCTACCCAGCACAGGGAGGCCACAGCCTGCCTTGCAGCCACCTCTGCCAGGGAGGGGAAGGAGAACCCAGTCCTAAACCCCACTCATTTGCTGCTTCACATTGCAAGAAAGGGCACGGGAGGAAAGATCGTCATGTTCAGTAAATCCCATTAGCATTGCTGCAGTCCCAGTTAGGAAATACCTTGTGTGTTCTCCAAGATCCCTTGACAAAGTGAGGGATATTTTTCTAAAGGGGAAGTAGGTGATCCAGGGCAGCTGAAGCCAGCCTGCTCTTTCTACTTGGTGCCGGGGGGAACAGCCTGACCCATCACTGAATAGGATCCACCTCTCGTGCATGCAGGAGTTGTGTCTGGCTCAAAGGCCAAGCAGAATAAGCATGTGAACCTTTCTCATAGCTGCCATTGTAGAAATTTTCCAGTTAGTTAGGCACGGAAATACTGGGCATTTGCAGGTATGCATGAGGTGATACACATCAGTAGCCCCACTTTGGTGAGCAGGCTGCTGCTGAGGAGGACTGCAAGAGACTCCTTGATACATCAGCAGGACTGGGGCCCTGGCACATCAAATAACTTCTTCAGTGTCTTTCCCCTGCCATTTTGTCAGCAGCCAGTAAGATTCATAGAGAGAGCGCCCCAGGGCTGGGACTGGCTTTGCTCCAGAGAAGTTGCTCTGCCCTTCTCTGCAGGATGGAGATCATCCTGGTGCTCTTCTCTTTGGTCCCTGTGGATCATGGTGCCAGCTCATCATGGCCAGTACAGTCTGGAGAGGTGACAGGAGGGGCATGGAGTGTCCATGGCCATCAAACATCATCTTGCCTCCCTGGGCATGAGGAGATCCTTGGAAAACTGCAGTTATTGTGCCAGGGTACATGCCAGGCAGCAGAAGCAAGTACAGGCATATTGTCAAGGGCTCAGTCTAGAAAAAAAATTACTAGAGCAGATGAAAGGAGGACAGGGGAAGGGATTTCATCTGCTTTATTTAAAGTCACATTTAGTTTCTTGGCAAGGGAAGCCATAGAGAATATTTTTGGAGACACCGCTACCCTGAAAGATTTGAATCTGACATGGCTACCACTTCTTTCTGACTTGAAACACAGCAGAGAGAAGGGATGGTATCTGTGAGGCAGATCTGAGCACTGTGAGTCATGCTTATCACCATCCCACTAATGCATCTAATTTGGACAATTATGTTAAACTTGATGTTAACCTTCCCCACAGTTCTTTGAAAGCAAACCAAAATCTCTTCTGGCCAGGGGTACATAATCCTCCATCTTCTGTGATTACTATCAAAGGGCCAGCATGCAGCTTAATTTGTTATTGGTTGCAAGGTATGCTTAGATCTCAGGGTGGTTGTAATAGTGCAAAATATATATTTAATAATGAGTAATTATTAAATAGCTCCATAATCTGTGGCTCTCCCTTCCTTCTTGATGTGTTCTCTTCCCAGCCACAAAGCACAGGAACCCTCAAGCATTCCTTTATGCCATCTTAAAACCATTACTGCAACACTTTGTTCTGTTCATTCTTTTTCTCTAGATTATAGCTACATGTTCAGACTACAAACTATATCAGGCAGAGACCTTAGCCCCGCTATATGTGAAAAATGTTTACAACAGAATAAAAATATTGCTAACAGAACACTGTAGCAATTTTAAGTAGTCATTGAATTTTAGGACCTAGTGGTAAAAGTAGGTGCATTACTTGGTCCTCTGACACAAGGTCAGACACAAGCACCAGTCTGCTGCAGCACATGCCATGCCCTGATGGGAGATGAAAAACACAGAGTGTTGAAGTGATTGTCAGAGAGAAACCATAGAAAGGAGAAACTGGGAAAGACCAGCACAAATTGCTCCTTTGTGGGAGGAACTGGCCCTGTGGGTAAGGGCATCCCCAGAGTTCACCTTTGGCGTTTGTTAATATTGTCATCCTCTCTATATATGATGATAATTTCTGTTGATTTTGCCATTGTTGCTATTATCATTATTTGGTATTGTCACCTCGTGACTGCAGACATGGTGCAAAGTAGCTTAACTGAGGCAGCAGATGGGTGTAAGAGCTGCTTCTGCAGCCTCCTGGCTCACACCTGCCAATGGCAGTGCCAATGCTGGTGGCCAAGGTGCAGCTGGAGGCAGCAGAGACAGCGGCTCAGGTCCCCTGCTGCTGTCACCGCTCGAGAGCCGAGAGCGCGCGGCAAAGAGCCCTGCACACAGCCACGGGCTGCAATGGCTCCAGCTCCTGCCACCAGAGCCCTGCACACAGCCACGGGCTGCAATGGCTCCAGCTCCTGCCACCAGAGCCCTGCACACAGCCACGGGCTGCAATGGCTCCAGCTCCTGCCACCAGATCTTCCTACATGTGTCACTTGGGGGCCAGGGATCCCCTCTGCTCACACCATGCTTCACTCAAGTTGCATCCAGCAGCAGTTAAGGATGTGGAACTCATTAGTTGCAAAGTATTTTCCCTCACCCCACTGAATAATCTTTTCTGACATCATGTGCAGGATTGCTAAGCCATCTCTTCTCAAAGTGTTTCCCCTCTGAACTAACAGGAAGGATCAAGATGCAGCTGCTGGGGACAGAAAGGGCAAGGATGGGGGTTTTTTTTTGAGGGCCAACAAGTGCCTCAAGAGCTAGTCACAACACCCTTTCATTGATTTTGTTCAGCACTCAGCAAAAGTAGAGCCATTGATTGTCCACTGAATAGTCTGTAGAGCTTTTGCTGAGTTGTATGTGGAACTGAGCCAAAAGGAGAAGAAATAATTAACAGTCTGCCTTGTCCATATGTTTAAAATACACTACAAAATGAAAACAGTCCTGTGGAGAGTTCTCTGCATTAAAGCTTTTCTGTCATGTGGAGTTGGAATATTTTCTCTATTCCTTAGGGGGGGACTTAGGACAATATTTGAGAAACCAGAGTTACTATTAATTTTAAGGCTCTTTCTTTCCAATTCTTTCAATTCATTATTCATATTTTGTATGCCTGTATAAAAAAGAATTAAGTTATTGTATGAATTGAAGCTATTTCAGATGTTCAAAATTCATAAGTATAGTAAGAAAAAACTGAAATGAGCTTAGATCCTGATAGTACAATCTGGAAAACAGAAGGATCCTGTTTAAAGATAGATTTTTATTTAAACTTTATGGTCCAGACCAACTTATTTAAAATAGATTTGACATTACCAGACCCAAACACATTTAAAGCAACTTACCGGGTTTGAATTTCTTGGGAAAGAAATAACATTCAAAAGTTAATAATAGGGGGTCCTTGTATGACAAGGAAGGAATTCGTGTCAGTCTCTGCTGGTGTGATATGGAGTGTATGTATCCATGTGAAGGCTGCCTGTACCTGTTTAAACAACTAATTTCAGAAAATCTCCTAAGAAATCCTAATAGCTCTTCTGCTCCTATTGGTGCCTGTTGGCCTCATTATCAGACTCCTTGCAATTGCTTTCTGGTGATTCACCAGTGCAAAGCAAAGGAGATCAAAGCAGAACCAGCCAGCAAAGGATCCTCACCTCTCTGAGTAATCTGACTAGCTGTACATCAAGTTGAAGCACCTGCACAAGAATCCAAGCTCTCCTCTTGTTGCTGTTGATGTCCTCCCCATGGCTTTTCTGGCCCCCTGCGTCAAGAGTCTATGAAAGTAAAACTGGCATAACCAGCCTGGTTTAGGACAGACCCCAAGATCCCTCATCCAGCCTGTGCTGAGTGTTACCTCGCTGGTATTCTCAGCAGAAAAGCCAAGTGCTGAACAGCTGACAGAGCAGCCAGCAGCTCGACCCGTAAACATGGTCCTCTGGATTTGCTTCACCCTTTTGGCCCTTTGGACTCATGTTCAGGTCTGCTGGCAGAGCCAAGTGGAGATTTCATTGGCACAACCCAAGCTGCATCTGTAGACTTTAATCTCTGTAATCATTAATCTGGCACCTTGCAGTGCAAATACTCCAAGTGGATGCATAGCCCTCTGGGTTAGCTGGACTTGGATCAAATATTCCTTGTGGAATCCCAAACATCTGCTTGGCACACACATTGCTGGACCTGGCACACTGGTTGTCCTCAAGAATAAGCCAACTATTAGTTCCCCAAACAGCTGGGGATGGTTGTTGTATAACATCAGCACCCTCTCCCTGCTCTCCATGTCTCAAGGGCTTATTTTTTCTATGGTCCCTTGTCCCACAGCTCTGACTGGTATGGCAGGTTTGCACAGGGCCCTCCTTATGTGTTATGTGTTCACAGTTGGAGCACAGCTAGAGCTGCCTGTGGTGGCAGGGATAGCAAAAACTTCGGTGTCAATCCTCTACTTTCTGGGGAAAAAATGTGAACAAAGTGCACCTAGGGCTAAGAGATATGTATCACTTAGGTAAGCAGGAGGAGTGTCAAAACCTTTTCTTCTGAGAAGATAAAATACTCTGTTTTCTTCAAGGGAACCAATGCTCTTGTCCTGCCATATTTTCCCAGCACAGCCCATGTCCCTGCTCATTGCGGCCCAGGCCTCTTCTCTAGCTGTGAATGCCAGAATATAGTGGCATAACACAGATTTCACCTTTCTTTTATTTTTCCTCTAACTGAAAGGTCAAAACAAATCAAATTAAAGAACTATCTGGATAATTCAGTAATTAAAAGCTTGTGAGGAGGTGAAAAAGCTAATCACAAAAATAAATAGTTACCCAGTAACTTCATTACATTAAGAACTGTATATGCTGCATAATATAATAGGACCCTAGGGAGCTGAAACCACTAAGAAGCCATAAGTCATAGCTGCAATCACAGGAGAAACCCCACCTTGCTGTCATGGCCCAGGCTTTGGAGCAGCCTGGGAAGCTGATCTCTGAGCACAGATGCCATCCTGACATCCTCCTAAATTGCATAACATGCATGCCCTTGGGTCCTGTGTACCATCTGCATATGTGCAGCCTCCATTTCCTGAACTGCCCAGCTGAGGGGCCAGGGGAGGTATGCTGGAAGTCCTCTGTGTTGTAACCAGCCCCACGTGAGGAATTTGCTCTGGGAATGAGGTTGCTAGATAGAGTCAGAAGGGCTGAACAGGAGTCTTCACACAAAATAGAAAAGGGAGGGTCAGGGAAGTAAGGAAAGTCATTATCATATCAGTAATGTAATTTAAATCATTCTATCCTAATCTTGTCCAGAGGGGAAAAGCAGTCAGGTATCTCCTGACAGCAGAGCAGGAATGTCCTGCAGAAGGGGTTGCACCTCTCTTTCCTCCCCAGACAGAACAGGGTTCAGTAGGGAAGAATGCTTTGAGATTCTTGAGTATTTTCCCAGCACCCTAACTGTTGTTGAGGGCAATAGACAACCGTTCCTCCAAGTTTCAGGTCACCAAAAAAGTAGGTCTGGATGGGGCTATCATAGCCCACAGCAAGGCAGGAGCAGCTCTACTGACAACAGCCCTTTGTAGACACAGAGATGTCCTGTGAGGTGAGCCTAGGTTGGACATGAACAATGAGTAGCCTCAGGAGAGCTATCCGGTACAGTTTTACAGATCTGGAAGTGTCTCACAGCCTAAATAACTGGTACCTAGCTTTTAAATCAAACCACAAAGTCCCTGGTAAGTGGGTAACTGCATCTTACAGGTGGCTCTTGAGCAGTAGTCACAGCAAGATTTTCAGTGATGGCAAAATCAGCCTAAAGGTAAAGGGAGAATACACAGGCAGGACATTTAAATGACGGCAACATTGTTATTTAAATAAGGAAAACACGCCTTTCTGAAGCAGCTGAAAGGACAGTTAAGTCTTAGCTAAACTAAAGGCCTGGGAGCTAAAAGAGACACCTCCACTGAGTCTTGAGGAGAAGCAGCCAGGGAGAACCAGTCGACCACAATTGTTCAAAATACAACTGACAACATGGGAAAAAAGAAACCCTATCTTTTGTTAGAACTCATATTTTTCTTTTCTGCTAAATCATTTTGATCCTGCTGGGGCCATCATATTCAAATAGTTCTTTGCATTGCATAGTTAAATTTCTGTTATCCTCAGATGCTGAATTTTCTACTGATCCTCAGGGCAGCCAGTCTGAACGAGAAAGGGTAGAGGGCCCCTGTCCAGCCTTTTTAATTTTAATTTATTGCAGTCAGTACTGTCCTTTACCACTGCATAGCTAGGGGGAAGGGAAGAGAGTTGAGCCTTCAGCTGGGGGATTGCAGTAACCTTGATGTTCAAACACACAGCCAGTGCATAGCAAGAATCTGCTTTGCCTGTTATATGTTTTTCCCCACAATACTAAATTAATTCATTTTCTTAAAACAGGTCTTCCTAATTCAAGGATCTATTTTAGATACAAAGTCAACTTTATGAAGTGCAACACATCACATTTCATACTAATGAGTTGTGAAAACAAGCCATCAAAAGCTGAATCTCTTCTGTGTTCCTAAACAACTGTTTTTCACTCAGCCCAAATAGTAGCTGTGTTATTAGTAACTAGAGCAACACAATCCTGCCATTTGCAAAGCCCCATCAGCTCAGATATTTAGTAAGCTTTGGAATTAAATAACCTAGTTTCAACACCTATGGGGAGGAATCTACCTTCAAATAATATGAAAGGAAATAAAATTTGTTCGCCAAGTGAGAGAAATCCAAATTTTCTGAAGTATTTTATGTTTGCGATGGTAAATTCCACCCTAAGATTTGTACAATTCACCCTATAACCTTCACATTATCATTATATAAACTGACTGAATGTGAAAAATGTAATAGTATCTACAGGCCTCAAAAAAATTACCTTCTTTGGTGTTGGAAAGGTCTGCAAAGCTACCATGCTGGTACAGTATTATTTCCCACCAGTCAGAAAATCTTCTGAGTTTACAGATCCCTGAGTTTTGATCACTAACAAGGCTCTTATTTGAACCATTAAATCACACCATGGTCCCCCAATTCAGTAAGATGCTTAAGCACTGAATCTGGGCTTTAATGCCAAATAAACAAGCGTATCATACTGTTTTGCCATTTAGGCTGCTATACAAACTGAAATAAAATGCATCTAGCTTAATGTGTTCATTAACCATTCTGTGTAAGCACACAAAATTACAATCTTAGTATTGTATAATGAAATCATAACTGCTGCCTGCAATAATCTCAGCATAATTCTTCCTGCTTTCCCAAGGAAGCAGTGTCAGACATCTCTGAAATCTGCTCTATAAAAGCAATTAAGTCATGAAAAAACGAACAAGAAAGGTCAGTCAGGACTGAGCCCTCAGCAGGCAAACATTATTATGCTCCTAGAAATCCGACTTTTGTTTGTGTTCCCATCTCAGGATTCATTCCTGTAACATCTCTTCCTTCCAGTCTGCTCTTTTGGCTGTTGATTGGAAGATCTTGCAATACTCAGCATCATCACAAGTTATGACTTCACTCCTGTCTATTGGTGTGTGTAGGTTTATGGCTCTTTGCCAGCCTCTTGAAGTTGTGATCCAAACCTTCAATTTCTCATGCATGAAAGCCAGAAAAGTCTAGATAGCATTCAGAATGCCAAAAAACATCTGATGTTGGCTTTCTTTATATATCAGATGATGCACTGTCAGCAGTGCTTACAAAGGCTGGACACCAAGAAACCCACACCGGGCATGTACAACCCATATTGAAATATCTTGCTGACTTTTTTTTTTTTTTTGCTAAAAATGGGAGAAAACTCTCTTTGCAGCTTATTGATATGCACAGGTCTTCATCAATGACTATTAAACCTATCTAACCAATCTTTTTGCCCACCCCTGCCTGGTGGGTCAGGCAGAGATGTGGGTATAGTGCTGATGGTCTGCATTCACCCTCTGAGCATTGCTGTCCCTTGGCAGAGTCAGTATCACTCTCCCAGCAAGGTGCACACCACGGCAGTCATTGAGAGCAGAGGTACAAAACCTGGCTTAGGATGGGTGGGTGCTCCAGATCTAGGTGTCAGTAGGTTGAGCTCTATCCCTGCTGTTTCCCTCTGAAGAAGCCTGAGGAGTGCCCAGCCCAGCACTGGCACCAGTGTCAGCCTTAGGGCTACTCCCGAATGTGGAAGAGCTCTAGCCAGGACTAGGCTCAAAGCTGTGCTTCCCAGAGCATTTGGGCCTGCTCAGAGAAGCACAGGTGAGTGCTGTCTGTTCCCTTTGCCTTCTGCTTCATCTTCATCTGCTTAGTTTAAGGTTGAAAAGTTCCAAGGGTGTTTCACAAAACCTGCTTGCACCTCATGCTTCAATGGCCCTGAGAAAGCTTCTGTCTCAGGACCTTCTCCCATCTGCTGTTGTAGGCAGCTGAGCCCTCTCAGCCAGCAAGGTTTCCAGCTGAACCCTGGGCACAAAGAGACCCCTGCTTAGGTCAGCGGACTCTTGGTCTTTGAGGCCTCGGTGAGGCTGGCCAAGGAGCCACCCAGCCTGCTCTGTGTCCCTGCTGGGCATACAGCTTCTCCCCAGAATAATGAGCCCTTCTGTTCACTAGGTTATTGCTGGTTTTAAAACAAAGCAGGGAGGCAGTGCTTTGGTTGGGAGGGAGGATATGCTAAGGAAACATGCCTTAAGGAATAGGCCGTTATTGCTTTTGCATCCACATTGAGAAGCCCTGAGGAGGAGACAAGGAGGAGGCTGGGAAAGCAGATCCAGAGCCATTTGAAGTGGACAGACCAGATTTATAGTGCTAGACACTGATAGCAGGGATGCTGCTCTTTGATTGGCAGCCTCTGTGTTTGCCTGATTAGCAGACTGACATGTAAACACTTGGTAGGGAAGCTTGACATTAGGCTAAAAGCAGCAATAGTTGAAGTTGCAGGCTGATTGCAGGAAAGCTTGGAGCCTTGTTATTTTAATTGTGTCTGGACTTCAGCTTTTGGACTGAAGCTTAGTGCTTTTGGCAAATCCAGTTCTCATTCTGAGTCAAAAAGCTGCTACTCTTACGATATTACAGAGCATATTTGGAACATATTATTCAGCCCACGGCTCCTCCTGCAATTTCTCAGGTTTTCATAGTCCTCCATTCAATTCTTTCCAGTCTGAGGAACACCAATGCTGCAATAGCCCTAAGGAGAAAATCTTAATTTAAAAACAAAAACACAGAGGCAGCTGTGCAGAAATCCTTAACTGTGTCTTGATGCCAATGGCTACCTGAAATAAATGAAACGTGCTGTTGTATTGCCTAGCTGTATTTGGTTAACACTATGCCAGAGAAATACTTCATTCTGTTAAAAAAGAAGAAAAACAGCAAGTTTGGGACACTTGAAAATATTTTTCAGTACAGGCAGAACGTGGTCCAACTAATCAAGTTGAAAAGGAGAAAAAATTGAACCACCGTTTCAGCATTGAAACACGCCCAATTTATTTTAGAATAAACTGTAGAGAAATTGAAATTTGAAAGCAGAGAAGGGAAAATCTTAAAGAAAAGGAAATAAAATAACTTGGATTAGCTTCATTTATTTCTTTTTTCTGTTTTCTTTTTTTTTAATTTTTTATTTTATTTTATTTTATTTTATCAAAGACCCAAGAGGAGTGGCATTCAGTTAATTGGAGAACCAAAAGAAAACAATTGTTAGTTGTGGCCTAAAGCTGATGTGACTCAGCTGAAGGACATCCATGGCTTGCTGCAGGCTTCAGGAGAGCTGGTTTTGGCTCTAGGAGAGACACTGTGTGGATTTCACTCCAGATCCTCAGAGGTACTCTGGCAAATGTGGGCTGTTGAAGCCAAATTTAAGAGCTTTTGAGGGACCTGGGCATTTTCCAAATGCTTGGAAAAAGTGCCCCAGGATCTCCATCAGTCCTCGGTGGCCTTAGGACACCTGAGTCAGTGGCAGCTCAAGCTGCTTCCCTCTCAGACTTTGTATCTGCAACTCTGTATCTTGAGGCTCTGGCTGGAGGGATTNTCAAGTACAAACTGTTCTCAGCATATGTTCAAGATCCTTTTCCTTCCCCCCATCCTTTAAACACATGCTCACGAGGTGGGTCAGCACCACCGTGCTCTTTTTACCTGCAGGAGACTGAGGTGTTGCCTGTGGGCAGCCTGCCAAGAGCAGCAACAAGCTCTTCCCATCAGTGCCAGGAAAACACAGCCCTGTTTCACACTGTACTGGTTTATCTGTCCTAAATCTCTTTGACACCCACAACCAGAACAGACCATCTTAAAAACTGCCCCCCAAGCTCACTTCAACCCCTTTAAATCGGAAAGGAATGGGAAGGAGCTGAATGCAGGTTTTACAAATGAGGTGGATTAGGACTGAATTTGCTGCAAATAGTGAGAGGGGTTCCAACTTGCTTCTATGAGAAAAGATATGTTATTAATTTCACTACCTCCCCTTCTCTCTGTCTGTCATTCACATGCTCCCTCAGCAGCATTTTAGTTGGCTGGGTGATCTTAAACACCCCCTAAGGCAGAAATGGTCTCAAAGGTGTTCCTGAAAGATTCAGTAGCATCAGCAGCTGGGTCCAGTCAGGACAAAACCAAGCTTCATTAGCTCTGCTGTTCACAGAGTGGCTTATAATAGTGTAAATATGTTTAATACCTTACTGCTTCTGTCCTAGAAATTTGCATTCAAAAGAAGAAGAAAGCTTGCAGATTGAAATGTGTTTTTAGGCCCCCCTAATTATATCTCAAAAATTCTGACACCAGGTAAGAGCACAGTATAACAGGCACAGAAGCACTCAAATTTTAGCCTTGTGTATGTGAAGGACAGAGAATGTGGTTGTTTCTTTGTATGCAGGGCTGGAAAACCCAGGTTTATTCCAAAAGATAAGCAGGGCAGTCTCTAAATGGCTCGCTGACACAAGGGATTAACATAACGAATTATCACACAATGTGTTGCAGTTTGAGGCACAGAGATTAATTGCTGAAGGCCAGATGGGAGCGGGTGTGGGTAAATACAGCCTTTTGTTGGAAGAAGAGGGAGAGGGCTGACTGCAAAGCTGCAGTAAGCAGCAGGAGAGTGTGACGGCTCCTGGGGTTTTTGTCTTGGCAGGGCAGACACAGGCGGAGCAGCCTCACGGAGACCTGCCCTGAGCTGAAGAGCTCACACCTTGTGCAGAGTCAGCACATGAGCACCCCATCATCTGTCAAGGAATAGGAGGGCCACTGTGGTGTCTCCAGGTCTCCCTACGTGGCTCTCCAAGATGGTGCCACATGGCCTAGCACCACCCCTCTCCCTTCACCCTTGTTCCTGGGGCTTGCCCATTCCAGTTGTACTCAAGTGGCTGCTTCTTGGCTGGCAGAGTTAAAACACCTTTTTGTTTTCTCCTTCTGCAATTCCAGGACCTGGATAATATCCTTCTGAAGGTCAAGGATTTGAAAGAAAGCTTTAAAGTGGTTTATGGAGATGACACAAATATAAAGTCATAGTTCATATAGTAAAAAGTTATATGTAGATTATTAATGAAAGCTGGCTGGGGCAACTAATTTAAGTCATTACATTTCATGTCACTATTGAAACAGGAATGCTTGTTTACAAGAAAAGTCACCTCTATTTTAATATGGGTCTAGAAACCATTGCTTACCAATTTGCTGAACATGTCTAAAAGCCTTCTTTAGAGGATCCTGCCTTCCAAATATCACCATCCAGAGCAACTTTGATCTGACATTTAAAACTGAATTGGTGAAATGACTGCCAGTGGGCCTAATTTACAGGAATGTGTTTCAGTAACACACAAAGATTATAGAGATGCTTCCCACTGTAATTTCATCATTGATGCATTTCAATTGATTTATCATCACAGAAAGCATCTGAGCCCTAGCCCAAGAGCTTTTCTATTATGCTGATACATTGCTTGTTGATTTAGGGGGAAAAAATCAACACAAATACTATTGTATTTACTGGCATTTACAGAAAGACACATCAAAACATGGTGCTCTGGAGCACTACACTCTTGGGCAGCATTTGATATGTATCCTGAGAGTGGATGGAGAAGGAACAGATATGTGTTTGGTAAAAGCAGGAATTGCCAGCGCCATTGACACTTACACTTCGCCAAATCAAAACCACTAATGGGTTTTAAGCTCTCCCAATCATCCACTGAAATAACACATTATCCCCCTCTTGCACACATTGTAAGCCTCAGTTTCTCAGGTATTAGCAAATAGGACCATCTATACCCCAGTAGGGAACTTCAATGCAACTCCAGTCTTATGCTTTGATGATAAATCTGTCTTTTTACCATTGAAAACCAACATTCATTCAGTTGGGGGACAAGTACACAGTTTGTGGAACTTGTGAAGTAGGACTTAGTACATGAAAGAGGCAAGGAGGACATCAAGAACCCAAAGACAGATCTAAGTCTTGGCCATGTGAATTGCACTCAACAGAGTGAAGAGACGTTACTGGAAGAGATGAACTACATCTGCTCAGAAATTCCCAATCAGAATACTCAAAACTAAGAAGCCTTTTTAGTAGTTGTTCAGCTTTGAGAAAGTTCCATTGACAAAATGCCATTTAGTTAGGTTTCTTGCTAGTCCCTGAGGCAGGCTGATGGGGAAGCCATGCTTCTGGAGTACCTGGTTTCATGGAGACCTTACCACAGAAAAGTCTCACTCAAGAGTTTTAGACTCACAGCTGCACTTCAGGGAGCCTTGAAACTTGCAGAGCCAGCTCAGGCCAGGGGTTTCAGAGTTTAAGGTTCCCAGGCTCGTAGGAACTGGGCACAAGCTGTTGTTGTTCAGGTTGATTTTTTTAAGAGGAAAGAAAAAAAAAAAAAAAAAAAAAACACAAAAAACCCCACCAAAAACAACATGCAGAATGCAGCCAGGGAGAAACATTTCACTTTGGAAAAAACTTAAAATTCTAGAAGTTATTTTCTCAATGAAGTTCTGGAGTTTACTGCTCTGGTTCTAGATTTAGCAATGTTGGAGTTTTCCATGAATGGAATTTTGACAACTTTTTATTTATCACCTTCCCACTGAGAGGACCCAAGTTCTCGAGGCACAGGAGATAATGTTGCAATTATCTGCATGACCTTATGCCATTGATATCTCATGTTGCTGGGATGGGGCGGGGGAGTGGAGAAGGAGTTATTATGCAGGCTATTCCAATTTTCATCCTTCCTTCCCAACCTCCCTCATAATCTTAGCAAGATAAATTTCACAGAAAACCAAGCCTCTGTTTCTTTGGAAACTTACTGAACAGCATGTGAGTAGTGGAACTGCTGAATCTAAGCAGCTGGTAGGTCTATTCCCTTTCATTTTTTTTTAGCTGTTGAATTTCTGCAGAGGCAAGTGTCGTGTTGCTTCCAATATAGAGCTCTGCTTTGTAGTACTCCATGCGTATTTCCAGTCATCAGGGAAACAATGAAATCTTACCATATATAACATATGCCCTTCTTTTCTGTAGTTCATTCTGTGTTGCTATAAAGGAATTTAAATGGATGACATCTATTAGAAATTAAGTTGTGAAGGAAGAGATAAAAAGATGGTCAATTTTTTTCCCTTGGCAAATAATGTATATGTTCATTTTTACATAATACTATCATCTCTCAGGATATATAGCTGTCATTACCTAAGCCGAAACTAAAAATCACCTCACAATAAAATATCTTGTCATATTTTACAGCATGAAAAAGGTCTCAGGGACAAATAGACCAGGGAAACAAAATAGCCAAAACCAATGTATGCTGACTAGGGTTGCAGTTGAATGAGGTTTTGAGATGTAGTATTAATGCTCACATGCAATTTAATTTTCAGGGGCAGAATCCTGTGAAAGACTGGCTAGCTATTCATTAGGCCACCATGCATTCTTTAGTTGTATTTTAAAGTCTAAATTTAGATGATGGGAGGGCCATTTCAGACAATTCAGTTAAAGCTAATACAGACACTAACTGATATGGGTAATTTTTTCTAGTGCAACTACTGTATGCACTTGAAATTCAGCTAAAAGTTGTTTTTATTAAAAAAAAACAAAAACAAAAACAAAAACAAAACAACANAAACAACACCCCCCCCCCCCAAAAAAAAAAAAAAAAAAAAAAGAAAACTGTGATCCCCAATTAGCTAAACATTATCAGGTTTGACACTTCTTACTGCTTTATGTACACAGCTTTTGAGAAAGAGGTTACTCCTTGCTGCCTTTTAGTCAAGAGAGCTGAAGAGCAAAGATGACAGAAGTTGTGGTAGATGACAGCACATGGGCCATTGCAGGACCACGACCCCTGTTCCTTTTGTGCCATTGTAGAGCAAACTCCAGTGCGCTAAGCCACAGTCGGGAACTGGACGCCATGCAGCTCTAGCATGAAAGCCTACTGCAAAGACTTGTGGTGGAAAGCTCCAACACCTGAACTCTGCCTGAACATCCTATGCTTTGGGTGAAGTCTGACAAATACACTGCAAGTAACCATCTAAGTGCTGGTAATGGGAAGAAACTATCCAGCTGAGCAATCATATTGGTGCAGAACTGAGAGAGAGCACGAAGCACCGATCAGGAAAATAGTTTATTTAGTAGGACTCACGAAAACAAGAGATCTCTGATTGTGCCAACATTCACCAAGGATCCAAGAAGGTTAAACTAAAATTTAGTCACTGTAGAAGAGATTCACTGTTTAGAGCATTTGTCTTAGATGTGGGAAAGCCAAGCTCCTGCCCATGACTGAATCATTTACACAGATGATTTGTGCATGTGTCTCCTGCCTCCCCAGCAAGTGCCCCAGCCAGCAGGCTTCTGCCTCATTCCAGGAAGGGAAGATACCTGGAAAGCTTTTCATTTCATCCCAAGCAGAAGCAGGGAAAACTTCTGAACTGCTTTTTTTGACAGAAGAAAGTTGTGTTCCTCTTCTGACTCTGGTGTGGTGTGAAATGACATTGGGCACAGCCTGGCACTTGCACACAATCCCACAGAACAGCTTACCACTGCTCTCTTAGCAGATAGGAGAGCGTGACTGTTGCTCACATGCTGAGGTGTCACCAAGCAGACACAGCAGCAGGGTAGGAGTGAGGCAGAAACACTGCTGTGCTGGAGAAATCTTCACTGACTGCTTTGTGCCCAGAAAGCAGCTCTGAGTTTAGCAGTGAGTTGCTAGAGCAGAGGGAGAAAAAGCCTCAGGCAGGAAAAGAGAGAGGAGAAAGAGGACAGAAGAAACATTTACACCATTCCTGTTGCCAGTTGTAAAGGCAGCAAAACTTACAAATCATCCAATTAATCTAACCAAGTGCTTTCTCCTTCCCTGACAGTTTGCCACTTGTTCTAGCATGTATTTTTAAACTATAAGCCTTTGTACAAGCTCTGTCCATAGTTTTAGGAGATAATCAAAGTTCTCTTCAGGAAGACTTGGAAGCTGCACAGTGACAGAGGCTGTAAACACAGCAGTGCAGCCTGCAAGCCTCTGGCTGGTAGCACATGGTGCCAGAAAGGGGATCTGGTTGCATGAGAATATTGCTCACATAGAACAGTGAATGGCACCTTTGCTACCTCCTCTAGAGAAAGGTGAACCCATGAGTTTCCAGGCCTCCAGGAAATGGGTCCCCAGAGCCTATGACAGGGCCAAGAACAGACTCAATCCCATCTTCCTTGTGCATAATCGTGATGCAGCAGAAAGCCTGCCCTGTGGATCTGTGCCAGACAAATGAGCAAAGACGCATCTCCCTGTCCCTAGTGTCCTCTGTTTCCTTTCATTTTGCAAGTCAGGAGCAAGGCAACGTTTGGCCCCAAGTATGGAAGGCAGGAGAAAATGCAATAATGACTTCACAAGAAATACTGGACAAGCAGCTGAACAACTCCCATTGCCTCACATGCCCGCTGTACATGAAGATGAGTGGCTTTTGGTCAACTGCTATTTACATAAACAGTCACATAAGACTGGTCTGACCTAAAAAAGATGAAATAAAATATCAAACTTACACAGTTGCAGGACTTGCATTAACTAGGACAAAAGTGCATGACCCTCCTGCAGTAAATGGTAAGGGTGGAACAGGAAAGCTGATGTTCTGTCAGGAATAGCACAGAGAAACATTTATTTCAAAATAAACAGGTAATTCTTTAGCCTCTAAAGCCAGCATATTGCTTCCCTTCCTGCCAAGGATGACTGAGTAAGGGATTATTCTTAGATGTGTGACTGAGAGTAAAAACAATCATAACCCCTCTTCAAACCTTAAGAAAAAGTGTATCTAATGTTTTATTTAAACAGGTCTTTGCAAAATTCATCAAAACTATTCCAAGAATGCATCAACAAATTACTCTACCACCCTTAACACCAGGGAGAGGCGACATCTGTCATGTTGTCTGTGACCGGTTCTCAAAGTTCAGTAGGTGGTTCTGGCCCTGCCCTGCCTTACTGTCATCCGTGGCAGCTTTGCCTCTAACCTACACTGCAAGGGCTCAGTTTAATATTTGTACAGCAAAGGAATAATATTCCTGTGGGAGACCCATGGGACTGTGAGTCTGGTCTGACACGGGCTTTGGTCATACCTCCTGCATGACACCTGGCAAGTCCCAGAAACCCTTCCTAAAACTTACCTGCTGCTTAGAGACAGCACTGCGACCATCAGCAAAGGAAGGTTTGGGGCTTAACCATCTAGTAATCAGAAGAGTGAACCTTGCCAATGAACTTTGTTGTGCTGTTGCCTTTATATTAAACCTGTTTTTACTGACACCTTGGCCAGTGAGGTTTTAAGGGATCTTAAAACACTCATTTCATGATACCAGGCAAGGAACAACCCTAATAAAAAGACACTGTTTAGGTGCCTGTTTGCTCCTCCACAGATGCCCACACAAATTGCCCACAGGGAACACATTTCCATAAGCCTCTCAGTTAGAGGTTAACTTGCATTTTTGTTAGGCTGGCTCTGCATGAGAAAAGGCCTCTTCTCCTGGAGATTGCTGGGTGGATTGCTTGAGCTAGTAGGTTCAGTTGAAGTTCAGATTAGCATCTAGACTAAATTAACAAGCCTTTTTGGTTGGCCTATTATTACTTCTTAAGCTGGGAGACCACATGAGTTTCTACACCTGTGACTGAATAAATAACCTGCAAACATGCATATGTATGGTTTGTCAGTAAGCATCTACTGGGGCTCTGTCTTGGCCCTTATTTACTGGGAAAACCACTTATTCTTTGATTTCTTTTAAAGGTCAGATTCTCTGTACGTCATTCCAGAGAATGTAATTTACAGACAGTTGTTATCATGTTTACTTTGATCCTAGAGATTCTCAGTTGGAAAGAAGTACAAGGAATTTAGGGGGCATAATTACTAGAATTCCATATACCTGCCAATCTGTCTGCATTGTGAAAACTCCATTAAGCGTATTGGAGAAAACCTCAAGAAAGACACAAAGAATTTAAGCATCACTTACCTTATTAATCTGTCTAAAAGCATTGCTCCAAAGAGAAGGTCAAGTATAATTTCAATTGTTTCACAGCCACTGCAGTTAAATACCTTCAATTAGATCTCTATGACTGTATAACATCATAATAATATCTTATACCTGAAGGGTGTTTAATCAAAAGACCTCAGTAATTTTATAAATCTCCTTTCAAAGATTAAGAAGCTGGTTTTCAAGCTGCCCCCTAAGATGGGACTAGACTTCAGAATACCTAGTTTGCAGAGCACAACCAAAACATTCATCTCCTCTCCCTCTAGTTAGGATGTCTAGTTATGAAGTAAAAGCCCTGAAGGACTCCCACTTGAGGAGCTCTTCTCATCCAGGTCTGTCTTAGAAGCCTCCACAGCCTGGTGCTTTATATTCTGACTCCTCTTGGGCTGCAGAGAAATTAAATACTGGAAATTCTGATGCATGCAAAATGGATTTAGGCACTAACTGTCAGGAACAGTGCTATAGTGTAGAAGAAAAGCTACAGAAAAAAATGTGATAAATACGTTATAGCTGTATGGCAGCAAACATGTCCTACAAAACACAGAATATGCCAGCTGCTTTAATGAGTCGCATTATTGTTAAGATTAGTCTTCAAATGCAGCATGTGCCCTATAGCTGATTACCACAAACCCTGGCGTGTTGTACAAGCCTTGTACAAGATACTTAATTTAGAGATACTGCAACTATCAGATGAAGGAATGGCTTCTGAGATAACTCAAGCTCCAGCTGTGAGCTGCTGTGACCTCTCCTCATGGGGGCAGAGGATATGCCCCATTCAGTTTGGATAACTGGTCTCTTTGAGGCAAGGGGAAGGTTTCAGAACTGTCTTTGATCTTTGCCCTTCCCATCATATCGTCCTCCATCTCCTCATTTCACCTGAGGGTGTATTGGACTACTGATTCAGGTCCCAGAGCCAACCAGAGGGAGAACTGAAGAGCCTGTGATCTCAGGGAAACCACAAAATAATTCTGCTGTGACAGCTAATGTTGCACACACTTCTGTGGTGGTAAAATTGCCCTTCAGCCTGCTGCTTCTGTGCAAGCAGTGATGGGATTACCTAGAGACTGCAAACATACAAATAAAACAGCTTCTTGCTCTGTGCCTTCATTTTAACTCCTCTTTGTTTCAATCTGGAGGACTTTTGCCAGTTTCTCTATCCACCCCTCGAAGGCAGCAGAGGCTTCAAGAGAGAGGGAGGGCTGTATCAGCCTGACACTGCAAGCCCAGTCTAACACTATTTCTCTGTTCTGAAAGGAGCTGCCCTTTGTGCATCATTCCACTCTGAAATCAGCAGACTACAACTTTGAAAAAAATTGTTCAAAAAAATTGTTCAGTTATGTTTCTAAACCTGCTTTTCTGGATTTGGCCCTTCCTCTCATGTCCAAGCTAAGGCAAATTTGAAGCTTTGCATGTCACGTAGACTATCCATGTCCTGACCTCTCTACACATGCTACTTTGGTATTTATGAGAGAAGGGTCCAAAACTGCTTCAGCCATGTGATGGTGGCTTTCCAAGGACCAGAAAGGCAAGGTTGGCAGCCCTGCCATGTGCTTGTCAGGGTCACAAAAGTCCACCAACACAGACTACTACACCAACTGCATGCTGCATTTGGACTGGATCATGGCTCACCCCCCACACTTGAGGAAAGGGGAGTTTCCACAGCATCACCCCCCAACCAGCCCCACCCGCCCCCCTGCAAATGCCAGGTATGTTATTTTATCCCAATGACTTTTACCACTCCCTATCTCCAACATCCTGTGAACAAGCAGGATGGCACGTTGTGAGCAGACCTGTTTACTAAGCACAGAGGAATTTCCAGGATTTGCTCTCATACAAGCCAGGAGGTTTTCTCCAGGAGACCCAAAGACTGCTGTTCTGGTGTTACTGTGTGCAGAGTTCTCAGCATTTCACGGGTCACTGTAAATGGCATTTAAGTTTGCTAATCCTTTTAAACTCCTGCACTGGTTCTTTTCATTAGGTTACTATACCCAGCAATTACATATGCAGGGCAATGGAGAGCTCAGCTTTTCTCTCTCCTCTGGCTCAAATTCTCAATACTTCAGTAAAACAGAACAACCTACTGTATAGAGGCTGTCACCTTAATTTTGTGGATTTTGTCATTAAAAGGCAGCTCTTTGCATAAAAATGTTAACATAAGGATAGCCAAATGCTCATCCAGCCAGTACCTTACACAGCAGTTGCAGATAGGAAGAAGACAAGCAGAGATACTTTCTGTGCATATTCTCTCAAACTCAGCTTGGGGCTCTGGTATTTCCAGAGTCCAAAGTAAATTCTTCGTATTTGGGTTCTCCAGATCACCCCTTCCTTCTGTGTTTCCCCAACTGGGTTTTTTTTTGGACTCATATACTAGATGTTAGAGGTTTAAAACATGTGATAGTGGTATGCAATTTACCAAGGCACCATGTGAAACAGACCCTCCTCTTGCTTCTTCCGAGCCTCCCAAAACCTCTTGTTGGGGAAAACTACTTAAAAACTTTTTTGCCAGCCCTGTTTCCACCCCTCCCAAACATTACTATCCTGTGAATTACTGCAGACTTGCAGTGGCCTAAAAAAGAGCTGCCAGGGAGCCATTGTCACGGGGCATTCACCTAGAAAAATCTCACAAGTGGGCATAAATAAAACCTATAGAGTGAAGGAGAGAAAAGACAGGTATAGCCTGGAGCTTCATGCTTATTTTGAAAGAGCTTATCACTAGAGATGAGCACTAAGGGAATGAACACCCCACCGTCTTTTCTCTGAAGCTTCTGAGGCCACCAGAACTGACTGAGCCTTCCTGATGTGACCTTTTCCATAGTGTACCTAAGTGCAAAGTGATGGATGCAGATGGCAGAACGATGCAGCTGTGTAAGGGCCCCTTGCTCCACAGATCTGAGCAGCACGGGTGAAGCATCACCATGGCTGGCTCTGCTGCTTGCAGCTCTGGAGCAGCAGTGCATGGTGCAGACATAACTTCCCTGCCCTGCCCTGCCCTGCCCAGCCTGCTGTACACCCCTGTGTGTGAGGGTCCGTAGTGATGCAGAGTCCCCGGGCAGGTGCAAAGGAAAGCCCCTTTATTGCAAGAACCAGGCTTTTTTATCAGCCCATTATCAGTTACCTGGTTTTAAAGCATAACAAACATCGTTCAACCAACCACCATACACAGGATGTGAACACATGATGGTTACATAACTTGTTTTTCTACCCCTAATTCAGCTGAGGCCCTTTCTCACAGTCCTTTTCTATTTAGGCCGAAGTAACAGGCCTGAGCCATGATTTCACAAGGCCTTCCTTTTGTAAAATTTTACTTATCAGTAACACACCCCAGAGAATTTTCCACACTCCAGTGCATTTCCGGGAGCTGCCTGAAAATATCTTCCAACTTTCTAAGTCCTATCACCCAGCATTGCCCTCACAGTCATGTACAACAGACACCACAGTGCAAGGTGTCTGTCACACACCAGCAGGCTGACATGGCAGAGACTTCATTTTCTCATGGCTGCAGTGGAAATGACTGTATGACATGTAGGAACAGGTTTCCTGCATATGAATGGCAAGAATGAACATGGTTATCAGAGTTGCCAGCCCTTATATGAGCTGGACTCTGCTTGAGGCAGAGTCCAGCTTATGATTTTTACTTATGATTTTTTCCAGGCTGGCATTGAAGAAAACAGTCTGAACGAAATACTGCTGCAACAGGCTGGAATCTTGCACACTTGATATGTGCTGGGCCCAGCTGGGGTTTCTGTTCCAGAACGGTCTGGGCTGAGTCAGCAATTTAGCCCTCCAGGGTGCCTAAGGCCAGGAGCGTGTTTCCCCATCTGAAAGGACAATAGAGATACCCTGTATGTCTGGAAGTTAAGGCCAGAGCTTGGCTGGCATGAAGAAGGTGAATGCTCTCCTGGCAATGCAGCCCTAAGGCATGATGTCTACAGGTTCCAGAGGGAAATACAAGGCTTTTACAGAGGCTGGCCAAGTGATTTATACAAAAGCCACCAGCAGAATATACAGGGTCCTTGGGTTCACCTTCATCTTCTCAATTCCTAGGCAAAGATCACTTGTTCAGATCCAATCTCTTCAACTGTAGGTGAGAAAAAAACCCAGTAAAGGTTCAGTCACCACCAATTTTTCTTTTCGTGTGCGAGTTTCCCCCTCTCCAAATTGTTAAGAGGTAGTTTGTGCTTCACCAATGCCCTTGTCATGGTATTTGAAGGATTTCCTGGCAGACAGCAAAGAACACACAAAGCACAGAAGTAACTGACAGCAAAGGAGATGAACAAAACCCTCTGAGAGTGGTGGAGCAGTGGAACATCTTGTTGCAGGGAAAGTATCTCCCCTTTGCCCTTGATAGTCACCCATGGGTGAAGAAAAAAAATCCCCAAACCTGGCATTGCCTAAAGTGGCTTTTGCCTAAAGTAGAGCAGTCTTCCCTTGGATGGCCACTTCAGCTCCTTTCCTTCATCTTAGTAGGGCTTGAATATGGCTTTAAAATGATCAAGATGGGGTAGAGAACAAAACATGGTGAGAAAGAGGTGCAGGAGGAAATAATACTGGGCTGGAAGAGCAAGTTTGCTGAGAAAAGCAGCCGAGAATAATCCTATAGAACTTTTGTCTCATTTATCCTGCACTAGTTAGAAAAGAAGGCACATTCAAGTGTGCAGCTGCTACTATATTACTGCAACTTCTCCAGTCTGCATCAATACCAAAAGTCAATAATGCAAGCATCCTAGTGACTTGTTCCCATTACCTGGAATCACCAAGGGACTGCTTGGACAAAAAGGCACCCAACTGCAGCACAGTGTTACTGCTTTGCCCGCCACATATTGCTAACGCTTCTATCAGATGAGTCAGTCAACACTGAGGACCTGTTGGATTGATGGACAGGCAAAGCCACATAAATCCTACAAAAACAGTTACCCTAAGATGTCATGCACTTCTTCCCCTGACCTTGCCACTTCCCAGCCTTTCTGCAGCTGCAGGGGCCTCAGCACTGGAGACTAATCATCACATTTGAAGATAACCAACATAGTTTAATATATTGACTCTACCTGTTGGGAGCCTCAGCCCAATCACACCCTTAACTTCATGGTGAACTTGTCAGATTGGACAACAGAGCAGAACTACCATGAACCCGCCCTACTTGAGATCATTACTTCCACCCTTCCCACCACCACCTACACAGACACTTTTCTTCAGGAAGCAATTACATTGCCATTGGCTTTAACAAAAGTTATTCAGTGTCTGGATTGGCCTTCACAGACAGGCACATTCATTACAGGCTCACCCATGAATACCAACCTCTCCCTCATCCAGAAGGCTTAGCCCACATGAAAGCCCAGCCTTTTGGGAGTTGTTTGCAGCATTCCCTCCAGAGTTCTCCAAACAATGTGCTCATAGTACAACTCACATTGATCAAACAGGTTAGCCATTAGGCAATTTATTCACTGTCAAGTTTTACACACAAAGTCCTTTCCTCTCTCAAGATGTAAAAGACCTTCCTTTAAGATATGAAGCCTAAATAAACTCAGCTTCAGGTGTTATTAGACACATGATGGGAACTGCTGTCTGACTGAGGGATGTTCTGGGCCAAGGAATGAAGCAAAAAAAGAACTGGCATGGCTCAGAGTATGGCCAAGATGTATCAAATCCTATGTCCCAACAGGGAAACCAAATACCTTTGTGCTCCATGACTTAGAATTTTCATTTTTACATCCTGAAGTTTTTTTTTAACCTAATTTCCTTTGGAAACAAGGCTTAAGCTGTGCCTTGTTTTATGTGCATGTGTGCGTGTCCCTACAGACTTTTCAAGTTATTGGCCAGTTTCAGCAACATTTAAGAGATTAAAATCTAAAGTTTTCACAGGTTTTGTGGAAACTGACTTCTGAGAAAAAGACTAGAGACCTGAGTCAGTGGCAGTGTGAGATCACCTGGTATTAGTTATCAGTGACTACACTTTAGAAACGGCCCTTATAAGTGCTGAAAAACTTCTTTCAGATGTTGAGAAAATACAGTAATTCAGTGACTTGCATATTAGCTACCCAAGGGTATGGCCAGCCTTGAGCTGAACATCTGTAAGAGATCAGTCCTTCATTCTGGCATTCAAAAAGTTCTTGTTTGAATGGTCTTACAGACCTTGACTCCCATCCTGCTCCCTAACTCTATAGATTCAGCTCTTCCAGTCCTTCTCACTGCCTTCCTTCTGTGTTCCAATGCCATTTGTTTTGTCAATTCTGTGATAACTAGGTGCCTGGATGGATCTGAATGTGGCATGAAAATAAACTCCCTGATGAATAATGCATCTCTCTAACTCTTACCTTCCCTCCCTTGAGAGTGAAATGTTGTCACATTTGTTTTCACCTTTACATTCAGCCAGCTGAAGAAAACTGCTGGCATCTACACCTTGTGCAGTCTCTTGGAGAGGCCAGATTTGCAAATTCATGCTCCTTATGCCTGCATCATCATTACAAGTTGGTAGCTTTTCTGTGGGCAATACAAACAATGTGTCTCTCTTCTCCTTCTGCAAAAGTCTGGTAAGCAGAGGAATGGTAATTTAATTTTTGCCCTGATTTTCGAGCAAAGACTGTGGAGAGTTCAAAGAAGAGGAATATTTTTTTGCACAGCACATCAGCAAAAATGAATGAGAGAAGACAAGACACCTTGTCAGTGAAATGTGAAGGCAAATTCTATTGTAAAGTGTCCAAACTCTTAAGGTTTTTGCAAGTCCTTAGCTCTTGCAGAGACAGTTCCTACTCAGGTCACTAAGAATTTCTACCTGAGCACAGACTGAATGAAGTGAATAGGTTTCAGATACAGCCCCAGGAGGCTGAAACCCTTATTTCAGAATTTGGTTTGTTCTAGTACGTGCAATAGAAGTTGCAAATTACTCTTTTGGGCACTTTTCTATATTTTCCTTATCTATAAATAGGGAGCCTATGGAACAAGATGAAAAGTGACCACCTCTTAACCCAGGGACAGGAATAGTCCAAAGGGTTGCCATACAAGTTTTTCCAATCTCCACCCTGCCAGGATAATGTACTGCCCACTGCGAAGCTACCTCTGGGCTAAAAGAGCCGTGCAGCCCCCATGCTGATTTGGGAGTTTGGCCTTTCTGCTGTGGCTGCCAAAAGTGACATGAGTTAGTGCTAGGTTTGCTTTCTATTAACAGCTGTGCTGAGATCATGAGGTTTCTTAAGCTCTCAGTGTCCGACTGAAAACTTTCAGTCAGCAGTGCTGTTTTCTGATGGAATCACACTGGTGACCTAGAGGTGAAAGATGATTTCATCTGTGTTTCCACTAAAACAACTTCATGGCTCAGAGTTCATTCTAATTCATAAGTACTGTGAAAGCAGTCTTAGAAGTGAATATGAACGTGTGTGGTTGCATCTATACACAGCAGTGCGCCTTTGAGCATCTGCACTTGAATGCAAAGATCTGAACTACTCAGAGTGAGTGATTTAGACATTTGTAATTATGGCACAGCCTGGATTTATTAAGGCTACTCATTAATGAACTTTGAAGTATACTTAAAATGCATAGAAGTGGTGTTGAGATGAGGCAGGTTCAATTTCAAATTAATGGCTGGAATCCATTAAAAGGGCAGTCACAGAAATAAATACTGGGGATCCATAAAGTCTGTCATTATGCCATATTCTGATGGAAAGCAAAAAGTTCTAAAAGTGCATATAGCAGTCTGACTGTTCTGACTGAACCTCTCTTCCCACTAAACACAGGTCTAGGCTAACTGCATGAAGTAGCTGAACTGAACTCAGAACCCAGCTATTCTTACTGAAGGTAACAGGTAACAAGTCTATCTACCAGGCCCACAAATAAGTATAATGGAATCAAAGAATGTGCTGAATTAGAAGTATCCATCAGGACTATCAAGTCCAATTCCTGGTCCTGCACAGAGTATCACAAGAATCACACCATGTGCACGAGAGCAGTGTCCAAATACTTCTTGAAGTCTGTCAGGCTGATGCTGTGACCACTTCCCTGGGGAACCTGTTCCAGTGCTCAGTCACCCTTTGGGTGAAAACCTTTTTCCTGATACCTAACCTAACACAGTTTCATGCTGTTAGAGATAGATATTTTTGCTAAAATTATTGAAAAAGTCCTGACAATCATTTTTCAGTACATCTCAGTAAATTTCATGTGTGCTCTAAAACACCAGTGAGACAGTTTCTGATACCTTCTTCTTTTTCCTCCTGGCTTCTCAACACTAAAATTGGAGATGAGCTAAGGTCTTGTTTTAGGTACAGACCTAGTTTACAGGTTAGCTTTGGCCTAAATCTACAGATGCATCCTCCTAAATATTTTAATCCAGGTCAGACATGTGCTTTTGAAACAAAACTCCTGGTCCTGGCTACTGCCTGTTATTTGGCTAACAAAGAGGTCTCAGGGTACATGAGACCCCTCTCAGATGGAACTAGGCAGTAGAATGCATTCCCACTGCCAATGATTACAGGACCCTGCCTAATGTGAAGCAGAGGCATCAGGATGTCTAACGTGATCACTGGATCCTCAGCACCACTGGTTGAGGCCAGCAGACCCACCCAGACCCTGCAACACAGTCTAATAGAAACATGACATAGATGCCCTAACATAGAAACATCTGAGCAGACATTAGGTACAAAGCATGTTGCTTTGTGGGCTTTAACTCCTTCTTAAAATGTGTGTGTTCATATTGAAAGAGAGGGAAACAAGCATTGCTGTCATGAGTAGAAACCACAGCCATTGCTCAATGTAATCTTGTTCCAGACTATAAAGGGAGTATTAGAAATGCCGTTTTCATGCACTGGTAAAACAGAGAGCAGGATTTCAGCACAAATGATTCCTGCTGCATTTCCTGGGCTTGATTATGACAGTGTGTTGGTGTGAAAAATAACACAAGCAGAGGTGAGTTTGGAAGGCGCAAAGCACTGGGTGTGGTTGCAGATCTCAAAACTGTCAGTACAGAGGTAAAAATGTGTGCGTGGTCTGCCTTGGGAGCCCAAGGGACCCTTGACATAAGTGCCTGCCTACAGAGCAAGGCACCCTCAGGCACGTCCCCCCGGGCAGTCAGCCAGCTGCCCGGGAGGCCTCCTGCTGTTGGAGGGGCAGCTGGCAGCAGGGCAGGGCAGCTTTGGGATTGCCTTCTCCGAGCACAGCCAGTACCTCCCAGCCTGTCTGTACAGCACTGCTGCTGCCAGGAGCCTGCCTCTGACTCCTCTCGAACCAGTGGTTTGAACTCCAGCAAGGAAACGTGTCCTGACCCTTCGGAAAAATGTGATTTAATCTTAACTGCTCCAGTAGGCTGTAGTCTGCTAAACACACAAGGCAGATTAAGCCTGTTAAGATACTTGTTTACAAAAGATGATTAACAATGGCTTTAGAAGTTGTATGTAAACTGGGGTTTAGCAAGACTGGAATAAATATATAGGCAATATTTTCCCACCTTAGATTTAGTTATGATATAAGAAATAAGAGGACCAGAAAAGCATTGGAGATGGGAAAACTAAAAAGTTTGCTCTGGGTTTTCTGCTAGCAGTGTTTATCAAGACAGTCTTATCACAAAGGGCCAGTAGATTAATTTGTCACCTCAAACAGGTGACACAACACAATAATATAATATAATATAATATAATATAATATAATATAATATAATATAATATAATACAACTGTGTATAGTTCAAAGTTATTTAATATGAACACTGACAGTGATTACCTTTACAACTGTAGAGTATTTGAAATTAAAAGCAGCAGAACTTTAAAATGATTTTATATTAGTATGAGATAGGAAGAAACAAGATTGTAGGAGGAACTCATTACAAGCCCAGTGTAGGCTCACACTGGGGTTGTAGGAATGAGCGTCCATCCACATTATACCTGCACATGCCCTGAGACCCTCTTTGAAACAATCTCTAAAATTTGCTAAGTAGGATTTCTCTCGTAGTAGGCTGCCCACCTACACATATCTTGTACCACAGATCTTCAGTTTTGAAATGGAATGTTTTGTCTCTCTAGCTTGTTATCCACATAATCAAACAATTATTGATTTCTATGTCATTGTTGCCCATGATTTCTGCATGCCATTAGCTCTTTTTCATTGCTCTGTGCTTATTGCATTCCGTATTTATCTCTACAAGTAAAATTCCTCTCTTCCACTGCAAGTTCCCAGTTTCTCTGCAGCAGGTTTCTCCCAGTGTCACAGTTGCCAGCCCATGGCTAGGGGTCAAGAGGCATCGGAGCTTAACTTTCATCATATGGTAATAAAAGCGCCTTCTTTGGCCGAGTGCCTACCTGCTGCAGCTGAGCCTCTGCTGAAATGAATGCAAGACAGCCCTGGTTTAAACAAAGCCCCAGGCACTTCTGCAGTGCACACCAATACAGTTCTGTTAGTGCCCAGGAAGACAAGGCATCCCTGCCAGCTCCTTTGAGCCCTTTACACCCTAGTGATCAGTGTAATGAGCAAGCTGAGTCTCTCTTCACTCGCTGTGCACTACAGAGCAGATGACAGGATGAGCTCATTAGCTCTTTCACATTAGAAATGCCAACAAATATTTGACATGAACCATCCTTTTTTGCAATACATATGAACTTGCAGGAAAAAATAAACCAAAAAACCCCACAGCCTGTCGATATTCCTTAGCCATCTTAATAGAGACTTGCTGTCTGATGCCCCATCTGCTCCAGTGTGGCTGCAGTGTATCCCAACCGAAGGATTTTTTTTGGTCAAAGATATGGTGTCCTCCTCAGCAGTGGAGATGAGGATAGCAATAACTCTTTTTCAATTATTCAAGATGAAAAACAAAGGAGACACAAAAGTGACAGCAGTGACAGCCCTCTGTCATAAGGTCCTGAAAATTGCTGTTTAACATGGGGCACTTAATCCTGCAGGAGAGGCATCTTCTATGTTGTACTTGGCCAACACACACACGCGCCAGCCAGCCTCAGAGGCACAGCGGGCTTGGCAGATCTCTTTGGTGGCTTTGCAGTCCGTGGCACTCCTCTCCCTGCATGCTTAGGAATCCTGCCAGCACCAGACACTATTCTGGGGGTGGCAGCAAAGGTGTGTCAGAGGTGGGCCCTTACTGTGAGGGTGACACTTTGAGAGGTGCAGGCTACCGCCCACCAAGGGGTTACACCATTTCAACCTCCCCAGGGCAATGAGGCTGTGCACAGACCAGACCACCTTGGCTTAACTGGGGCTACTCCTGCACCACCCTGCAGGGCTGATTTTCCTTGAGATTGAATGTCCCTGCCACCGCCTCGTGAAAACAGGTATCATCTGAATGCTGACCTGCACCAAGAGGTATTTATGAGACTTGTGTAATTAAACATTCACAACTTCATCTGAAATATAGAGATGAAAATGCAAGATGTAGTTATGAAATGTTATTATGTTGATAGTGTGGCTAAAACTGCAGTGATCCAGGAGGGACAGTTCTCCAGCCTTGCACCTTTTAGTCAAGATCTTTCACTCCTTAGGGATTAGGAACTGAGAAGCTGGGGGGCTATGCTTCATGTGTTTTGCCTTATTTCTTATGTGGCCAGCAGCACTGCTGAGCATGGCAAGTGGGACCCTCTCCTCCTATGTTCCAGGACATGAGGACTTCCTGTGACAAGGCATTTACTCATCAAGAACCATCAAGAGGGAAGGAAATCTCTGGAGAGCCTGCCTGCTCACTCTGTGAACCATGGTTTTCATTACTTCATGAGTAACAGCTGAAATACAAGATAAAGACCAGAGCAGAGCCTTATGACTTAAAGTGTCATCCATGGTTAAGACTGTTCTCATTTGGGCTTCTCTCTCCTCTTTGGCATCCCAAACTGCAGGTAAAAAAATAAGTCTTGAGAGCAAGAGCAGGACTTGCTTGAAGGATCTTTAGCAGCATGTGATGTAGCAGGCGGATTAAGAGCACTTTTTCCTTGTCTGAAGGTGGAAATGCAGCTCAGAGCAGTATGCCCAAGGCACCTGTTGAATATTTGGGGGTGGAACTGTCTGTACCTCTCTATCACTTCACCCTGGACAGATTTTAAGTAACAGTTACAAAAGCAAAGCAAAGTGAAGCTGAGTATTGGTATCTCATCCTGCTCCACAGGAGACACTGCCTCTGCTCCCAGCTCCTTTACATGCTCCTCCCTGGGGAAGCATAACCACAGCTGTGTGAATACTGAGGATAGTGAAAAACCCAGCCACATCTGGCATCACCAGCTGCATCTGCACCAGGAAACAAAGCAGGGTATGGCATGAGCACTGACTCTAACCTCTAAGTGTTCACACGACCACACTTTGAGCATGCTGACTGACATGATTTTGGCCCATGACAGCTAGTCCCCACCAGACAGCAGCTGGGGAGAACATAAGATGGGGAGAATATAATCCTGTTTTGAGGACTGAGAAAATTCAGCAGCACAAGCAATGAACTGTAATACCTCAGTTTGCCTCAGAGTTCAAAAATGGTCTCTGGGGTGAGTTATTTATTTGTATAGATAGCTGCTGGGAGCCTGAGCACAGAGACTGTGGCCAGAGCAGGCCTGGAGCACAGGCTAGTCTCTCATCTACACAAAATGTCCTGCTAGAGCTGTAAAGAGGGTTTAATCTCATTTTGCTTTCCCTTCTGTGGGTAAACCCAAGAAATGATGTTCAAGGGCTGTCACTTTAGCCATTGGTTTCAAGTGTCTACCCCCTGGCACTAGTCCCATGAGGTCTGCATGAAACACGGGGCTCCTGCAAGAAACTGAGCCCCCTTTCTTCACAATAACTGTCATGGGTGGGAAAACAGAGTCCTGGCTGAGAGGCCACCAGCCATGGAGCAGGTGGCATGGACAGCTCTCCCCATCCCCTCCCAGCAACCTGCTGGGTGACACTGAGATCCTGGGGTATGGGTTTTCTGTCAAGACAAGCTGAAGAGTTAACCTGGCAGGTAGACCCAGCTTGAATTGCATGATCTGAATTCAGATTGAGTAAGTGTAATTAGATGATGAGAACCTCATGGCAGGGCGTGCCCTAGTTTCAGTCAAAGGTGGAACATTATTAAGTACCATTTACATCCAGAGAAACACCCACTTTTGAAATCGCTGATGTCAGTAACACATGCTTTGCATTTAACTCACTCAGTGAAATGGGAAGTCAGCGGCAGAACACAGGGTTTCTAATTCGCTTGCTGCCAGCACAGTGATTAATGAGTTTCAAAACACCCCATCAGCCAATTTTGATGGATACTAACGCTTTAATAGGAATCTCTGGCTGGATCCTTGTTACTCGGATTTAGTGCTCAGACCAGTTAGACCATAAATTATTTTCTCTCTGGGAAAAAGAGCAAGCTTCTCCAAGATAAGCAACCCAAGTTTTTTGTTTCATAGAGACCAGCTGCAGGAGCAGGGACGCTGTACATTTTGTGCTCCTTGCCAATCAACATGCAATCAGGAACAATCACTCTGCACCATAGGCCACCCTTCTTTAGGTGGGTGGAGGAAAGGCTGGGGGCAAAAAAACTCTAAATCTCAATTTAAGAAGCATGCTAAGGCAGCGAGCCCAAAATGTACACCTTCACAAAATGGATGTGTTGTAGTGTATTATTAGTAATAAAAACAATTCTGATCCATCTACAATATTGCAAGAGTTTATGGTGATTTAAAATGAGGCAGAGATTTGTCTTCCCCTCATGAAGCTATTGGGGAAGAATATGATGCAGTAGCTGCGCCTTGCTTGTTAGTTTGCTTATGTTAAATTTAACTCAGACGTTAAATATAAAATGAGCAAAGAGAGTTCTGTTCCCCAGAGTGAACAACAGGTGGAAAAAACATTTTGGGGTTTCCTGTATTTGCATATCCTCTGTTTAAAATTTTGGACATAAATTAACTCCTGTGCACCTTGAAAAATATGAGTGTTTCTCTCTTCTATTACTGTTGCACAACCACAGCAGTTGCCAGTGCAGGAACCTCTCCAGTATCCAGATGAAGAAGAGTGTAAGAAGCCAGTCCCAACTACTGCATAAGAAAAAGGTGCAAGAACTCCTGCAGCTGGCATGCATTGAATAATTATTCTAACAGAAGAATAATGTGCAAAAATATTTGATCAAATTACTTTTTATTACAGTGAAGTGGACCACAGTGGCTGGGGCGCAATGAGATTTCCACACAAGATCAGATCATCCGTCCACCCGTCCCAGATGTCTGCCTCTGGCCATAACAGGAGTAGCTTTAAGCCAAGTGTGCTGCTGCTCACTTAGGGTTCTGTATTGAATTATACTCATTTACAGCTCCCTAGAGGAGCTTAGTGTCTGCCTTTGGCAACAAGATAGGAAGGAAAGAATGAACCGCTGCTGAGTTTCCATCCCTGGGCAGGAGCAAACCCATCTCCTGCAACAAAGCCCCATTCTCTCACCCTGCAAATGGTTCCAGCTCCAGGTTTTGCCAGGAGACCCACCACTCCTCAGCAGCAGCACCATAGAAGCAGCAGGACCATTTCTGAAATGTTTGAAACAAGTACCCCTGCCCCAGTTTCATGCCCCAGATCCATGTGAGTGTGGATCACTTCCAACACTTGCAATGACACATCTTATTTATCTAATATAAAATCACTAGCTGCAGAACCATCCTGTATGACTCTCTGCTTTCCTATAATGTCAGAGCATCCTGAGAACTTGCTCTTGTTCCTTGGATGTGGGGCACAGAAGTGATGGGGATCCTTGCTGCATGTGTCTGGGGAAAACATTTGCCTCAGGCAGCAGTGCTGCTGTCTCCTCCACACCTCACTCATACTGAGGGGAGAACCTCAATAAGTGGGATTCCTCTCTGTCTGGTACAATTTCTTGTTCTTCCAGCCTGGCTCAGGGGGGCTGCTTTTATTAAAGAAATGCTGAGAGTGTGGAATGTGAGTTTAAGAGTAAGGAAAGAGAAGGTGTAGTATCACCTTTTGAGTGATGCCGCATCTCTTCCACCTGCTTCACCCCATTGCAGGGCTTTGGAGGCTTCAGGTTGCCTCCAGGAGTGAGGAGTGGAGCAGAGAACAAGAGGAGGTGACAGCACAATAGCCAAGGCCTGCCTAAACTAAAGTCTGGGAAATTTCTGCATTAGAGAATCACTCTGGTCTCTATTCTAGAGCTTCCAGTAAATACTTCCCATCTCCATGTCAGTTTGTGGAGCATGTCTGTAATTCCTGCTGATTTCATGCACCACAGAGCTTCTCACAAATCTGTGCTTCCACAGGGCAGCTGACACCTGGGATTGATGCTGCACATGGGTCTGTGGCAGCAAACACCTGGACAGGGGCTGTTAACCTGCAGGATCTTTGTCAGTTTCTTCAGACCCATTGCAACATGAAGTTATCACTGCAGCAGCTACCACAGATCTGTCCATGGCCTGCACTGAGCCCACCTGCAGATGCAAAAGATGAAGCCTTTCCTGTCAGCTCATCAGTTAAACTTTGCTGCAGTGACTGACAGTAGCAACATACTTTTATACTCCAATGGACTTTTTGTCTCTAATACAAGTTGGATATGTCTGTGATGGGAGAGCACATGCGCAGGTCTTGCTGCTGCAGCCAGGTCCTGCCACTGAGACAGCTGGAGACAGGAACTATAACTGGCAGTAGGGCTCAACCAGCATCTCTTTTCTTGGGTACAAGTCCTTCTGGCCATTGGCATCATTTGTCCTCAGAGTGTCCTTGCAAGATCCCAAGTGTGGGTTGGACTTTGTGGAAATTAGAAGATGGAAACTTTTCAAGCAATAGATCAAACTGCTGTTTATGGACAAGGTATAAGTAAGGATGAAAAAAGACTCTTCCTTGGTAATGACGTTGTCCAAGTCAATGTACTTGTCTAAACTTCACATAGCAACAGGAAATGTAATGTGCCCTCCCCAGGAGCTGCTCAACTTTTCTCAGTCCTCTTCCAGCTTGGGTATCATCCTCAAGCATGTATTGCAGGTGCTGAGGAAGGTCAGAGGCTTCAATTCCGTTATTCCTTGCAGCCATGAGGATACGGGGACAAAAGTCACCCGGAGTTGTTTGGTACAACATTGACTTGCTAGTTCCAGCTTAGGAACTCTGTTGTCCCAGGTAAACAGCACCCTTCAGAGAAAGGTGATGGCTGGAAGCACCTTGCCACAGTGTCATGACTGCCCTCCCCCTTTCCAAACTCTGTCCCAGCCACCACTGTCCCAGCACTAGAAATTTTCCTTTAGTAAGTGGGAGGACACTCTCTTAATGGCACATCAATGCTCTTCTTAGCAGGGCAGGCAGTGCTAACTCCTTTTTTTTCTCAAGCCTCTTCACAGGTTTTCCACTGTCTCCCAGCTGAAGCTGGGTGTCAAAGCCACACAGGTTTGGGCCTGTGCAGTGAATTTGTGTCATACCACATGAGAACAGGCCTTGTCGTGCCTGGCCTCACCCTACAGCTTTCCTCCAGGTCTCCAGCAAGCCAAGCTACTGAGGCAGCTCACCCAAAGCCCAGCGTCTTTGGACATATGCTGCTGTATGCCTGGAAAAATCAACTCACATTCTCCAGCTCAGAAACAGCACAGCTGGTATGAAGTGCAGACCATTTAAAAGCAGGGCATTTATTTCCTGTAAGGGTCTTTTGCCCATCACCTGTTCACAACTAGACTGCTCTTCACTCCTCTCTTCCCCTCAAGCGCATAGTACCATGGCGTGATAAAACTACGAATGGGCTGAATAGAAGGCATATTAAAACTAATGGGAATGAGGCTGATTTTTCCTGGCAGTATTCAATTCTCACCTCTGGCAGAGAGCAAGGAACAATAATTATTTCAGCTATTGAAATTCAGATAGGCAGTACAGAGCCTTGTGAGAATCAGGAATCCAGCAGCATCTACGATAACAGGTAAACAAGAGGAAGATGCATTGAGCTCCATCTGCATAAAAAGCTGTCCAGGAAAGATGGCAAAGTTCACCTTTTCTCAGGATCTGCTGGAATGGATGTCAGTGCTGATGTACTGGGCTACCTTTTAGTGTCCTCCTCATGCAATCAACATTTTTCCTTGGGTCAAGAGTTCCTTGTTCCTAATGGATCAATCAGTCCAGGTTGATCATATGCCATGTCAGCTTTGTTTAGGGCTGTTGTCAGAAGTCATAAATCACAGCCCAAATTTAGTTAATTCTCACAGTTAACAGCAATTTTCTGTCCTTCAATGGACATATTAACAGCTGAGCCATCTGCACAAAGTGTGTCAAAACACCTTTTCTCCTCTACACAAAAAGATCAGTGTTCTCTTTTTAGCAAGAGTCTGTGAAGATTAAATACTCAAATAATTTGCTAGTCAAGGTGAATTTCAAGAATGTCTCTGTCAGTAGCCCCAAATGAAATACAGGGATTGCTCTTTTCAGTATACCCCCTACAACAAGAAAACTCATGTAAAAAACACTTTTTGGTTCTTATCCAAGAGCAATAAGGCACATTTCCCTTCCAATACAGGTAGCAAAAACTCCTTTTGGCTCAGTGATTTGATCTGAGTTGGCATTTTACACTTCTGCTTATCAGTTCGTATAGATTTCTCCATTTGTTACATTAGTAAAGCAATTATATTTAGTAGATAATCACTACAATGAACTTGAAAATTTGCTGTTAGTGACCACAACAATTGCTTTCTGGTGGCTACTTGGGCCCACTTTTAAAGTCTAGCCTGGTTAAGCACATTCAGCTGAAAGCGGTATTCCTCTGTTTGCTCCTATTTGTCCTGTAAGGGACATATATCCCCTGATCTAGTTACATCTAACCCTTTTTAAAGACAAAACTGCTGCAGGACACTTTGTAAGCACTGAGGCTGTCAACCAGAGTCTGGATGTTCCTGATACATGGAAACCTAATATAGGAGGATATGTTTCAACAAAAATAGTAGCTTTTGCAAGATAGTACTTTTCCCAAAGTTTCACCTTCTGTGTCAAGTAGCTGGAACATCCAGCTCTCCGTAGACCATAGGCACTGTCTGGTTTTCCACTGCTTTTTCTGCACAGTCCTCAAAGTCCTGGTCAGCAATTGTGATAACTAAAATTAAATAATGGACCTAGGTTTAAATAAGAGGCACATTTTATACAGGAAGGTAAATACTCATGGACAAAGCTGGAAGAAGTGAGTACATGGTGCATTGGTGCCAGTGGGGTGATGGCACAGCTGGGCTGGGGGTAGGAGAGTCACTGGTGACACGCTGTGAAGGACACAGTAAGTAAGATCTGAAGTCCCTCCCAACCAGAAAGCAGACTGAAAGAGAAGCCCTAGCATGGTTATTTCCTCACAGAATATTATTCAAGAATCATTTCCAATATCCTTTTACCTTAGAGCTTAGAGCTTCTCCCACAGGTGTTACGACTAAGGCTTATCTTGAATATTGCAACAGTAAAACACTTTTATAGAATTTTTCTGTCCCTTAGCCAGATAGTTCGAGATTACTTTTTCCTGTCAAAAGGCTTGTGAAAATCTGGCTCTAAGTTAGATTTGAGTGCAATCATTGTCCCAAAACACTTATTTTAAACTTGAGGTAATAAACAACATATCATGAATGGGAAAAAACATCTTTCTTGTAAGAGCATAACACATCTTTAATATACCCTCTAAAATGCAGTAAAACAACTCTCCTTTACACACAAACCAGTGGTAACTCAATGCTATTCCTGTGATTAGGGTGCAATAACCCCAAGATAAGTGTATTCCTAAACATGGTACTTGCTATTCACCTTAAACCCCATTGATTGTTGCTTCCAGACATACTGTTGTTTCCTATCTGGCATACATCAAAGCAAGTGACACCCACATGAACTCGAAAAGCCATTAAAATCCCACATAGTTTCCCTTCAAAGAGCATTTATGGAAATAGCAGGATCTATAAGCCATTAGAGAAAGACAAGAATAGATTCTCTTAGAATTGTTTTTCATCCTTTTCACTTGTCAACCTCAGAGACTTTGCAGGATGCTTAAAAAGCTACAGAAACTGTG
The DNA here is from genome assembly GCA_013400275.1 of Rhadina sibilatrix. NCBI lineage: Eukaryota > Metazoa > Chordata > Aves > Passeriformes > Phylloscopidae > Rhadina > Rhadina sibilatrix. Next base: position 311,330 of record VWYO01003934.1, read on the forward strand.
CTTAACGAATCATCTGTAAAAAGGTATAAATGTTGTTTACTGTGAACCTTTGAGAGAGTTTTATCCGATTCTTCTGAACATCAGTATTACTTTTGTATGTAAATAATTTTTTTTTTACATTGTTGGCATATCATTGTCTGCAAAATCAGAAAACAAAGCCAAACACAAGTTGCTTTGCATCAGCTGCTCATCTTGATACATTGGGTGAAACTGAAGATACCAGTAATGTATCTGAGAGAGAGGATGTTTCTACATTGTGTGGCTTTGCTGGGAACTTGCTCACCAGCCATGGACTGGCTCCCAGTCAGCTGCCTCTGGTCATCCCGCCCCAAGGAGAGGTATGGTCCACAACACCCTGTCCTCATTCTTCACCAAAATGCAGGTGCTTGAGCTGAAATCGTTTCAAAAGCCCCTTCAACCTGAAAGGAGGGCAGATTTGTGTTTTCTTCTGCAGTTCTTCCCCATGGGAGCTACTTTGCTAAAATAATCTGCTAGCAAGGTAACTGTTTAAACAAAATCCATGAAATGCCACTAATACTTTCTAAACTTGACAGAGAATTCTCATTTGGTTGTGTACTTCTGACCTTGACAGAGTGAGCTCCTTGAGACCAACTTTTCAGCCTGAAATAAAGCCTAGTCCATTGTAAGCAAAAGAAAAATAGCAAAGCCTAAAGTCATTTTTCATTCCTTAGATACTCATTCCCCTATCAGCCTCTGTAGAAAGGAGTTCATGAGGCCATGAGCTGGGCATGAGGAAGACCCAGGAAAACTTGCTCTTCCCTCACCCATGAGCCTTTCAGACCTGATCATTCATTTCGACCCAAAAATCGGGAAAAGAGCTCTAATCAGGCAATTAGCAGTCCTCTGGCCCATCTGCCACATGCATCTCATCGATATCCCAGGTTAACCCCACAGGGCAGCCAGTCACGGGACTCCAGTGCAGTTGGCAGGGTGAGGGATGCTGACGCAGCATGTTGACTCCAAATAGAGCTGACTGAAACAGTTTGGTAGAAATGTTTATTCACCTAAAAAATAAACAGTTTCAGATGAAAGGAAACTGTTTACAAATGAAGTCAAATTTGTTAAAGTTTCACACACACCTCCTAATTTTCCCTCCTGTGGAAAGCTTTGGGAAACTAAGGGAAATAGTTCTGTTATCTTACTTATGAAGCAAGATTTGCTAAATACCACTGACCCACATTCATTTTGCAAGAATAAAAACTGCTCTGCATGAAAGAAAACATTTTGTTTTGGGCTGGACAAAGTGTTACATTGAATCTTAAACACACTTTACACAAGGCCCCTTTCTATGACAAATCTAAAGCATTTTTGTGCTGACTTGACAAAAAATTGCTAATTTTTTTTGCACTGTTCCAAGGTCTGGGATTCTATCTAGCAACCAGGAAACATTGAAATAATTACTGTTTTTGAGATGGCTTGGAGCTACTTCTCATACTTCAAGAAATCCCCTCGCAATAAAAACTGCTGCCAGGCAAAATTCATCAGGCTGCATTAGGAGAACTTGGGATGAATTTTGAGTATGCTCGGGTCAGATTTCAAGTTCAATCTGACAAGCCTGTGGCTGTAAACTAGCAGGAACTGTCAGCTTTGAATATATTTCCATTTGGGCTGTACAGAGTGTTGGGTCCTGTTATTCAGACACAGATTGGCAGAACTGAAATCACAAGAACTGAAATTTGATTTAAAACCTGAAGTTAGTTTTCACATTTCCCCAAATTGAGCTCCCTGTGGTATGACCTTATAGAAATAAATACATTAAATGTTTCTCCCTAAAGAGAGAAAACTCCATTGAAATAAGGCCTCTCAGCATGACACTTCTATCATTTAGTTCCTCTTCTCTATGTAGGTCATATTAAAATACACATCTACATCATTTTGAAAACATCTCAACCTCCCCCTGGGTAGCATCACTGATTCGAGTGGCACCTCTAGGTATAAACCACAAAAAGCTCTTTGTGAGATGATGGCTATACAGACACACTGTGAAAGGTCTGAAAATGGTCCAGAACACTATCAACATTTTCAGTTTCAGAAGCTTCCTTCAGCCATTGGTCTTGCTCCCACTTTCCTAATGCCAACTAACATCCTACAGAAACAATGAAGATTGTGCATGAGTGTAGATTACATACAATTAGAGAAAAATACCTAGGTACACGTGTGGGAAAAAAAAAACAAAGTATGTGTTGCCCTGTTTAGCACAGCTCAGCAAATAGCTGATTTTCAGACTCATAATGGAAAAAACCAAGAAGAGTAGAAAATGAATTCAACGGAATAGCATATGGAAAATGCTCAGGGATTTTTGTCAAATAAAATTTAAAAAGTTATTTATACTGAACATTTATTTATTTTTGTCATGAGCAAAAGCTATATTATGGGCCTATATAAACCTTGTTTGATTTAATCCTTTTAAAATATAATCATTAAAATGAAATTGGTTTTTAAATTAAAACTGTACTCCAGAATGAACATCAGAACCTTTAATTAAAAAATACCAGAAGGAAATTCATCCATTTCCCCCCCTAATTCTCCATTTAAAATAAACTGGCTTGTTTTGTTGTCGTCGTTGTTTTTTGTTGTTTTTTCCCCCTCCCTGAATTAACAATAATTGAAAAATATCTTTGGTGGATGTATGTTAAAAAAAAAATAGGCTAAATTTTCTTTGATTGTTTAAATACATTTCACCAAATTGTTGTGGTTGATTTTAAGTGTCCTCACTGGGCATTCAGATATGTTTGATTTATTATTTTTAACATAAAGGTTTCAAACATCCTAAGGGCCCAGCTGAACTGTCTATGGTCTGTTGTAAATTATGGGTCTGTTGGAAAATGGCAAGATAACAAATACCTTTTATTCCACCAAGAATACAGAATACATCCCATAGAGGAGCAAAGTTCAGATCCCAGGCAGAGAGCTCCTGCTGAGCAGGACCTCCACATGTGAGGTGACAGCAGACTGGACCTGGAGGACCCAGGGCAGCAGAAGCTAGCAAGGCCACCCAGAAGTGCTCAGGGCAGCAGTGTGACTCCTGCACCTGCACAGCATTTCCCCCACCTGCAAGAAGGAGCACAGGCAGACAGGGTGGTGTTGGGGATGGCAGAGGAGCTTGGCACCACCTGGTGCTGCACCTGTGGTAGGACAGAAGCCACCTCAAGCTCTCTTGTCACAGCCCAGCCATGAAAACTTTTCACTCTGCCCATGCTTCCTGGATGCAGGAGTTTCCCAGGATGGCACATGGCTTCTCCTGGAGACTTAGCCTTGTATTTACCCATCCAACAGTGTGCAATGATGGGAAGCATTATCAGCTAGGATGAAGGAAGGGATTAATGACCTGTGGCTGGATGCTGGGACTGCTGCCAGAGGTGGAGCTCCACCAGCCAGTTGGCTGAAGCTTGCAGCTCCCTTCCAGCCCAGAGGGGCAATCCTGTGCACGGGATTGGACCCCAGAGAGGCCACCATTCCAGCTAATGTTGAGTTAACTCTGCAGTGTAGGAGAGTTGGTTCCTTCCCTTTAGATCTCAGACTGGCTTTGTGCTCTGAAGCTGGGACCTGCTGCTGCTGGAGGCTACAAACACCCCATGGCTTCCTTGGATGGGATTGTCATACTTTGTTCCAGGTACAGGCCTCTTGTACAGACACAGGGCTTATGGGCATGAGGTTGTGCTGATGTGTGTGAGTCAGCACTCAGTTCCTGAGGTAAAAACTCTAGGTGTCTGCAATCACAAAATTCACAGCACACGGTGTTCACAAAGTGACATTGTGACTGTCTGCCCCACAGCACTCATTTTCAGATATTTTCAGAGGTTGAACAAATCCAGATAGTAAAAATAAAAAAGAAAAATACATCCCAAAAACAACCAAACAAAAAACCAAACTAAAACAAACCAAACCAAAAAAAACCCCACAAAAAAGCCCAAACCCAAAGCAAGGACAACAACAACAAAACCCAAAACAAAGCACAACAAACAAAAAAATCCCACCAAACTAAAAAAGAAAAGAAAACCAAAAAAATACTTTAAAAAATATCCAAAAATCCACTTAGATGATACTGTCTTGCAAAATTAAATGAGATGTCCCATGTTACAACAGCTGTTGTGGGTGGCTTCATGTATGGGAACTTAGAAATTCAGTTCATGGCCTCAAGGAACAATGAAAACTCCCATAAGGGGAAAAATGGGGTTTTCCAAGTTTTTTTTCTTAGCACAGTGCAGTAATTCATGTGCAGTTAAGATGTGTAGCACGTGTTCCTAATGCACTTAGGTGTCAATCAGAAATAATTGCGGCAGTCAATGAAGCTATGCCAGTTAAGGAGATAAAGAAGAGCATAGCTCTCCAAGTCTCTCCAGCTTATGTTTACTGACAGTATTGCAGACTCAATGCATTTTTAGAAACACAGGTTTTGTGACATAGTTGCAATCGTTGGAATAATTTTGCGTTTTTTAATTTCTTTCTATGAAAATCTTACATTCTAAAAATGAAACTTCCCTTGAGTTCTTTCCACTGATAATGCTCCCATGCCAGAGAAAGGAGCTCTCTGAGTGCAGTAGCACTGTTGTCTAGCCTGATTCCATATTTACTAATTTAATTTGGGAGACTCTGGAAGAAACCCTCTTGGATGTGATCATTGGTCCTCAGGGAACAACGCTCTCCTGACAGAGCAAACGTGTCTATTTTCAAGTAGTTCATGGCCTCCATGATCTCTGGTTCTATGTGGGCTTGACTTGACACAGAACATGCAACTACACACTCTTTTTAGGGGTCCAGTGTGACTTGTTTAAACATGAACCATTATTAATATGTGTCAGGATACATGCATTCTAGTAAGACACACTGACAAAACAGGGGAGTTACTGCAGGCACTACTGCCCTACAAAAAACACCCTTATTCATCAGCACACCCTGGTGTGCCCTTTTAAATTTGGCTTAGCATGATAAGATGGATGTGTAATTGAACTGACAGGTTCAATGTTAAGGTGCAGTTGATTCTGAAAATTGAGGAAAACTATGTATGCAACACAGATCACTCTCAACTGAGGAAACAATATTGCTGTAAAACAGCTTTTCTTCCCACATTCACAAAACGTTCATGGTCTTTAATTTTTTTTTTTTTTTTGTCTCGATGGCCAGTATGGATTTGCATTCCATGCTCAGTCTTGGGGTATTTTATAGAGCAGGTCTGCTACCACTTCAAAAACTTTTAAGTGCTGGACAGTAGCCTGTTTTCCCAGAACATATTTCATTTGTCCACACCACAGTTATATATTGTCAAGAGCGCTATTATCAGCCAGTAACTGCACCTCCTTTCACTTCCTTGCTGCATCTTATCACAAGCCAAGTGCTGACATCCTTGCATGAATGTAACTCCTCCTGCAATGACTGATGAAAGTAAAACTGCCAAAGCTTTGCAGATGAAGATATCCATGGGAACAAATTCAGGCTGGGTTCAGGGTGATTTCAGATGATGTGAATTAAACTCAGTGATTTCAGATGATGTGAATTAAACCCATGAGAGAAATCTCTTCAGAAAAGATGCGGCTATTTTTCCAGAATTTAGCACGTCTTCCTAATTACAGGGCCATTGTTTGCACAAAGCCACTGTGCTGCACCCATCACAGGAAGCATGATCCAGCAACTGGAACAAGGGACTGCAAGTCATCATCGGAATATGAATTTTTGTACACGTGGTCTTGCGTTTCCTAGGAGTCACTCACCCATCCATAAAGCAGGGGCTTTAATAAATTGTTAATAATGATCAGGCCATATAGGTTTGCAAAGCACTTTCCTGTGTCAATGTAGAAAATACTATGAATTGTGTTGACATTTTACATTGGAAAGCTATGCAGCATTCTGATCCACTACTGAGCTGTAACCTGTGAAATTCTTTCAATGTCAGGGCACTAAATTTTTTGTGCTGTGTAAATCAGTGCTAGAGGCTGTAGGATATAATGCCCTGAGTCTTTGCAAACATGCAAAACTGATGACAGGTTTTTCTATGTCTCCCCAAAGCATTGCAGAGATAGAAGAGGAAAGGTAGAATTCTATTCTGCATTTTTTTAACAATGTGCTTTCACAGTTCTTTGTCCAAGACCTTCATCACACTGGACCCACTTGAAAAACAGGCAGCTATTGCTCCTTCTCCTGGGTCATTTGTGAGATGCTAGGCTGGGTTCCTGTTTTAGAAGTAGTATGCACTTTATTTCTTTTATATTTGTGTATTTGTGTTTTGCTATATGATGCTTCTATTGCGAGAAAACACACTTCAGTATAAAATAACAAAATACAATTACAAACCAAAAAAATTCTCATGCTCACACTGGCTATCAAGAAACCTATTTTATCCATCCTGTAAAGTACTTAATATGATTCACCCTCTGCCTTTCCTTATCAGGTTTCCCCCTTCATTCAGCTGAATACGTCTTGTTTTGCATTCTGTCCCTGTTCTTGTGCCTTATCTGTTTCCAACTTAATTGACTAGAAAAGCTCTCAAAAACATCAATGTCATTTTGATCAGACTCTGTCTCTTCTTCTCCTAAACTGCAAATAAAATGGTGTGGTGTTTTTCTAATTTTGATATGGCTGTTTTAAAATCATGGCCTATGGATTGTGCAGGTTTCTGACAGCACTGCCCAAAGAGAAGCTGATGCCCCCAGCTGATGCTGAAGCTGATGCCTCACCCAACTCATAAGCAGGGCTATGACCAGTAGTCAGAGCCTGCTTATATTCCTGGGGTACAAAACTCTCACATTGCATAATGGTTCACAGTAAACATATAATGCTCCTATTCAATATGGATGTTTGTTGAAGATGACAAGAAATATTTAAAGACCAGAGCTCATTTCTGCCCCCTTGCCTCACCACAGGAAAGGAAATGCTTTTACTGCCAGGCTTGTTTAGCACTAGGAGTAGATATGCTCCTTGTACTAAAGCAGACCGGGTTGCAACCAAGCCCAAATCTTTAAGACCTGGTTCCAGCAAGCTAGGCACACCCAAAAATGTATTGGCATCATCAAGCCTTTGATGAGGAACACTGAGATTTCAAAGGGTGCAAGGTGAACTGTGGCGTTGGCCTGTCTCCAGGCAGCTCCCTGCTGCATTTTGCAGTTAGTCAAATCACAGCTGTGACTTTTCTTTATTTCTCCTTAAATGAACATTTCCTTTCTCAGTGCCTGGTACACGAGGTTCTACTGAAAGAAAAATGCATCATTTAAACAATTACTCATACCCTCCCAATTTACCTCCACCTTTGAGCTCCTGGTTTTCTCAGGGGAAAGCTGTTTTTTTTTTCTCTTTGTTCTTACAGACCTTCTAGTTTCAGGATCTCTACTTGTGGTCACAAGGAGACACTTAAGTCAGTCCACGCAACCAAAATCCACAACCCACTCTGCTGCTGGAGAAAGCTATTTCCTCCATGATACTTTGATGGAACCCAGCAGTCTTCCTTTGCTCACCAGCCCCTCACGAGTATTGGCTAGGTGCTGAACATGGCAGGGGCCAAAACCTGTTTTCCACAGGGTCACTGATTTTCTCTAGTTCTCTCAATGATTAGTTACACTCACTATTAAAAAGATACACTTTGTACTCAGTTTCCAGCTATTGGTTCATGTTTTTCTGCCAAATAAATACCAGTTTCATGCCTGCAAAAGAAGAATACATTTTGTAATAAAATAGCCCTTGTAGCTAAGCCTTCAAATTGTTCCTGTGGCTTCTTCTCTCATACTCCATGAAGTTTTAATATTAAATATGCCAAAAAAATGTTGACACAACATGTGACAACTCTGTTAAATGACTCAGCTTCATATAATATGTATCCATTTACTGCTTTTTTCCCTGCAGACTGTTTATTCCCCGTTTTGCCTCTTCCACATTATTGCTAACAATTTTATCATCCCTATCTAGCAAGTGGTCTTATTCTTATCTACACGTGCTTGTTTCTATTATATTTCTAGTCCTTCCCTTTGTCCCTTGCCTTGTGCTTTAACTAGTTACTTATTTGTCCCCCTTGCTATCTATTTTATGTGTGTGATATATCGGTTTGTTATTTTTAATTGCATTCTCTTTGCATATGAGCCAAGGAGGTCTGTTAGCCAGAGCTCTCCTCTCTCTGGAGTGTGAAAGTGTGGCTTTCTGGCCAGCTAATTAGTTCTCTTAAAGGATTCCCATTTCCCTTTCTACACCTTTCCTCCCAATTAATTTCACTGGCAATTTTCTTTAACTTTGGGAAATTAGCCCTTTTGAAGAATCAAACAGCAACCATCTTTTGTCTGCCCACAGTGAATGCATTCAGGTCATGATCACTGATCCCTAGGCAACCAGTGCTTCCAGACAAGTGATTAATTCATCTTCACCCATCCTAATGAGATCCAGAAGAGTGTTATCTCATGGTGACTGCAATACCTGCAATGCCTTTCCTGAGATATGTGGAAATTGTCTCCTGTAATTTTGACACTAATAGTGTCTTACTCCTGGCTGCACGGAAGGTGTCAGCAGCCTCGTCACACCAAAGCGTATGCCCTTCATTAATTAATGCCTCTCCTCTGGAGTGCATGGGAAAATCCTGCAGAGAGGTTGGTTTTTATCACAGGCACGATGCACTGCATTTCCAGCTGAAAGCAGCACCCAGCCCGACAGCTGGTGACCAAACTGGTGTTTGCAGCTGACGAGTGGGTAGGTGAGTGCAGCAGTGGTGAGCTGGTGCAGGGCACACTTTGCTGGCTGCCTAAGTCACTCTGAAGCTTGGGCACTTCTCCAGATGTCACACACTTCACTTCCAGTAATTAGATCACTGTGACAGTTTGGTACAAGAGGCTGAGCCTGTGCAGCCTGTCTCTACTCCAGAAATTCAGCTTCCAGAGTCCCCCTGTGACACCCTTCTCATCCCATAGCACAGCCACCACTGCTCTCAGATTGTTCCTGAGAAGTCGTGGTCCAAGCAGGACTCTGAAAATCAGTTTTACTGGAAGAATGAAGTCCCTGCAAGGTTTTTAGCCCTTCATCAGGACAAGGGGATGCATTTTCATCCAACTATTAATGAAATAATCTCAGCAACTGAAGCTGTGAGAACTTCTATCCACATATTTTTACACTTTGAATCATCATCTGATTGCAATTTTTCCTTAAGATGTGCACCGCTAGCCGCTAACTTTTCTCCCCCCTCCCCTTTTACCACTATGCTTTTAAAGCATGTCCCGGCATTGAATTACTTGTGCTCAGCAGAAAGGTGGCTCAGTCCTTCTGAAAAACAGAGTTCTTTTCAACCTGTTCAGCAGGAAGCCTATCTCCACTCCTTAGCCCATTCCAGGGGGAGAGGTTGTGAATAATTTATTAAAATATTCCTTTTCCTTCCACCAACACACTGATTCACAAGAGATAAAAATCTCCTTCTATTTGACTCTGAGCTTCTCTTCAGCCTCCAGGAGTTAAATCAGCACTGATCACAAAAGGCACATAACTCTTCCAGCTGCAGAGGTAATTTGGGTGTCCTGCTGACAGTGGGAAGGTGAGGGTTTAATGCCAGCAGCTGTAGGTGCTCTGGTATGGGCTTTCTTTCCCACACTGGTGAGGGTGCCCTGGGCACAGTGGCAGCAGAGGCTGCTCCTGGCTCTGGAGTGCAGGGGATGCAGGGGGTGCAGGGAGGGAGCTGTCATGCAATTTCCACCCACACTGCAGCAAGAACCCACCTGAGGCACTGATAGTCTGAACATGTGCTCACATTTGGTAACAAAACAAATGTCTGTCTATTACAACTAGAGGGATGGAAGATAAGTGAATTGCATATGGTGGTTGTGAAGAGGTAATGGTGGCATTAGTAAAGACTGTTAGGATTTCTGGAGGTCCCTGTTTTGCTACAGAGCATGCATAAGTTTGGGCATGCAACTTGATTCTTCCTGCCACCCTATTTATCTCCCTATCCTAAACCTCTGTCCCTCAGGGTGTGGGGGGATCTGGTTTTGGTAAGTTTTTGTGGGATCGTTTTTACATATTTAGTTGTTGCAAGCAGGGAAGAAAGACAATCATGTGGCATGTTTGTATGTAGAAGTGTTTTCTGAAGTATCTGCCTTAGAAAACAATGAACAAGGCCAACACATGCGAGCAAAGGTGAACATGTCTGGAGAATAACCTCTTCTTTTATGTAGGAAGAGATGCAAGCAGCTGTCTCAAATGATATTTTTCTCCCCTTTGAAGCCTTTTCAAGAAAGACAAAAGAGAATTGGGGGCTTATTATAAATTGGGTTCAGCTCTGTGTCCACTGCTGTTAGTGTCACAACTCCTAGCAAGGAATGCTTAGAGAAAGACTGCAGGAACAGGACAGATGTGCAGAGCTAGTGCTTTGATTTGTCATTCTCATCCCAGTGACCTGCATCCTTCAGTACTTCAGGAGTGACAAAGAGTATCCTTGTACTTGGTAACCCGCAAGAGACTCATCTTCTGTGCGTTTGTCTAATTTTTTTGTTGTCAAGGACATTATGAAGTGACTAAAGTGATCAGTTCCACAAATGTCCCATTTGATTGACCTGATGATTTTACAGACTCCTGTAATGTTCTTCTGAAGCCTCCCCTTTTCTAGGCTAGGAGTCCTCTTAATGTGTCTTCACATATCCCTTTCATACACTGATTCACCTCAGCTTCTCTTACTGCAATCTTCCCTTTTCTGCCATGGCTGATGGGGCCATCAGATGTACATTTAGTTTAAAAAATGCAAGTACACCCTGTATTTGTTCAGGAGAATAAAAATGGATCATGATTTCTTATCTCTTTCCTTTCTTCCTAGTACCTTATGCTCTATTTACTTTCTTGACCTCTCCAAATATCGAGCTGTCATTTCAGGAGTGCTCTCTCCCTGTCCCCGAGATCTCACTCTTGAAAGGTAGAAATAGTCTGTAGTCAATTGTCAGGCACATGGAATTAAGCTTGTGCAGTCTTCCTCGAGCACTAATTTACATTTATCAGCACTGAATGTGGTGTCTGTATATATTTTATCATTGTAAAGGAAGAAGATGTGCTGTGTAAAAAAGCACATCTGCCAAACCAAGCAAAAGTCAGATGAGAATCCCTAAACATCCAGCTTGTCTTAAACATCACAGCCACGTGTCTGGGCTTACCCTTCTGTATGGTGACAGATTTTGTAAGAACACAAACAGAGTTTAGGGTTGTCAAGCTCGGGCTCCTGCCCTGCATGAACTTCTTGGCTGCCCACAACTAGAACCACATGCAGAGCCAGCAGTCTCTGATGCACATCCCAGCAGCCTGCACTGTGACCAGGAGGTGTCTGGGCTAGCCTCAATGGGACACATTGAGGAAAAGGCTGCTTCTTAAATCATACCCATCTTAGGAGTTCAGACATCTATTTCCAGACTACAGGGAAGTCAATCTGTCAGACCAGGATTCACAGTCTGTAATTCTCGTTTGCATTAGATAGCTAAGCAACCCTTCCAACAGGACAGCTGGGGGAGGGATGGAGGAGGAGTGCCAGTCTTTTCTGCAAAAATATGGCTGGGGCAGAGCGCCTACACCTCACTTCAAACAGAGGAAGAGCAATACACCACCCATGCAGTCAGCAGGAGCCGTGGATTCGGTCCATCTCCAGCCTGGGAGGGTGAACCCAGCCCCACGATCACCGGTGTCGAGCGCAGTCCAAGAAAGGATCATCCCTTAGTCTTCCAGGTGGGGACTGACATCACCATCTGTCTTTCACAGTGACTGGCATTTTTTCTTCTCCAGGCTTCTTCTTCAGGAGTTTTATGAGTCAAATTAGACTCATAAAAGTCTTTTCTTGCCTTATAATGAGTTTGTACGTTTTCAGGTCAGAAACTTTCTCTCTTGCATAATGTTCAGCACAAGTGATGAGCAGTCTGTTCATAGTTACTGTTAAAATTATATCATCGGAACTTCTATTATATCTTGGCAAAGTCTTTTCTCCTCTTTGAGTACAAAGAGATGTGATTAACTGCTGCCTTTCCACACTTGGATTGAAAGGCTTTGTGGGCTTTGTCAGTAGTTAACATAATTTACAAAAAACGGAATACAACCTTGAGGCTAAATGTGGCCCATTGAATTCCACAAAGGGGCAATGGTTTGATGTACAGAAAAGCATGCCAGAAGCACAAGCTTTTGTGGGCCATAGCTCCATTGGAAAGATTAAATCAGCCACAATCTGCTCCATTTTATGTAAAATAGGTGCAGCCCTCAAGCTCCAGGCAAGTCGCCACTGAAGCCTTTGGCTGGACAATGTTTAGGCATCTTTATGTAAGTGCTAATTGCCAGCTGTTGGTGACTGGAAAGTTGCCAGGGACAGAGTGACTGCAGCAGTATTCCTGGCTAAAATACAGCTTTTACAAGATAATAATCTCAAATCTATTTAACTCCTCGCAACAGACACATCTGTACTTGTAAGTTCCTCTGTCTAGAGCATCTGCACATGGAGATGACCTTAAAACAGCATTATAAATACAGTATATGTGACATTCAGTCTGCTTATTCCATCCTCACAGTGGGAGGCAATGATAAATAGCAGCTATCTCCACAGCAATAATTCACAATGGCTTAACACACTCACATTCATAGCCTTTCATATTTGATTTGCAACAAATTTGGAGACAGAACACCAAGGCTTCTGAAAAAGACTGTAGGATCACATGCAGTCATATATGCTTCAGTGTTTTAAATAATAATGTAGTAATTTCAGCTCTTTAACATCTAGGATATTTGCAATACTGTGAACTGCAGATTTTCTAATATTGAGGATGTTTGCAGATGTATGTATGTAGATACAAATGTATGACAGGTTAAATGGTATTTTAGAGAGAACACAAAGCCCAAAGGCCAACATTTTAAACTGTAAGTTTATACAGACAGTAGAAAGTTGGTGATAGAATTCTTAAAATTGGTTGTCTGTGTGAGAAAATGTTGCCTTCAGAAACACTCCACAGAAAGTTAAGGAGGCACTGCCAGACTGCAGGAAGAGAGAGCAGCACACATTCCATAGAAAAATTCAACCTGAGAAGGATGTCCTGATGTCTGGAACACAAGACTGAGTAAAGGGTCTCTAACTCTCTCATGCCAAGAAATTACCATCTGAAGATAGTGATTGGCTTTGAAGATAGTGATTTATTTGTGGAACTTCCTCACCATCCTTGCAAGCAAATAAAAAGTTAATTCACAAAACCCATCATCATGCCTCTAAACTGCTGCTCATTCTGATGTTTCGACTCTCACCATACATCTTTATATCTCTCGGATTGTGTTTCTCTGTCATTTGGTTTCTCAGTGACCTCATCCCTCTAGCTCTTACACCCAAGAGCGTGCCCACAGAAGTGCCCCTGCCTGGTCTTGGCTCTGCAAGGCCCACGTTATTTTTGCTGCTACTGGAGAAATGAGGTCTGCTCTATCAGGTGACCTGATAGGTGCAATGTCTGATCTTCTACACTGCTCCAAGTCCAAGCTTGATGCTTCCTTTTCCTCTGCTGCCATGTGTGTCTGGGTCTGCCCTTATCAAATACAGTTCCACGACATCAGGTCCAAAGGGAGCCCCATCATCCAGGAGGACGCCTAGACTAAGCCTTTGCTCTTTTAAAGACACATTTTTGTTCAATTGGAATTTATTTTTTTGCTCTCAGGCCACTGCCTGTCAGCGAAGGATGAGGAACTTCCTTCAGTCTGGGCCTCTCATAAAGGCACCAAGGTGCAGTATCTCACATTCCCCTAAGCAGCAAATGCACTCTAGAGATTGTAAAACTGATCACATTATGGAGTAGCCACTGCATGCTAGAGGAGAGATTGACTGTGCTGGACTCTGCTTAAATAAAAAAGGTACAAATTCTGTTCTGTTCCTTTTATATCCTGAGACCTCTTTTCTCACTAAATCCTGGCAGGTAATGATCATTCCCCTGAGCACCCAGCATTGCCTGTGCAGAGTAGCTCCTGCTACTGTCTGGGGCCGTGAGTCAAACCAGTGGCTTCTCTCCTCTCCTTTGGAAGGAGTTATCTGCTCTCTCTCCTCTGCTGTCTGTTTGTTTTAACCAGCATCACAGCAGAGTATCTATCTGATTGTACACGTGAGCACGTAGCATACAGACTGATTTCAGCTGAGGCTTCAGTGTGGGGCTTCAACATGAAAACAGAATAAAAATAAAGCACTGATAAAGCATAGGTGTGCAGGCACACAATTCTGCCACACAAGTGATTGAGCTGTCATTAGAGCTGCATGTCAGGCTGCACAGATTTTCCATTACAATCTGCTTTTTTGCCACTGCCTCTCAGCTTGTGGAATTTCCTCTATTGTGCGTCTTACCATGAATATTAGTTTTGAAAACAGAATAAAAAATCCTCACTCATATTAAAAAACACAAAACACCAAAAAACTCCAGGAAGTTGTTTGGGTTTTTTCCCCAGCAATATCTCTATTTTGCTGATTCCTATAACTTGTCACAGAGAAGAAACTCCTTATAGCTCAGAGGTCTAGTTTAACAAATGTGTGATGGCTATTAGGCAACAAAATAGCTCTTCTCAATTGGAGTGGTTGTTCATAAAATCCATTATCCTTAGCTCCTTTTAACCAGGCATGTTTCCACAAGTGGTGTGAGGATTTTGATGAGACTAATTTAGACACAGTAGAGAAAACTCTTACTGGCGTAAAGATTTTTAGCAACTCCCTTAGCACCTTCATTGGCTCTGCTAAGCAGTTAAATGCAATTTAATCCAAATGGCCCAGCAATTCAGATGTGAACCTTCCATAAGCAAAGACTGTTCTGCGACTTAGGCTGCTCCTGATGGAAACATATGATGCAATACTTCAAAATGATTCAGAAACCATTTAAAAGAGAGAGTTGTATTTTTTGCCTTTAGTCCCTGAGGATAACAGTGGTGCTACAAAGCTACATGACATATTAGTCTGAACTTCACTTTTCATTTAGAGGCCATGCAAGCTTTAATCAGAGCAGAGATTTAAGCAAACTCTTTTCAGACAGCTTTCCTTAGGAGCAAAGATGAATATTTAATACTTGCCAACACTGTATTGTAGGCACATGCAGAACATGCAATATAGATGAATAAAGGTTGAACATTGGCCAGCAGCATAATTTCCAACAAAAATAACCATTTCAGAAAAATTCATTTGGAAAAATAAATATTATTTTTGCTTCTTCTTTTTTTTTTTTTTTAAACCACCAGAAATCTCTTTCCAAAAATCAGTCTGTGGAGGCTTTTTGATTCAAATTGGACTGAACTTTAGAGCTAAGATGATCAGTGAGTTCATTAGCATTAGATGTAGGTATCACTGTCCCTCGAGAGCTAGCATGTATGTGCCAGATTTCTAGCCAAATAAACTCCACTATTTCAGCAGGTTGGCCTCTTCAGAAAGTGGGTAACAATAGAAACAAGGCAGAGATTTTTAAGGAATCCTAACTACTGTGTGGCCCAGCAGCAGAAGGAATGAAAACAAGGGCATTTAATAGCTGCATCTTCTGCTCTGTATTTAGAAAAAGACACCACAGTGATTTTTTTAAGCTGCATAGAATACCTTTTATTCCAAAAGTAACCAAGGAAAATGTTAAGCAGCAGTTATTCTCTCTGGGCTTCTGAAATCCAGAAAACTTGTAATCAACAGCTTCAGAAGAGCTGATGAATGGCTCTCTGCATCAGTAATGTCAATTTTCAATGCATCTTGAAACACTGGGGAAGATCCGGGGCACTGGCGGGAATCCAGAAATGTGGAAATATTAAAAAAGGCAAATGAGATGATCCCATGGTACCAGCCCTGTGAAACTGAACTGATCTTTTGCAGAATAATCAAATAGGTGATAGTGAATTTCATTTCCCAAGGAAGGAAGGAAGGAAGGAAAGAAGGAAGGAAAGAAGGAAGGAAAGAAGGAAGGAAGGAAAGAAAGAAAGAAAGAAAGAAAGAAAGAAAGAAAGAAAGAAAGAAAGAAAGAAAGAAAGAAAGAAAGAAAGAAAGAAAGAAAGAAAGAAAGAAAGAAAGAAAGAAAAGAAAGAAAGAAAGATGGTGCAATTAGTACAAACTCACATAGGTTAAAAAAATTATTTCATTCTTTAAAAATCAGTTAAATTCCAACTGATAACAAATAAGGTTGAAATAACAGTGTTCTGAAAGATGTTTGGGTGGTACCTCTTAGCATTTTGAGTAAGAAACTAGAAAGGCACAAAATCCGTGTGATACATGAAAGACATGAGAAACTAGTTAATTTTGAAATCTGAAAATGCAGTTTTAGATGGGAAGACATTTACATAGAGGCCTGGATTTGCAGATGTTCCATGAAATTTAGTTTTTTACACATGCTATTCAAAACAACTGCCACTAATCTGGAAGAAAATGTAGAATAATCTCACGATATTAATGAAACAGTAAAAACCTCAGATTGTGGCAACGAGTGACTGATTCGTATCAGCTGTAAGCTGGATGCAAGGAAAAAGTACTGTCAAAATATTATCAGCTATAAAGTCCTACATATACTGGAAAAGAGCATAAGTTGTATTTATATAATAACAGTGTATTTAAAAATGAGCTGAGACTGGTGATGTATTGCATGAATGTAGAAAATAGCATTGAAAGCCTTTTCAGATGTAGTTTAGGTGATAGTGTGAAAACTAGAAGGGAAGCAGAATGCATCACTGATATGTATCTGAAGTCTTCAAGGTGATTTACATCTTGCAAGGGCGAAGATGAAAGATTTTCTTCTCTGTGGTTGCTGGATCACTCTTAAATATTGTAGCATATACTCCCTGAAGAGGGGGGAATATCTATCCCAAGCCATTGCCAACACAAAGTATAGTAAACATTGTTTTTCAATATACAGAATATCAATTAGGACCAGATAGTTACATTATTGTACCCTTCTGTGGTACACTCAGTGCAAGAATAATATGAACCAAAGGTACTAGAGGGAAACCAGAGGTTGGAAAACACAGCAGAAGTACAGAGGAGCTCAGACGGTTAATTTTAACAACGCAAAGTTTAAGACATGAATTAATCATAGCATCTATTTGAGGAACAGAAATTGGAAAGAGGACTCTTCAGATAAAGATGTAACTGGATCTAACAGCTGGAAGTTGAAGCTGACAAATTCAGTCTAGAAATAAAGCATGTATTTTTAATAGTAAGCAGCAAGCAGAGCAACAAACAGCTAACACTTTTGGTGGCTGCTCCATCATCGGAAAGAACGAGCTAAGACTTGGCATTTTTGAAAGTCTATTTATAAAAAAGACAGCAGGAAATAATTCAGAGAAGACCTGTGGCTTAAATTATACTGGAGATCAGAGCAGATGGTCACAGCAATCACATCCAACTACATAATCTATGAGCAATCAAGAAATTTAGCTACTATGGTCAAAGGCCAGTGAGATGGTAATGGAGAAATGGATTATCGAGGAGGCCCACATGGATGTGCCCCCTTCAGCAGAAGGCAGATATGCAGAGGAGGCAAATGGACAGCTGGGCTGAAAACCAGGAGGAGTTCAGGAGGGTAGAGAGTGATTGCCTAAATGAATATCTAGGTTAGTTGTCTGCGGGGGTCAGGAGACATCAACGTGGAGGAAACCCAGAGACTGTGCTGTGGGGTGAGGGAGCAGCATGGGCAGGGTGAGAGTCATGGTCAGGGAGGGAAGAAGGAGGCATGAAGAGGAAGTCCATATGGCAACCCTAAGAGGTATCCAATGTCCATGGGACAGAGGCCAGCTATGATGGGGCAGCTGCTTGCCTACTCCGTGAAGAAGGGAAAGCCTGCCAGAAAAGGTAAAGCTGGGAACTGGGGATGTCATGGGAAGTTTCAAAGGCAAAGGGTGAAGGCCAAGCAAAGTGCCTGGGAGGAAGTCTGGATCATGCACAGTGGATTGGACCTAACAGCTCAGAGGAAGGCCAAGGATGAGGCAAAAGACAAAAATTGTTGCAGTCAGCTCCCTCTGAAACAGCCTTAATGAGCTGAAATGCAACATATGAATAGTCAAATCTGAAAGGATGACAGTGTAAAATTGCTTTGGTTCTTAAAATTTTCAAGTGCTTTTATTTATTCAAAATTACCATGACATCACTTTCTCCCTCAGAGAGAGAACTCACGTAATTGCTGTTTACTGATTCAAGGCCTTTCAGGGTAATTTCTGAGGCTGTCTACTTCTAGGATGAAAGGCAATTATCATTTCTTTTGCCTTATAATGCAGTCACAATAAAATCTAGAGAGAAGCACTGCATGAGGTTACTTCTCTGCAGCAACAGTGCACGGGGCAAGGCTGGACCTTCATATGGAAGCCATCCAGCTCCAAATCTACTCTCCCAGAGGAGAAAGGTCAGCCAGTGTTTAGGGCTAGGAAATGGATGGGAGCAGGGAATCTGAGACAGGGTGCGAGAGGAGGAGAGGAACAGAGGTAGAAAATGGCAAATCTTATTTTCTCTTAGAGCAGATCTTAAATTGGTCCCTAAGCATAAAACAATATTAAATTGCGAACTGTATATATGCAAACCTTCAACATCCAAAGGCCAGTCATTAAAATATCTCTCATTTGAGTGTGAGGTGCAGGTTTTACATATTCTGAGATTTGATGTGGTGCTACATCCTTCAATGTTCTAGATTCCTCGAGCCCAGTAATAATGTGTAACCTCTCGAAGGACTGACACATCGTGACTTATGAGGTGAGTGTCTCACTGTAATTAATTTTTATTAGGATATAAAATATATACTCTGACTAAATATTAGGCTAATGATGTTAAAATCCTAACTGCTCCAAAAGGGAAACATAGCAGACCAACATAGAATCCACATGATATAAAAAAAGACTGATAGCTAAATCTTGGTCTTAGAAGCTAACAGCTTTATGCTAAACTGGTTGTAACTTCAGTGTTATAAAAATTATTACTGAAAAAAAAAAAAAGAACTTCAGAACTAAAACATTTTTTAAAAACCTCACCTTAACGTGCCGTTATTCTGTCCTACTCTTAATATAAACTGCCTGTGGCTTGTGGATGGATGTGACCTACCCTGTCTTGACTACTCCGTCAAATCACACAAGCAAAAAAAAGTAACAGTTAAACAATTTCCTGGCTAATTCCTGGCCTCTTTTGCAGCACCCATCACTGAAGCTGATGCCTTGGCAAAAGATGCTTCCCAGTTCTGGGCAGCTTTGCTGGGGTCACACAGGTACCAGCAAGTTTTTCAACTCTCTTTCCTTGGTAAAGCAAAGTCCTGCTGGACATGATTCAGAGTAGCATTTCTTTGAAGGCCTAGATTATTTCCCCAACTTTTTGTATATCTCAGATTTTAAGGAGGTCAGGTAGGGACAGACAGCACAGCAGTCTTGACTTTTGTAATGTCACTGCTTATTCTGCTCACAACTTGGGCAATCATTTGTAACATGCTCACCGAAAGACTGGCTGACGTAGAAATTTCTCCCTAATTTTAGAAAGAGAATTTCACAACTCCTTTCATACATGGAGGAAGGAATTTGCTTTGATGGCTGCAATGCCATTATTATGCATCATTCAAGGTACTGCATGTCTCTGGCTCCAAGGAGAAAACCTCCCCTAGAATAAATCAGCACTGCCAACTGCACCTTCCCCTCTCCCTGAGTGCTCTGGGTTTGGATGCTGGCTGTGTGCTCCTGGGGCTGCTTGCCCCACTCCATGAGGTGGGAATATCCCTGGTCTCTGCCAGCCCTCCTTGGCCTGCAGAGCATGCAGAGCTGTCACAGGGATAAAGCAAGGGAAAGGTTGGGTTGAGGGCTTGTTTATTACAGCATCAAGAGCTGCAGAACCAGCCAGGGTAACGAGCATGTCCCATTCTCTCCTGGGCGAGCCAGCCAAATACCTGGTTTCAGGCTTCTGCTCAAATACTTGTTTGTTCATTAGAAGACTTGCTCTTGACACAAATCTTTGTTGTAGATCTGTGGGGTTTTTATCTTCTTTCCTTCTGTTGGAGCCGGGATTAAATGCTTGAGAGACGCAGTTTTCGTGTTTGGACTCGGTTGTTTATTAATTTCTATCTATAGTACAGTCTCACGAGTTGTGAGTTCTAGCTAACAAGGTGGAAAATGGTTGTCTCTCTAATTCTTTTCAAGGTCTTTTAAGCATAATTTGTCCAATAACAAGATGACACCTATATTTTTTTTACTTTTAACCCAATAACCAAATACCCATGGTCCGCAATGTGGACCTTTTCACCCAATTAGAAAACACCACCCAAACCCATGAAGATGAGGGTGAAAGAAGAACCTAGCCGATGCCCTAAATCCTCCATCTTGCCTTATATATGTTACTATATACTAAAATCTTAAATCCTAAATTTTGCACCCTGTGACTTCTACTCAAACTACACACCCATAATCCCAGTACTATGACTCAATTTCAGAAGCCTGTTCAATGGCCTCAGGTCAAATTTAGCGCTTGCTTGAGGGTCAGTGCCTTTTAGCACAGAGAGCCTAAAACCCTCAGCTTCCAGGGTTCCAACACAGATCTGCTCAGATAAATGAAATCTAGACTGGCTCTGGATGTAGTAGACCCAGGTCCCAGGTCTGCACCAGACAGGTAAGAAGTTTGAAGCTGCAACTCCCCCACCACAGCTGAGCACTCCCATTCGGGTGAATGCCTAGGCCAGCCACAGGATGCTCCCATGCTGCCAGCAGGGCCCTTCAAACACCACAACACACTGCCTAGGAGTTACCAACCTCATGCAGTGGGGGCTGGGCTGACTCCCTTCAGGCATAGAACTCTGTTTCTCTTCTGCCAGGCTGGGCACAGAGCTGCCCCTGACTCTGCTCCTGTAAGTATCTCCACAAAAACTTGTGTTACTTGCTAATCTCAAAGCATTCACAGTGGAGAGCCATGAGGCTTTGTCTGCATCTGAACAGTATAGCCTGGGCCCATCTTTATTCAGCCCTGCTGCAGTATGACTCAGAGTGAGGCAAGGCAGAGTACTGATGCAGACATACTCATCCACACAATCATTTCATAAAATAACACTTCATATCTTGTCCTCTGAGGACTAAGCCTTGGAGCAAAAGTAAACATGATTTTCAGGCTCTTGCTCATTGTCAGCTCTTTTCTTTCCTGTGTAGAGCAGCCAGGTATGAGCCCCCACGGCTGGCAGTGATACAGTAGAGGTCCTTCCAGTCCCCTTTCTTCCAAGATGGGATGCTGCTGGGATATGAGCTTTCACCATATGAGGGATTGCCTTCATGTGCCTCCAAGTTGAATCCTCCCAGCCAGCCAATGCCTCAGCACATGCTGCAGCCCAGCATGCTCAATCTTTTGCAGAGCAGTGATATTAACAATTCCAGAAATGTTATGGGGCTTTTCCTTTCATCCCTGCTGGGACAGGCAGGATGGAGGTCGTGACAAGTCACTCCATTTCCCCAAGCTGTCGGCATTTCCAAAATGTCATAGACATTTTTGACTTGATGCACAACACTGAATCAACTGAAGACCTTTTCCTCCCCACTTCTAAGCAATTATTTTGGAGGGGGGCATGGCTTTTCAGATGAATCTGTTATCTCTTGCCAGTATTTTTCCACTGGCTTCCTTCATTACCTTACTGGTGGTCTGTTTTGAAACTGCACAGACATTATCAGCTTCAGGGGAGTCGAGTCCTTTTGAAGGCTGTTGCAACGAGCACTAAAGGCATCTTCTCAAATGCCTGTGCACAGGGCCTGGAATGTGACTCAGCCCTTCATTTCTGCTCCAGCCAAGCTCTTAAATGTTGCAGAGTTCCTCTGGTTGCCAAAGGGGAAGAAAATAATTCACTAGTTCATCTGAGTCTTGAGGACCCTGTCCTTGATGCTGCACCCTCCCAGGAGCTCACATTTAATGCCCACCACTGCCACTCACCAGCCCTGTCTCTCTTCTAAAGAGCACTTTGAAGATACAGCCTCTTTACTACACTAGCAATCTCCTAACCTAAAACACCTTCCCCCCCCCCCCACCAAATTAAATGTGCTGGAAAAGATATCTTTCCCCATGTCTTTCTCCAATATCACTTCTCAGAAGTAAAGTGCCAGGAGAATTGATTCTTTGAGGTGCCCTTTGTAGGGGCTGTACCCTGGTCCACGTGTGGAAGAGCCAGAGTCTTCCCAAATTTCCACTCCCAGGCTCTGCTGAAGCACAGTCAAAGGGCCTCACCACTCCACAGCCTGTAGCTCCATTTTTGCTAAGTTATGAAACAATACAAACCCAAGAATATCATAAGTCACCCAAGCAGAAGAACACGGATTTACCAAAGAGCCATGCCAGGGAGTGATGGCTGTTTCCTGGCACCATTCTGGCACTGTTTCTCATAGCATTTGCTCTGGGCTGCTGTCAGAAGCAGAGTAGGAAGGTAAAATTTTGCTCTAACCCAAATAGCCTTTTTTACCTTCTGATATTAACAGGGTATCTTTCCACAAACTGGGAAGCCCAAAACCAGCAGGCATTGCCACTCTCCAGGCAACAATTACTGCATTTTTAAATTCCCTCTATTGCACTGTTCCTCCCCAGGTAAAGGATAATTTTTTTCAACTCTGTTTTTGCTGTAGTTGGTGGTTGTGTTTTAAACTGCATACAAACTGTGTTTAAAAAACAGTGCAGAAAATAATACTGAATTTTTGAAGTAATGCTGCCATTTCAGGTAGCGAAGAACCTTGGCCTAGAAATCAATGTCATTTCTGCATCTTTGCCATGTAGCTGTAACCTTTGTTCAGTTACACCTAACATCAGGGAGTGAGAGCTTTGTCCCTGGCACCAGCTAACTCACCAGAGTAATGGTGTTTTCTTCTCTTTGGAAGAGATCATCTTTTCATCTTCTTTTTCCTTTAGGAATTATCTTTTATTCCCTTTATCTTTCATCTCTTGCCCTTTGCTGCAGCTTGCTTCCAATCTGCTTATACTACAACTCTTTTTCTGCTGCTTTATCTTCTGCATACTCCTCACTCCCCTCTGTTTTCTTCTTCTCTGCCTCTGACTGCCAGACACAGAGTTCTGCCCAAAAGTGTGGGCACAGGGGCAGGTCCCATAGCTCACGTGGGAAGTGGACTTTGGAGGAGTGTACCCATGATGGCAGCAGAGGAGCCAGTCATGGGCACCTGCAAGGCACAGAGAATTGCATATCATGGTGCAGGAAATCCAGGTGTGATGTAGGGGTCAGTCTCACATGGCCTGCCTGGAGACACCTCACCAAATCCACGGAAGACTTTTACCAGTACTGCTGTTAACTTTATTCTTTCCCTTTTGTTCACTTTTAACCAGGCCTTTCATCTGTAGAATTTCACAGCAGGTGGCAGAAGGTGAGTTTTGTGGAGATAGTTGGTGTGGCAGCTTATCCCAGAGTCACCAGAGGACTCACATGGGAAAGAGACACTAAGACCACTTGGGCCCCAGAGAAAGCATAATGGGCTGCTTGTGTCTCATTAGAAATCAGTTAACTCAGCCACAAGACTGAAAAGAATAGGGAGACAGGCTTTGCTTTCTTAATGCTTTTGGAACAATCTGCTAAATCTTTGTAAACTAGTGATACGTTGAAAGCGGCTGGAGAAAGGGCAGGAAGGTTTGACATCCCACCCCATTGCTAGAGCAAGGCCATGTACATGGCTAGCTCATGACCACATGTCAGAAAGGCAGAACATTACTTAGCTACTTGAGTAAATAGCCAAAACACAGCTTATTAAACCCAGAGATGCTCTGTGAGGACACGTGTCTGAGGTTACAACCACCCCATGCAGTGGGGTACCCCTCTCCTTGCATTAGCAGCTGGGGCTGCTGCCTGAGAAAGTGACTGGAGAGCTCTGATGGGGCCTTTTCTGCTGAGTGCTTCACTCTGCCTCTTGGGTCTTCCTGTGACAGGTTTGGTCAAGAGAGGCACTTGCATTTTCCATTGGAAACAGCTGTGTCATGGTGGAGAGAGGGCCAGACAAGCACATGTCACACGCACTTAAGTTGTCACAGCAAGATGGGGCCTCATGAGCACTCAGGACATCATCAGCTGTCACCTAGGAGTGATAAATACTCCACTCATCTGGAACCAAGAGATCCCAGCAGCAGGACAAGACCATGCTGCCCAGGCTGCTCCAGGATCTGCAACCCTCAGCTGACTGGGACAATCTACCCCCTGACTCTCTCCTTCTGGGGCAGAGACCCCCAGGCAGGGAGTGCTGAGTGCCCTGGTGCAGCTGGAAGCTTTGTGTGCTGCCAGGCTGCCCCGGCAGGCACCCCGTGCCCTGGGCCAGACCCGCACCCGTCCTGCCTGGGCATGCAGCAGCGGGAACGTCTGGGTTATTTTAAGCAGGTTATGTCAGTCCTGCCTTCCCTCCCTCTCCCCATTCCCCCTGAAGCACTGATCACTGTGGCGGGATGGATTTGCCAGACTAAAAGGGCCAATGGTTTAATTGATATGATATGGCAGCTCATATGTAATCTCATTATTCTGTCTAGCAGGACACATTATTCTCTATTTATCACACTTCTGTCATCTGCTGTTGTTCTGGTGCTCTGAGGACAACAGAACACACCTTTCTGTCTGAGAAATCTCAGTGGGGGCAGGAGCACAGGAGAGCCTTCTGCAGTGGCAGATGAAGCTCCTGGGTGTGGGTTGCAGGCACCTCTGCCTCTAATCTTCACACAGCAGGGCTGGGAAATGCAAAAGGGCTGGTAGAGGAAGAGCCAGGGTGTCTTCTGTGAGTAGCAAATTTGCTGGAAAATTTGTGACTGTGTGGGTATGGGGGGGGGTGTTATTTATTAGTGGGAAATCAGTTTGCATCTGACAAATACAGCTTGCCCCCAAGTCTGTGAGAAGGGTAATCTCTACCAGCAAATACGTTGTTGTTTTCTGTGCTAAATTCTTTTTTTTTTTTTTTTTTTTTTTTTCCCCTTTGAATCAACTCACAACTCAAAGGAGAAAGAAAGGAAATAAATATTCTGAACATGGCAAAAATCCCCAGTTTCAGGTCAAAAAATACTTGGTTGATTGAAATGTTCTGACACAAACATCGAAATGTTCCTACACATCCTTTCCCCTTTGATTTTCTCATTGAGCCTTAAAACAAAATAAAATTACTGGACCAGTTCCAGGTGTGTTTGTGCTCCTGCTGCTTTAATAACAGCCCATAGTGATGCTGCTGCTGACTGCTACTGAGTCCTCTGACAGTTTAGTGTGGCAAACAAAACCACGGCTTGTTAGAGGGATGTGCCTACAGAGGACTCCACAAAGGGGCACAGTACGTGGATGTGCGTGTGGGGGTCGGCAGACCAGGGGCTGTGGGAGGGAAGGGCCAGGCAGATAAAAAAGTGTCCCAGGCAGAGCAGCCACTCTCACAGTCGGAACTGCAAATGCCTTGCAGAGGATGGGAAGCATAATTAGCACAGTATGCCGTAGGATAGATGCTAAAGCATTCTGTCTAGCAGACAGATACTACGGTACTGAATAATATAGACATTAAACCAATGACCCAGAATCTAGCCAGCTAGAATCTTAATCCCCCTTAAATAGACTCACAGACATCCTTTCATTGCAAACATTTGATTTGAGCAGACACTGGATGCTGTTGTGTTGTATTTATAGAGCACCATGACAAAGGTTTGAGGTGTTTGTGCTTAAAAAATACTATTTTCCTGTATTAATTTGTCAGCACAGTGCTGTCTTTGTACAACATGCTTTTGAGATGGAAAGAAAAAGAACATCAGCTCTGGATCCACAGGGAGATAACAAATATATATATTAAAAAAAGGCTCTGTGCAAGCAAAGGCTGCTCTTGTAACACTGAACAGGGGAGAAGGGATCCAAGCTTGGAGCCAGGGCAGGCTTCACTGGGAAGAGACTTTTCATCCAAATAAGCCCCAGGCTGGAGCTTGGCAAATGTTAGTGGTTAAGTACATTATTTGACCAAAACAAAATCCATCAATCCAGCAAA
This sequence comes from Rhadina sibilatrix, assembly GCA_013400275.1. Classification (NCBI taxonomy): domain Eukaryota; kingdom Metazoa; phylum Chordata; class Aves; order Passeriformes; family Phylloscopidae; genus Rhadina; species Rhadina sibilatrix. Next base: position 337,217 of record VWYO01003934.1, read on the forward strand.
TGGAACAGTTAAAAGTATCTGTGAATTTGGTTTGTGTTCATTAGTTTGGATCAAAATAAGGGGGACGATAACCTGCAAACTTTCATGCTTTGGCACTTCTGGAAGGAGCTGCTTTGATTTTGAAGCTAGATTCAAGGGCAGATTTGCAGAACTGACAAGTCAAGGGTGTCTGTCCTCTGGCTTCTTGGGTGTCAGCAGACCCAGGAAGGATAAAGTGGGACATGGTTCAAATAAATTTTCTGCTGAGATGTAAACAGAGGCTGAACTTAGGCTTCCCAACCTTTATTTATCAGGAAAATGCCCTACCAACTGAGCCATAGAGAGGTCTAACAAAAAGCCCTTTTCAGCATCTCTTTGTAAAAACATTTGACTTGTGTATGTGGACAAGCACAAATTGGAGTGAAGGCTGGTGTTCAGCTATTCCCACTGCTTGAGTCATCAGGCTACCAAATTGCTCAAGCTTTTATTTTTTCTATTTTAACAGTTTTGGAGGGAATATCTATTTCTAAATGAGGAACACTCATTTAGTACTCCCATGTCTCAGAGAGCTTGGGTGGGATACTGAAAGTTTGTGTCCAGGATTACAGACCAAGAATTCAGTTCAAATAATCCTTCTGCTTAATTCTACCCTATTGCTCCACTCACTCACTCACTCACTCACTCACTCACTCACTCCTCATCATATCCCCTGGAAAGCCAGTGGTTTATTTTCCAGTTTCCTTCACTGTAGAAAATACTCAAGGATTTCTTAAATGAAATCTTTAATTTGAACCATACAGCTTTTGTCTCTTCAATTTAGAGGCTATTAAAAAGCAGATAATTTAGTATTTTTTTCAGTGACCTGGTTTATACTGCCTATCTGACACTGAAATGCTGGTGTGATGGAACAAGACTGTTTGCCCACTGTCCCCTTGAGCCTAGGGTAAAGATTGCTCACAGCAAATGAAATGGAACAAGAAATAAATGCATTGAAGTGAGTCAGTAATTTTCTTTGCAGGCAAGTAATGCTCAACACAGGTAAACATACCTGAGTTTAGTTTTCCCCTTAGCACTACTTCATATTTGGTTCCTTATCTATAACAATGCTTTGAAATTTTTCCAGAGTACTTCTGCTCTCTTTTATCTTAGCAGAAGTCAGAATAAGGGCAATGGACTTCATTCTGTGGGTAGGATGACCAGCACTGAATTCCCATTCATGGAAGCCATTGAGATTCTTTATTCTAATTATTTCTGCCAGAAGACAGATGCAGAACCTCACTCTTATGATGCATAGAAATCTTCTGATTTTCCTCTTCAATTTACTCCTAGATAATTTATATACATCTTGTATATCCTTGTGCCAGTATCAACACCCAGATCTTTTCAGTTTGCTGGCTTATGGAAAACAGTCATATCACTCTCAGGCTTAATTTATCAAAGCAAACAAGCAAAGTTCTTCTACTTCTCTTTCTGTAAGATTGGACTTTTATTTCTTTGTGCATCCTAGTAATCCTTGTTGCCATATGTTTCAGCTTGAATCTGTGGTCTCTCAAGCCTGACTTCTAGAACTACTGCAGTGATTTCATGTAAGGTGGTATCAGCATCTCAGAGTCCGGGATTCAGATTTTCCTAACTCTATTGGAAATACCTTACTTGGAAGCACATAAAATAAAAGTTAACATTTTTACTTTTTCATTATGCAGGCTTCTCCATTTACCATTCTCAAGTGGTGAACTTCTGTGTCAGGATGAAAATTCATGTTATTATTTTACAGTAATTTGTACAAAGGAAATTCAGCCCCTTTTGCTATTATTATTCTGAAAGGCATCTACAACTCTCTGGGTGATATCTGGATCCTGAATTAATCTTGCTGTGCCCTTAGTTTTGGGTCACCTGAAAATTTTATCAGTACACGCTCTGTTTTGTACTAATTCATTTTGAACCAATATAATCCATAAATATATTAAATCAGACCTGTTCCCTTCCGTAGAATTGTAAAGTGGGAAACAAACTACTTACATCTGGTTTTCTACTCTATGCACAATCACATCTAACACTTTCCTAACACTTTCTTTGAAGGAGTTGTTAGTCCAGTTAAGTTCAGACCTCTTTCCAAGTGTTTGTTTTACTCTGCTGAGGCTGCAAATTATCAAGGGTTTTGCAGTCCTGACTTAAGGACACAACAAACTTATATGTAAACCACTAGGCTGTCCAGGCCACTTGGCTTTGTTAGCTCATTCCTACAAATTTCTTGGAGTTTGCACTGGGAAAAAAAAACCCACTTCAATGTGTTTTAACATCTCTTTCATTTAATGAGTATCTCATGATTAGTTCACTAACTCCACAATTACTTTCTAAGAGAGGCCTGTCTGTAATATCTTCACAGTTATCAAAACTACACATAAAATGTTATAATTTTCTCATGATTACATTTTTAGTGATGAAAGTTTTTGGCTGTCATTCTAGGAATGACTGGACATTGAATGATTAGCTCTGCAGTCTGCAGCTGGAAAGATAACATTTCTATAATGACACTGTGCATGGTTAATAGCTCTCACCCTAATAGTGCAGAGATGTCTATTCATATTCCAGCCCAGAGCTTAGAGATCTGATGTGGAAGACTAATATGCAAAGCATCTACTGCTGCTCTTTCTCCAAATGACTTTACCAAAGCAAGTTCACTTTAATCTTTATTTCTCATGTTCCTCTGGTTTATGACACCATCAACACTCATTACTTGCCACCTTACCATACACATTTTTACCTCTGTGTTTTCTGACAATGTAGTCTTGTATTCAAGTCACAATTGCTGGGTTTTGGTATTAATTTATTTCAGGAAAAATAAAGCACTCTCAATGCCTGGGAGAAATATGAGCAACAATAAAGCTAAAGCAACCTATATAGAAAATACTGAATTATATTCTGCTGTTTACAAGCTTACAAGAAAAAAAATCTTCAGAAAATGCTGTTGTGATCACAATTATGTTAGTGAAAATATCAGGTCCTAAGGGAGGCTGCCTTTACTGTGTGTCTGCACTTGGCATTCCCTGCATTTGGTTCCTGGAAAAAAGAAAAGCACAATGCTGAATGGAAAAAGATCTGGCAATCCCAGGATACAAGGATTTGAGACTGAAAGTGGCTATTGATGCATTGATTAGTAGAGCACTTAAACTCAGGATTTCAACCAGTTTTGACTAAAATACTGGCCTGACCAATGTTAGGCAGGTGCTCTGTTATCTCACAAAATCAGAGCCTTCATGGGAATAAAATAATAAACGTGTATGGCTCAGCTGTTTCCTTAATGAAGTATGAATAGAAGAATAAGAAAAAGTACTTCTAGCTCTGCTACATGCTTCCTAAACAAAACATATAACAGCCTAAATATCTTTTAGAAGCAGTGACTCCTGATTTAGAAGTATTTATTGTGATGCTTGAGGCCTCAATTAGGAGTACTGGAGGTAAAGGAAAAAAGGAAAATATAGGCTGAGGATCAAGAATTTGCTGATGTTCTATTTTTGTAAGCCAAGAGCAAGCAGAGGCTTTGGACTCACTGTGAGTGTGACCCAGGCAGAACCGTTTCAGGAGGTCTAATCTTTCAAAGGGCAGTTTGGGAGGAAATTCTGTAGGTCAAGCTTTCTTTGAAGTACTTCCAGTTAGCACTCTGGGCAGCTTAGCCATTTTGCTGAAGCCACATTATAGCCCCATGGTCTCTTCTGCAAAGAAGACATACGTCTGCATTTCACTTCTTGATTTTTAGATTTTATTTATTTCTTCTCTCTCTCTCTCTCTCTCTNATGTAAGAAAACTATAGAGTCAAAAATCTTCTTTTTTCTTCTTTTTTTTTTTTTTTTTTAATAAAAAAAGAAAATAGAGAAAAATTCCAAGAGAAGAATATACTCTTGCTTTTCTGGATGATCCTTTTCCCTCACATCAGTAAGCTGGTAAAGGTCACACCAGTAAGCTGGTAAATGGCATCTGTCTTTGTCATGAGTTACCAGACACTTAGAAGCTTGCCTGTAAATAATGGGTTCAGGCCTGTATTTCAAATGCAGACTGAGTACTGAGTGAAATTTGCCTGTGAAAGCCCTGTGGGATTTGACCAGCAAGGAACAGCTGCAATAATGAAGGGAGAACTTGTTAAATGTTAACCAAACTAACCAACTGCACAAGGTGGAGGTTTCCAGCTCCACCAGTGTCTCTGGGAGAAAGCAGGGACACAGAATTTGCAGATGTTTGTCTGGGTGACTGAGATAACCCTGCAACATCTGGAAATGAGAAAGACAGCTCACTAGGGAGCCCAGTGGTGTCAGGGCTTGTCACTAGTTGCAGGGACATGCTTCTCAGTTTTTAAACACCGCAGCAGAACAGCTCGCTCTTCAAAGAGCAGCGAGCATGCTGGTGTTGGGTTGCAAATCCCCTGCCACCCCTGCTCCAGCATATGTTATCTCACTGGGATTACCAAGAAACTTAAAAGATGTGCTTCTGTCATCCTAAAACTGACAAGTGGGCTGAAGGAAAACATTTGCTTGGAGTGTGGGCTTAATGAGGTCTGATGTTGTCTTTGCGACCAAATGCCCGGCAAGCATTCTAAATGAGCATATGGGCTGCTTTAGTGCCTGCTGCCTTTCCCTGATGGTAAGCAGGTCCAGGCAAATCAGAGAGGACACAAGGAGCAGAGCTGCAGGGCTCTGTGGGCCCTGTGGGAGGGCTAGCAAGCAGAGTCCATGGGATAAAAGCAGTTTTGGGGGCTCCTTCAGGTTCACCCAAACAGCGCCTGTGCCCTACTCCACAAAAATGCCCCTCCCTGGCAGATTATGGACTGAGATGCCTTTTGCTCACTGAAAGCATAGCCCTAACAGTTCAACAGAAGTGAGCCCCTCATCACCTCCCTATTTCTACTTCACCTCACCATGGCCAACCAACCCCATGTGTAACTTGGGGGATGTGGTGATGTGCCCCTGAGCAGAGCTGAGCTGAGAAGGGAAGGCGTCTTCCCCTGACAGTCCTGTTCTGGGAGCACGATAAGGGGTGAGACAAACATGTCACTGTCAATTAGCTAATGTTTGTACAAGGGATGGTTGAATCCCGTGGAGTTTTGTTAACCTCGTGGCCTCTCTAGAAAACCTGCCTGAGTTCATGAACCTATCCCCATTTGTAAATTAAAGCCGTACATTCTCCTTTGAGGTGAGGTTAATAAAAATACGCTTTTAGTTAAGAAGAGTACAATGCTAAGCATAGCGGGGAACATTAGCTCTCAATTCAGACAGGCTGGTGCTCTTGGCAGTACAAGGGCTGTACACACACTTCCATTTGTTTTTCCCTTCCTTCTTTGCTTCCATTTCACAGCTACTTGGAAACTACATTTCCACTAACGCATTTTCTCACTTCATCTCTTTGCAGTAGTTTGTTTTTCTGGCAGTCTCCTGAAGGTGACAAGGCTGTTGTGACTTACCAAATCTAACCATGAGAGCATAGTCAAGTAGATTTTGTAAACAGGCCAAATGTTTTCCCTGCTCTTTTGAAAGAAAAGCTTCTATCAGCACAAAATATCAAACGCCACCAGTATCTTCTGCCTCCAGAAGAGGAGACTGTGAGGATTCCCTTTGTCTGGACAGTCTGACTATTGTCTCTCCATTATTGCTGCTGGGGCATAGTGCCTGCATCCTGTGACTATTGTGGACCACAGCCTCCTGACCTACTCAAGACTTGACTCCTCTGTTGTGTTAGATTATGAAAAGTACCCAAAAATGGACCTGTACTAACTACTTTCAAAGGCAAGACTGTTTTTGGTCCAAGTCCAAGTCATTTCCCTCACATTAATAACGTCAAGACAGTATTTCAGAGTATAACAGTTAAAATCATGTTATCATCTAAACATCTCACTGCAAATTCAGTGCTCACAGGCAGGCTAACAGCTCTGGGATTGGCATCAATCCAGAATGAAAATTTGGTTACCAGAATACAGTACTTTTTTTTAATATAACATATTTGAGTGGGATTTCTGGGGTGGGGAGGAAGGGTTGGTATTTATGATGCCTTATAACTTCATTAATTCAATTAATGTAGCATGTTCATGTTTTATTGAGAAGTATTCTGCAGTTTTGAATATGATTATAGGTAGTATTTGAAATTATAATGTTTAAATGTTTTAGTATAAATACATAACTTTGGAGCCATGCCGTAAGTCATGTTAGAGCAATCAACAGAACAATTCAGACTTGACCCTTCCCATTTTCTAATGCAGGAAGAGTATAGAAGGAGTAATTTTTAAAATCAGGGTATAAAATAAGTAATTCTAAAAATAACTATTCAGCACATTGGCTTTTCAGAAGATTTACTTCTCACTCATTTAATCTTATCAGACAAGGTAAATTTATATACACAGACACAATCTGGTAGGGTTTTCTGACTTATTAATATACTGGCTGCCTTGTGTGCCAATGCTGATTTGCCACACACACACAAAAATACTTTTGAGAAAATACATTTAATCACATGAAAAACCACTTTGTTTTACTGGTTTGCTTCACTGGATTTGGAAGCCTGGTGACATTTTATTTAGTCTCCAGGTCACAGAGCATTTCTCTGACATCACCAGCCTGCAAAAAGAGATGTGCTTTATACTTTCTAATGTCTACAGCATAACTCCTTCCCCTTTTTCCATCCAGATTCCCCATTACATTCATATGGCTCCATTTTTTTTTCCTACAGAAGACTTTTTTAACATATTGATGTCCCAAGTAGTTTCTTCTTCCAAATATATTCACTGTGGCTGTGACTGTGTCATCAATGTAACCATGAGCAAGTCTGAAGTGGGTTTATCAGCCATTTCCACCAGAGTCAGTGTTTGGTTTCTTTGGTACCCATGACATGTGACAGAGATGTCAGCAAAACAAAGTCACAACGTCGGTGGACAAGTTTTACTTGAACAGACCATGGTACACAAACCTTGCCACCACCACTTGGCAGTATTTTTGGCAGAGGGCAGGTATTGAGTGCTTGAAATGGGTCTCTGTGCAATTTAGAACAGCTCTGTAGAAGGAAAGCTTCTTTGGAGGGTTTGAAAAGTTGTGGTGAATGTCGGCTTTTACTGCCAAACTCCAGCAGGCTTTTCATGGATTTGCTGGGTGACCCGTATGGAATCTGATCTGTCCTCTCATGCCTTCAGGTGATTGAATCGCAGAGCTGCTCCTATTGTGCTTGTTCTGGGGTAAAAGCAACATTGCACTCTGATCATGGTTCCTGAGGGTTTCCTGTAGATACCAGCACTGAACATAAAGTGCTTGCCTAGCAGGGACTACCACCCAGGAATAAAACATTGCACCAAGGAGAGCTGCAGCTGTTATGCAGGAGCACATCCCGGAGCACCAAAGCCTCCTGAGGGGGAGGTGAGGTAGACAAAAGTGTGGCCTCCATGGGCTGTGAATCCACCACCACCAGCCATGTACATGGTGTGTTTGCTTATGGAGCAACCTCTCCCTCCTCCCCCCAGTTTCCTTTCACAAATGACAGTACAGGCCTTATGTTTACTCAACCCCCACTGTGCTCTGCAGTTTGCACCCTCATTACGTGCATGCAGACTTTATGCATGGAAATACAGTACACTGGGGCTTTTAAAGAGTTGTCCTGCTAGAGTCAGCAAGTCACAAAGTCCAATTACTGATGCTTTTACCATTGTGGCACTGGCACTCCCCATAAAATTATGAGTAGCTACTTCAAGATTTGTAAAAGCCCTTAAAAATAGAAGCTGGGGCCTAAATGTCTCAGCTATAGTGCTTCAGTTTGCAATTCTGCTTGGTGAATATATAAGAGAAGAAAGATAATTTCTGGAAGTATAATACCAGTAGTAGTAATAAGTAATGGAACTATACACTGTTCTTGCTCATATAATTCCTCAGCTGTTGGCTTGCAACCCAGAGGGAGAGAAATGGAAGATAATCAACAAAATATAGTGTGGAGTGGTCTAATCAGTAAGTTGGAGTCTCAGCCTCAGCTGAGTGCTATATAGTGTCACAGTCTATAATGTCATTGGTTTCATGACCAGCTTTTAGAGGCAATAGCATCAACTAGATTGTAACAGGATGTCATATTTTACAGAGTGAAAAAGCTTTGCAGAGTGAAAAAGCATCCTTTAAACTAGCCTTGTGGCAACATATGGATAACAATTTTGGTTTTAATCTTCCCTATAATTCCTTGGATTTAAAATCATGTACAGGTGTCCTGATTACCAGGGACACACAAAAAGCCATCCAGCACAGAGCCTGTTTTTCCTTGAATATATATTCTTGCCTTCTGACACTGCTAACAGTACACTGAAGGGAAATTTTGCTCTGACACCTCACCAGTCTCTCTGAATAAAACTCTTATCTTGTAGCACCCTCTAATAGCTAGGTATTTTTGATAAACAAAATATAACAAATCCATAAACTCTCCAAAGGGAGCCATTTGATACAGTTTAATGCTCTTGAAGACTCTGGAGTAAAGACAAAGTGCAGCAAATTACCAAATGGAGACACCAACTGAGCTACGGTAATTGCAGAGAGACATTGCAGTTAAATTGCTCTGATGCATTTGGAGTAGGCAGAGAACTTAAAGGCCAGTGTACAGAAATTTTTGGAACTACCACAACTCCATCAGGAGTCTGCATATGAAGTGAAAACCCTTTTAAATACCAGTCCTGTAAGACAGATATTGGTACTGCAGTGCGTGCTGTGTAAGGCAGGAAATTCTCATCTGGGACAGGACAAGAAAGACCTCCCTTGTCTCTGACAAACACCCAAGTGCTTGGATTTTTTTTCTTACACCTCGCAATGACTGTTAAATCTTAATTAAAAGTAGCATGGATGGGTTCATCTAATGGCTATGCCTGTGCAGCAGATAAGAGTGTGTGTCCCACTTTTTGTTCCCGTTCATTCTTGTCTGGTTTCTTTGGGGAGGGCCATTCTCCACACAGGAAGAGATCTCTAGGTCTGACCATGAACCACCTGTATTTTAGTGCTTCATGGAAATAAGCTAAAGGAAAACTGGGCCTTCATCTCAGTACTGCACCATTAAACATCCCAATGAAATTATTGACATGATTTCAAGAATCATGAAGATGAATTCAGCAGTCTTCCATTTACTGAGAATTAAGCTCCAGCATCGAAAGTGCATGAGAAGGACTTTGTCACTGTGTCAGTATCCACCCATCAGGATCCAGTGGAGTCAGTTTGGTCTTCACATTTATTCAGTGTTGAACTTTCTGCTGAATTTATTGACAAAGGGTGGAAATTACAGCAGCAGTTTTTTTTAAAAAAAGGTTATCCGTTTCTTGACATCAGGACAGATCCTTGAGAAGTCTCCAAATGTTAGTGATTTTTATTCATGCTCTCTATGCTCCAAATTAAATTCAGTTGTCTCAAAGAAAAGTATCAAAATAGAGTCCAAACTCTGACTCTGACTGGAAGCTCTAATGGGCTGCCTTTGCAGTAGGAGTGTCCCCAGAGCTCCTCTCACCAGTCAGTTGAGTTTTCTTGGTGTTAAGTGATGTGGCCAGCTCAAAGCTGCTGGGTCAACATTAACTGTAAGTTACACAGAAATGAAGACAATTGCCAAGGTCTCAAAAACAATTCTCCGCAGTCAGGCAGAAGGATTTAAGGGTTTTTTTAAACAAAGCAAACAGTCAAATGCTTGGCTGCCTGACCTCCTACTGAGAAAGTTCTCTGACTTGAGTGAAGGTCCATTCACAGCATTTCAGTCAGACTGAAAAACAGCTGTACCTGCTGAACAAAATAGGAAAAAACTCAACAATGTGTTGCAGGATGGACTTCCTCCTCATTGGGAGCTAATTACTCCTTCAAAGGAGGAAAGGCTTAACTCAAGGTTTTTGTAAAGAACTGGAAAAGCAGGGATGGGATCAGAACTGAACTGGCAGTATACAGAGGGCAGGCTGTCTTAGAAGAGTATGTGGAGCCACCTTTTGCATGGAATACATTTGCCACATATAGAATGGGCACTATTTTAGATGTGATGCAGAAAATGGGGGTTCTTATCCCCAGTGGCTGCTGGTACAATAGAATATTTTACTTTAATTGCATCACTGTACAAGCAGATCCAAATTCATCTAGTCAAATGGAGCTTTTTAAAGGGATAATAGAGCTTACGATACTGTCATTTAGAATCTTTAGATATGCATCTACTTTAAAGAATGTGGTAGTTTTATGTTTTCAAGAATTTTTTTTTGATGAAATGTTATTAGTTGGTCAGCTCACTGACCCCTGTGCTCATTGATGCAGAAATTTACTTATTCTGACATTTTCATTGAGAAAGGAACTCGGGGCATTCTCAGCTAGGGTAGTAAATAACACAGCACCTGTTTTAGGGTAGAACCAAAAGTCAGCTTTAGTTGCAGTCAGCACAACCTCTATGAACACATGGGGATCTTAAACCTGCAGCCTCACCATCTGAGATAATGCTTCAGACTTGGGAATGTCATGGAAGGAGACTGTCTCTTATCAGAAGTGAAAAATTTTGATCTGACACAAGCAGGAAAAATTGCAGACTTTTAAGATTTGTTATGTGAGAGGTAAAACATTTCTTGCCCAGGTGTGCTGACAGCATGGTATGACCCAGTCTCTTGCCAGAAGACAGAGCTGATTCCAACAGGGCTTCAAATGACAGATGATCATCATCATGGTTTCAAAATCCTGGTGTTATAAATGGAGCCCTGGAGTTACACAGGCCCTGCATGTAGAGCTGATCCACATTGCAAGCAAACAAATTCAGCATCTAAATGTTTTTGCAGCAATGTCAAGAAAAGGAACAGAAAGATCATTACCAGGAATAGAGAGAAAAGGAAAGATTGGAGATGAAAAGAAATTGTGTTATTTGCCTTGCACTGTCAGATTGAGCTTTAGCACACCCTTTTCCTCCTATTCCTCCTCTCAGCCCTATCAATGGATCTTCTCCATGAACTTGACCCTTATGAATGAGCCTGCTGCTTTGATATTTTTGGTAGCTCTGCACACAGAGAGCATAAATTCCCTCCCCTCATGATGCTCTGCTTTGTCAGAAGACCATCACAGCTATTCCTGGTCACTCAAAAATACACTTCACTCACAATAGTGACTGAAAATTCAGTCACAGAATATGCCCAAAATATCAAAGAGAAGGATAGAAGAAAAAAAAAAATTAAACTAAGTACAACAACCTTTCCAATTTTTTTCAATTTCACTTTTTCTGCTCTCACCACTGAGTCTTAAAATTCTTTGAAAACCAACTGTCCTTTGCCATGTATGATAGAGCACTATGTAGTGATGAAGGTTAAAGAAATGTAAAACTTTAAGGGTCAATATATTATGTTACTACATTAAAAAGCACCATGAGAGATCTGACATGCTGTCTTTTCACAGAGGAGATAAGGCAAATGATCAGAGAGTGAGGTGTTGTGGTTATATGAGTATGCATTTTTCCTCATAGGCTGTACAATTATTGTAATTTAGACTGCTTATTTCTATTCTCGGTCTGTGAGTCAACCAAATGGGGAGGTTTTTTGACCATGACATGTAGGCTTCATGCTTGAGGTCAATTGCTGGCCAAGAATGTAACATGGCACGTAGGGACATGGTCTAGTGTTGGACTTGGCAGTGCTGGGTTAACAATTGAACTCAATGATTTTAGAGGTTTTTCCCAACCTAAATGACTCCATGAATTTATGTGCCCATACTCACAGAGTTCCTGTGTTGAAATAAAATTTTCTGATTCCATACAGGAAGTTCAAAGGCACCTGGTGTACACACCTGCTTATGGTGGCAGGGAGAGGAGAGGGCAGGGCATTGCTTTTAAACCATCCTCAGTTTCCTCTGCTGACCCTATAGAAATGAATTGACATCTAATCCACAAGTGGACAAGGTATATGTCAGGTGGATGAAGGCTGCTCACAATACTTGTCCTTTGTGCTTACAAATTCATGGATCTTTTGTAACCATTTTACATCTGTCTGGATGAGATTAACCTTGTCAACACTTCTAGAGAAAATGCTGAATTCAATAAACAGGGTGGGCAGGTGGCAGAAGGCAGTAGGCTTGTGGATTCATAATGCACATTGCCATGTATCTTCCCATTCCTCATAAGCATCAGGCACTTCATGTCTGAAGTAGAATGCCTCACAGCAGCTCACAAGAACTCTACCTATTTGTCATCCAGAAATATTCCAAAGAAATACTGAATCCAGGTTGGTTTTTTCCCTGCTCCACACTGTGACAAACAGAACATGAAAGCGAAACTCTATCTCCTGCTGAAGATCACAGTAAGCAATGCTGCAGATTCCATGGGCAACACAGGACTAACAAAACAGCCTACTCAGTTCAAATGCATTTCAGCTCAGAGCCCTTTCTTTCTCCTGAGCTGAGAAAATGATGCCATTGGTGTCAGTGCTGCTTTTTCATACCAATTGCGTGTGGTACCTACAATGACTGTTTGGGCTTTTTCATCCCAGTTTTCAAGACACAGGGAATAAGAGCAATAAAACTCTGACAGCTTATATGGCAAGGAGAACTGTTTTGCTGTAGCATGAATGTTACCAGTGAGCTGCATAATAGACCTTGAAAGATACAGCTTTACAAAGCATTTTAAGCCAAGTTTTCCAAGCACAGTTATGTGAACCACTGAAAGGGATTTGAACTGGTAATGCTGAGAGTTGTTCAGCAGTGGTAGCAGGGAATCTGGTTGGACAGAGACAGGGAGAAATGGATGAATGGGTATTCCTTGGCTATGCTGGCCAAGTGGATGCATGTCTGCAGCAGCTAATGTTCATATCCAAGTAGAAAAATATCCATATTTGTAGGATGAAGCCAGAAACTGTGGCGTTTATTACCCATGAATCTTCCAAGCCAGACATTAAACACTCTGCTTCTGTTTGGATTGTATAAACACTAATTCTCCCATAGCACTTGCCCTTTAAGCAAAACCTTTATTCATCTGTCTTGAGCTAAAGTGTCTTCACTGTTGGATTGCACAGTGAATATTTAGCACTTGCACTCTGCACTGTGACTACATCATGCAATGAGATGTGATTACCGAGTCTTTGAGATGAAAACTATTATATCAATACCCTCTCATGAAATATGGATTGAAAATACATTATCGTTTTGGATATAAAAGGTTTGAGAGCAAGAATGGTAATTTACTACACATTTCCATATTTCCCACAACTGTGGGACTCTGACCCAGCCTTTGGCTCTCTAGGAACATCATAACTCACACAATAGTTACAAATCTAAAGGAAAAGTTTTTGTGCTATTAGCGTTGCTCCCAGAGATATAGTGTGACACTATGTTGCTGCGTAAAACTATGGAGCCCTGGATGATTACATTAAGTTTCACAATCAGGGCATTGCTTTACTGAGAACTAAAATCCACTTTCAACTCTCTATAAAATTTCCCATAAGACCTGTCATGAAGTCTCCTGCATGTCAGCTGAGTTTTCAGTATGATGCAAAAATCAGTGTTCTGCTATAAAATGACAATTGTATATTAAGCCACTGGCATTTTCACATCTGTTGTACATCATCACATCCATTGCACTTTAGCAATTAGATTTCTGTACTCAGGCTTGCTCTGAATCTGTTTCCAGGATGTTGCAACCCTCAGTGTTGAGCTACTTTAGCCTGTTTCCCTTTATTCACAGGGCTCAATCACCTTCTGTGGAGTAATTTTGGATTTGCACAGCAAATTTGCACATTTCAGTGTGAGAGAAAAGCACTAGTCCTGCTTGTTTGAGGAAAGTGGTGATGAGGGCAATTCTTTTTGGCCTAGTGAAAAGACCATGAAAGTGATTTCTGCATAACCACCCAATTCACTGTGTAGAGAAAGCATGAAGGAACATGTGGGTGGGTGGCTGGAGCTATCCCTCTTCTCTTCTGATAAAGCATTGTCCCTGTGTAACTCATTAAACCGTTTAATCTGCTCTCAACACATTTTCTCCAGGAATCATTTAGTATAGCTCTGCTGCTAGGATTAGACACCTGCTTTTCCCCCCAAGAAGTACCTTGCCATGGAGCAAGGGACAGAAAGCTTTGGCATGGCTTAGCTGATTGGCTGAAGGCTCCTGCTACCCTTCCTCTTTCAGCATTGCTTTAGAGACATGAAACAGGGGGTAAGGGTTTAAAATTAAGCTCTGTCATGGCAAATGATTATGTATAATTTCTACTGTACCTTGAAATGAGTAAAGAGAGGGCAATGCAGGGAAGGTTGTTATTAAAGCCAACTGCCAGCTTAATCAAGCAAGCCTCAGAATAAAATGAAGAGATGGTTCAAGCCAAAGAAGCCACCACAAATGAGCCAGCCAAGGCAGAGTGGTCAGTTTTCCTGCATGTGCAGGATGTATTGGCAGCTTCTGCTTGGCTTAGGCAGGATCACAGAACAGAACACCAGCAACAGCTGTTCTGGCTGCTGCTTCAATATTGCCTGGCTGCCATCAATTTGCCATTAATTCCCTTCAGATGTACTGGGCTTGCCTCACTGCTTTTCAAAAGCTGCATGCTGCATGGCACAAGCCTATCACTCTTCCCATCAGATGTTTCATAATTGCACTGAGCTGGAGATTGGCAATGACAAGCATTAATGGGGGCATTACCAGCATTATTAATGCGTGTTCGCTTTACTGCTTCCCCTGCCTGCTCAGCTTGCAGATCTGTTCAATTGCTGGCAGTGAAATGACCTGATGCAAAATTATACAAGAAAGAGAAAACATAGTTACAGCACTTCCTAAGTGTAAATCATCTTGCATGACACCAAGCTCTATTGCCATGTGTTACATCCTCTGCATGTACATCAAGGAAGGCAATATTCAGTACCTTGCATATAGAAACAAACCTACTTTATGCATGTTACTCTCCTCTTTCAGATGCAGTACTTGGCAGTTGCACATGACAAGATTGTGTTCTGATGTGATGGTTTCCAGGATAGCAATATGCTCAGTCTGGGCACACCTCTGCATCCATTCCTGTTCTCACTCACAGTCAGGAGTCTGTTTACATTCACTAGGGCAAGTCCATCCCAGGAGAGCTGCCTAAGAGACCACAGAGTGACACCAGGGGTGGATGTGCCTTGTTTTCCTCGCTGTTATGCTGCAACACAGCTCAGCGTGCAGCTGGAGTTCTTCACCCCTTCATGGCACTGCAGAGCTTCCCAACTCAGAAAACTCCTCTCTGTGAGGGTACATCACACCTTTCAAGTAAAAGGATGATGTTTTGGCTTGATTTGTTTTATCAACCATGGAGATTTACGTTCATGTAATGAATCAGAGCTCATCCTGGAAAAGACTAAACAGTATTTAGGAATACCCTGTGCAGGCAGTGCTGCTAATGCTGCTGCAGTGAGCACCTGCTGGTTTTCAGTTCCTGTCTGTGGTGGATAAACAGCTTTTACATTCTTATAGTAACAACAGCTACTGGGAACAGGGTTTGTTTTGCAGCTGCCATGAATGAGCATGCATTCTGCCAACAACACTGATTCCCAGGAACAAAGTCTGCCTGGCTTTGTTTCTAAATATTAATGTCCTGCATTAAGTGCCAACGTACTTCACCTATTTTAACACAGATGGGACCTCTGGAGAGGGACTTGGGAAAGAGGTCTGGAGAGGAGGAGAGTTTACCAAAGGAAAAGTAACTGTCCTCCTGGAGTTTTTCTTGCTGTGAACGAAGGTACAGAAATGCTCTGAAATAAATAAACCCTGGCTTCAGCATCTCAAGGAAATATCTCATCTTGGCAACTTTCCCCTGCTCTCCAATATTTATTTCCTAGTCTCATCATTTATTGTGTGAAATACTGGTACTGAGTCAGTCTTGCAAACAAACTTGTCCTCTGCTGTAGGGAGCAACACAGCTTTGCCCAGCTTCTCTGAGCAGATTTGAAAGTCAAAAAGCCCAGGTTTATGCTAGCAGAGTCTCTGCCTAGGCAAATGCCATAACCAGAATATTGGCAGAGGAGTGGGGAACAGACACCCCTCCTCACACCTGCACTGAGCCCACACAGCTTATGGCAGGGGCATAAATTAGGGGCAACAGATGCTCACCTGAATGGAGTGATACAGATGTGCATCCAGGATATGCCTCAGCCATGAAGCAGTGCAGGATCTTGGGGAGATGCTGCTCTGCACCTTTCCCTATTACTCATCTGCCTTGGCTTTCAGGGGACTAAAACCTAGTGTGAGGGCCAGTAAAGAGACTGCACTGAGTTTCAGGAGGATTCATCGCCCCTGTTCTGCATGAGAAGGATCCTGGATGAGCCAGCAGCATGCTTGTTAACCTGGCTGGATGTCCTCGTTGTCTGGGAAAACTGGAAAAGCTGTTACCAGTGAGGTAGGGGACTGGAGGAAACTGTAAAATACAAGCTGAGGGCGACTGAAGACTGCTGTGGAGAAATTTCAGCTCCCTCCAAGTCTGGGACCTTGGTGCAGTGCTAAGCTGGTCCCTTCAACCAGACTTCTCACACATGGTTGGCAACTGGCATAGTGACTAATAATTTTTTCTCTTTTTTTAATTTAAGTTTAACATCTCCTTAATAGCTTTTAAAATAATTTTAAAGCAAGATTTCAGGTTGAATTTAAAAATTGCCTTTTAAGATAGTAAAATAACAACAAAGTGATTTTTGCAACCAAAAGCAACAGCACAACAAACACTATGCAAAAAAAATTGCTGTTTCAAATCCACATTTGTCACAGAGAAAAATGCAGTAGACACCCTTCTTCATGCCTCCAAACCCCTATTCTGACAGGGTTAGGGATTGTTTACTTTCCATTTTCTGATTTCTGCTTAAAAACCCTTCAGTCTCACTGGAAGAATTGCTGGACACTTACAGTTGCAATTGTAGTAAATGGGAAACTTGCTTTCACCTCCATCTCTTTTTGCCTTGTATTCCTTATATGCAGAAAGGTGCTGAATTACTTTTCATTTTAAAAAGTTATTGTGAGAAGCTATTTCTAAACACCTGTGAAGAAACTCACTGCCAACTGTACATTTTGCAGGAGGGCTCATGAAGATATGAGTGATTTTTCCTGCAGTGGTGGGTGGTAAATAAAGTGAGGGACTGTACAGAACCAGCATGGAGGCAGGAATGTGCTGCCCAGGTTCTCCCTAAGGGAACATCTTCTACTGAGTCCAGGGGCTGAGGCAGGGTTAGCACAGCACAGATTGTGTGGCACTGGGAAGCTATGGACCACCATGGAATCTAGACTCTGAGTGGGATGAACTGAAGGTGTGTGGATGATTTTAATCTGGACATTTCCTAATACAACTGCATGAATGTGCAGCCTTGAAAACATTTTAATAGAAGGGGTCTGCGTGCACTAAACACGGTGCACAATAAGTGTAATTCCATGCCTTTAACCAGCTTTGTTAGCAGCTTGTATCTTCTAAAGAACAATCTCCTTCTTGGGCCTTTTCCCAATATGGAATCCCAACCTTTTTTCCTTTTTGACCAACTAATACAAAAAGCTAGGACAAGTCAACTTAAAAAGCTCATTCTTACCAAGCTCATGGTTTTTAGGCAACAGTCATTTGGATATATTTCAGATAAGCAGCCAGCCTTGTGCATGCTTAGCCAAACCCAAACCTCTTACAGTGTTATCTCCCTACTATTAATCTTATATCCTATTAGTAGGATTTCTTGTGACTTTCGTGGTGGCTGGTGCTGTATTTTGGCTGGATGTGGGTGACCAGCTCTGGATGACCTAGGGACCCAAAGGTTAATTGAGAATTCCAAACATGTAATTCATCTCAAACTTTATCTCCAACTTTATCTCCAACTTTATCTCCCTTGACAGGGCTTATTCCCTTTTCTCCTCTGGAGCTAAGAGTCTCTTCAGTGAAAAAGAGCATTTTTATAGGGCCTATTTGAACTTGAGGTATACCAGAAACCACAGTCTGTCTGGATGCATGATAATGTATACAGTTAACTGATGCCCAGAGCATGAGTCAGGGTGGAAATGCACATATTCCTACAACCCAGAAGGGCACAGTACCATTCTCCCCACTTTGCAGGATGAGAAGCTGGGATGCAGGGCAAGCCCAGGATACAGATTCTTCAGGTGGTCTATGTTTATCTGTGATATATTCCCCATCCTTCCTTGTTGTACCACACTGCTGAGGCAAGCAAGTGGCTCAGTGGGAGAGGCAGGTCCTCTCTGGAGCCGTTTTGCCTGTTCTCCTTGAGCAGGGTGAAGCAGTTTTTCTTTCAGTGGGAATCATAGCACATGCCTGTGTGAGGGAGCAACCTGCAACTCATGCATTCCAGGAACAGTTCCTATTTGGAAGTTCACTTGGGAACTGTTCCTATTTAAAAGTATACTTGGGATGAGATGGTGAAAGACAGCCATTAGCATTCAGAGAAACAAAAAAATCTCCTTCAAAATACACAGTGTGGGACTGTTTCCTGCTCAGTGCAATGGCCCCACAATTACTACTCTGTGAATACAACAAAACACAAGTTACTTCAAGTGCCTGTGCAGCAAAGGAGCCCACCTCCTTTTCCCCATGCTCCTGCCTTCTGTCTCTCCTGCTTTAGGGAGTGCAGAAGAGAGGGACTCGTGATTACATATCCTAGTTTTGGTATGTTCATCTCCTCTCCTCCTCCCACCTCATGTTCCCTCAGGCGACACTTGCACACTGAGATTTGTCTAGCACCCAAGTGAAGTCAGGTCAGCCTGACTGAGGAGAGGAGAGTGGGTGGTTGAGTGATATGCAATCAGCCCTGTACAGAAGGGCTGATTCTTTTTTTGATTCTTCAAAATAGAGGTAGGGGGAGAAAGAGGGAGATGCTTCAAGTGGTGGATATTCTAAAAAAATTCATTCTGTAATGCTCCAAAGTGAACGACTTTAGCATGACATGGAGGGCTGAATGTTGAGCACAGTCATAAAATAATTGAGAGAATTGGGAGCCATTCTTTGCCCCTGCTGTGGCTCCCTTCAGATACAGTTCTGATCCACACTTCTAAGGCAGGAGCCAGGGAAAGTCATAAAGACTGTAATTCATATTGCAACACATATTTTCAGGACTCCTATTTCGCTTATTTTGGTTTTCTTTAAATCAACTTTGAGACATCAAAAAATTAACATTTCAAAAATGTGTGTTGGCATGCACAGTTATGTCCATAATTCATGAGGGCTTTTAAGGCGTTCAAGAGGATCCAACAGTGCTGAAGTCATGGGACAAATCCCTAATCACTCTGACTTTATCCTCTTACACTTGGACCCAATCTGCTCAGTGTTAAAGCACCCAAGACATGGTAAGAGGAGAGCCTAAGGTCACTGTGCCGTGCAGTCTGGTCTTTATCACTCTCTGACTGACTTTTGAGAGAGATTAAACCTCCAAGGATTGCAAATCAAAAAACCTTGAACCAATAATGCCAGCTTCCAGAATTTCACTAAAATTTCTGTAAGCTGACTGCTTCCATGAACTAAATTTTGCCCAGGTACCTCTGTGAGAGGAGCCCAGTGGATTGACTCCAGGTACAGGATTTGGGCCCTAGGTGTGCTGCCTTAGAAGTGCTGAGGGACTCTCATCTCCATCATGTGGCACATCAGTTCCTCTGAGTTATTTTTTGGAGGGGAAATGCCCTTTGGTTTTTTAAAAAAACCGAAACTGTACTAGATGAAAGCTAATTTAATCAAGTGCATTTATATAATTACTTCCATATGAACAACAATTGCTGAGATGAATTATAGAGACAGGGAGAAAATGAGTACTGTGAGATGACATAACACCAGTGCTCAGAAATTTGTAGTCGAGGGGGAAGTATGCCAGATGTGCTGTAGTACTTAAAGCTAATGGGATGCCACGTTAATCACTTTTTAAGGCATTCTTCCATGCTTACATAGTGGAAATTGCTATCTTCCTTTTAAATTCCATATTTTTGATTTCATCATGTTGAGTCTCAACTCAAGGTCATCACACTGGTATCGTACCTTAAGAGTGTGTCAATAGCCCTTGACCAGACTGAGATTTTTATGCTCCATGTTTCCAAGGGGTTTCCTTGGACATTGATTGCTAAGTCCTGCCAGAGGTACAATATATATTATAGCTCCTAAATTGGCAAAGACCAGGTATAAGAATCAGCTGCTAAGAGTTGAGTGTTTAATTACACCCATTACATATTTCAATTACCTGAAACAGTTATAGCTGGTCCCAGGGAAACACTTAAGTGGTCCAACTAGGAGGTCACAACATCTCCATTAGTTGCTCTTTGTACCAAAATAAATTATCAACTTGCCGCACCCACCCAGGAAAGAGAAACTGGGAATGACCACAATAATCTAAGTCCTACCCAGTCTGTAGTTTGTCCTGTAATGTAATGCCAAAAAAAGGAACAGAAACTGAACCAGAGCCAGCAGACAAGTTGTTGGGCTGACCAGCTTGGAAACACTGAGGAATCAAACATACCAAGTAACAGCCAGTCCTATCATCCCCAAGGTGTTAATCAGGAGTTGTCCATTCTCAAAGAAACACTCCCACATGTGCAACTCTTGGTCTTGAATAAACTATTTGTCCACCTATTCATTTTCAGGACAATTCCCTGACAATTGCCAAAACTGCTAGGGAAAATTAAGGCTAAGGTCCAAACGCCAAAGGAGACAAATACATCCAGAAAATGGAACTGTATGTGAAAAGCTATTAGGATGGGAAATGGAGACATATGAGATCTGTTTGGCTGAGAATAATCCAGGAAAGTCCTGAGAACTGCTGAAGAATTTATCTCTGCAGACCAAGCTGGAAAAAAGGCTGTAAATCTAATGCTTGCTAAGCTGTATCTGTTGAAGTGATGCCATGGTGTGCACAGTGATTGAATTTTAGCACATTAGTATTACAGTCTAACTTCTCTTCCACATTGACCAATTATTTTTACAAGTTTTAGAAGCTTAGCAAATTATCTGAAAGGGGAAGAATCTTTCCTAAGGAGATTTTAAAGCTCAAAAGCATTTCCTAGGTCTTCCCACTACCACTTGAAGTGCCAGCTATGCATCCTGGCAGCAATTAGATCAGACCCAGCAGAAAAAGCAATTGAAGGACTAAATTGAAATCTTCACATCGCTGTATCCAGTGCACAGCACACATGAAGCAGAGTATCCTGTACCAGCTACACACAGTAAAAAAAGAGAGATAACAGGATGCTCTTGCCAGCTATTTTATGTGAGGGGCTTTGAGAGGGCGATTGTTGTCATGAATGAGGGTACAGTATCCCCCAGAATGACTGCACTAGTCACAACACTGACCCACTTGATGGAAACAGCATCTGGCAAGGATACCAGCAAGCATCCTCTGCTGCTTCCGCTGCTTGCCAGAAATAGTTGTTTGTCAATCGGGGAGAAGAAAAGGAATGAAGTGTGTGAAGGGAAGCACAACAAAGTGGCAACAGGAGCCCAGGAGTGCAGGGAGATGTTAAAGCAAAGGAGGAACATCTGGGCAGAGATCTGGCTCCTGCTGAATTCAGCAACAGAGTGCTTAATTGGCTCCTACAGGGACAGAATTTAAGCCCTGGTGAAGGAAAGTTTTCATGAGTGAGATGAAAAGCACATCTGTGTGGAAGAAGTGTCTGGACTGTCTGAAGCTCTTGGATAGTTTCAGCTGAGATCTTTTATCCTGCATATGTTTGTAGAAATAGACTGGAAATGACCAAAGACCTTTGCAGTGTTTGAAGTCCTCTGTCTTGGTATGGAGGTCTACAGAAAGAATAGCTAGAACCATTAAAACTCAACAGGGTGGACATTTCTCTTAATGGCACATAAATGAAAACTGTGGGCTACTCCTGCAAGAGGTCTCCTTTTTTTCCCCCAGAGTCAGCTACTTGGGGAGATCCAAGAACCATCATTAAAGAAGGGAAAGACTCTTCACAAAGGGTGGTGACACAGACAAGAGGATGCCTCAGAGGCTCTTAAGTTAAAGAGCAAGAGAAGGTTTGCCTGTGCTAAACGGATAGAATAGCAATAAAAACCTGAAAGGCAGATTTTTGAAGCTGCTATATAAGACTGTGTTGGACTTGGAGCCTACATTAGCTCCAACCTTCTGGCAAAACATTAGAACTACTGATGCTGTCAGACCCTCATGTATGCTGGAGGCAGGAAGCTGTCATGGGGGTGCATCCAACAGTTACATTTCTTTCCCAAAGTAAAGGCTAAGTGGGATGTAGAAACCCAGTGGGAGATGCTGCCTCTCAGGAACAAAAGGAGCTACCAGAGGACAGGAGACACCTTGTTTCATGGTGAACACAGTTCACCATGCTGCTCCTCAGTCCTGGGGTACTTGGTTCTGTCTCATCCCAGGCAAAAAGCTTGTTGCATGTGTTCCCTGTGTATGACCAGCCCATGCCCTACTGTTTTCTTTCTGGAGTTTTAGCTGTGGATTCTTCTTCCTCCTGACCTTCAGTGGGTCCAACTTGCTTTCCAAGTCACTTGTCTTCTGGTTAGGGCTTCCAAAATTTGTTTTCACACCCAGGAGCATCAGAGTAATCTAGAACCTTCTGTGTGGCAGGGTGACAGACAGGTAGCCTGAGGCTGTGACACTTAGGACAGTCCTCCCCCACCACTTCCCTCCTTGGGGCTGAGCAGAACAACTGGGGAATAACCTCTGTTCCATGGAGGCTTCAAACACGATGAGATGGGGAGAAGGAACATTTTAAAGGAAGCAGCCGGGGTATCTTGTAGATGATTCCATCTTTAAGATGGCACAGGAGTTGCTCACAGGAACAGGAAAAAGCTGTGTGCTGGAGACTTTTCAAGTAACATTGGAGTAAGTCCTAGAAAACAGTGTGGGGAATATCTATGTTTTGAAGATGTGGTTTAATTAATTGCTTAGAGAATTTTGAAAGCCTCCCTCACTATTTGTCATAATAAACTCCCCTTCTGCCTTGAAAACAGACTTTCCTCTTAGTTACAACAGTATGAATCAGAAATCAGTCTGTTAAAGGCAAAACATTACACCAGCACAAAAGGTAAATCAGGGATTCGCCTCCTGTTTCTTCTGGATAAGTCAATGATTACCCAGGTCTTGGACTAAATTTTGCTATCAGTTTCAGAAATTTACCTCCCATGTACAAAGAAAGTAAATCAGAATTTGGCTGGTTTGATTCTCTAAAAACTAAATTTTCATTGCCCAATTCAAAGGTCATTAAAGCTGGTCATAAATTGTACTTCCATGTATTTTAGGTGGCCATAGCTTAAGTTATAACACATCTCAAAGCCTGTCCTTTCTAGATGGCAAATAAGTCAGGCTCAAGAAATTTTCATTACTAGGAGACCAACAAAAGGAAGCTACGAATAACTTCAAAAGATGAACTTCCACTAGTGATTTAAGTTAATAGCCAGCTCTTTGTGATCACTATAAAAATAACACCACATAACACAATGAATATTATATGAATTAAAACAACCTTTGATTGTATCTACACACCTCTTTTGAATGAAAAGCCAAATTAAGTTTATAGGAATGACTATAAAATACCTAAATGCTCCCCTTTTTAAATTCTTATCATGTTATGTATTTTATTTCTGCACTCTTCAGGACTCCTATTTCTGCAGTTAAAAGGGCGCCAAGAACATGGAGGTCATTTAGAACTCCACTGACCATTGATTGTACACTATATTTGCAAAACTAGAGGGTGTATAAATCTACCTTTCAGTACTTGAGCCTTTTCAGATGCTGTAAAAACCTTACTGCATCTATAAAATTCATCCCAGGGGAAGTGGTGTAAAGCCTGATGTAATAAAATGCATCTATCTCAATATGTGCATTCATTAGTGTGTGCAGAAACACCCCTCATTAGTCACTGGTGAGGACATGTTTACTGGCTGTCTTAAGTATCACCCTGGGTGGGTGAGCAATTTTTACAAGCAAGAGCACTGAGTATAAGAGAGTGAAGTGAAAGGACTGGTGGCTATCTTTGCTGATCACCTAACTGACTGATCAACAGAGATGCATGAACAGCTGGGAAGAAGCAGTGAGACACTGAATTCAAGACAAGAACAACTATGGGATGACTCAGGGTGGGCTGACTGTGTGCAAGAGTTCTGCAGCTAGAGAGGTAGATGTAATAGGAAAGTGCACAGCCAGGTTATTACTTTGCTGTAGGCTGTGGACTGCTAATTAGAGCTTTGACTTCCAGCTTTAGTCCTTCTTTGAGCTTTAGCAGTTTGATGATGTATGTCAGACTGAAGCTTGGTAAGTAAGAGCAGTTTGCAGAGTAATACACAGAATCAAATACTTGAAAAGCCCAGATATGCTCTCCATGCTTGTGGACTCAAGCTTCACACAGCAGTAGAAACACTGCTGAAGTGGGTAGAGAGGTTGTGCCTGAGGTTTTCCACCTGTGCCTTACAAGGCCAATGTGTCATGTGTTTCTGTTATTCAAAATTCCCCTGGAAGGATTTCCCTCTCACCATTTTGACCTCAGGAGAAACCTGTGCACTCAGGAGCCAAGCACTTTGCACTCAAGCTGCTGCCCTTCATGTTCTGCAGCAGCAGGTGCTTCAGCTACTTTGCTGCCAGGCTTAGGCTGTTACAAGCCAGGGTCATGTCCATGGGCCCTTAAACATACAGGGCAGTTTATCCTACCTGGGAGTCAAAGATTATTACAGCCATTTCATGGGTGGATGGCAGACACAGATTACATGAACAGTAAGGACATACCAGAACAAGCTGTGGCACTACAGGAGCAGGAGCAGCCTGCTCCAGCATCTCAATCTCCACACAAACGATGGAGTTAACAACAGCTCTGGATCAAGAAAAGAGTTGAGCAGGGTGGATACATCATCAAGCTTGATAATAAATATGTTTTTAAATATGTTTTTAAAACACTTCATAAATATGTTTATAAGGAATTGAAAGGAAACAAGGATGACGATATGAATTAATATGCCAAGGACAGAAGAGGAGAGAGCTCATTTGCCCCCTAGACAAGCCTGTTTTGCTCACATAACAAAGGCAAGGAAAGACTCTCATGCTGCACAATGCCACACCTTCTCATGGTGATAAGAGGTCCACAGAAAAAGGTGGCAGCCTTGCAAAGATATTCTTGACACGACACTCCCAAGAAAAGAACATAGCTCAAGAAGAAAGATGGAAGTTGCTACTTCACTCTGGGAATAATAGATAATTTTCTCCTAGGTGATGTGGGTCATCTATGGATGGGCAATGGAATGTATTTCTATACAATTTTTTTTTTCTAATTCCATCATAGCAACAGGGTGTTCTTCTACCTTAAGAATATATGGGGATAATAGCCTGGGATTGGGTAACCTCAGATGGTTTTGCCTGAAAACATTTGGATTTTTTGCTTAACAGAAACAAGGACCACACATGGAGTTTTCTGGGGAATGGCAACCTTCTAAGTACTGGCTGTGCTAGATGAACTTGATGAGAGACAAGAGAAATCAGGTATTTTTTATCCCAAACACAGTCTGCGATGTGCTAAGGGCCTAAGGGACCAGCAATAAAAACCTTTGTAAATTAGATGAATTATGCATTCTGTGGGTTAATTTCTGCTCTGTTGCATCACAGTCCTTTCCAATTAAAAATCTCAGTGAAATTTGCCCCTTTTAAAGAAAAATTGGGATTCCATGACATTTGATCCATAAGCAAGGTCACAGTAATAGTTACTCCTTTTTCAGATTCTCTTCATCTACAGAGAAATGTTGAGGTGGCAGAAATCCACTGCAGCTGCTCGTGGCCATTGTTCCAAGCTTTTTGGCACTTTCCTGGATGCAGAGTTGGCCCTTGGAGGCCCTTTGGGATAGTTTTCATGCTGTGCTCTGCTAGTTGATTGCTGTCTTGAGCCAATTCTGTGAACCCTATTCTAAAATAAAACAGGAATAGGCAAGGTTTGAGAGACAAAAAGAAAAGGGGTTGGACTGAAAAATCCCTAATAGCCTTCTTGTGATCTCTATCTTTCAGCCACTCCCTGGTAAGTCTCAAAATAAAATATTTGGAGGTGGAGTAGAATAGTAGAGTTAGTTTGCCTGATAAAAAAGGTGTGGAGGACAGTCCCGCTCCTGACTTCACGGAAGAGGATTACTCAAAACATCCCCTTCTAGCTTTCTTCCAAGCAAGGGGAGCAGGACACAGTTTACCTTCCTTCCTTCCTTCCTTCCTTCCTTCCTCCTCCTCATTCCATGTCCCCCCACTCCCCCTCTCAGGTGATCACTCAACATGACATTGCATGAAGCAGGGCTTCCTAAATGTGATCTCTCTTTTGGAAATTGTCTGTAGGAAAGGCACTGTCAAGCTAATCATGGGTATAGGGTCTTAAAAGGCCAAGAACATTTTCTGGTTATTACAAAGGTGTTTATTTTATAAATACATCAGTCTTGAAGGCAAGAGTTCTAAGCAGTCTTACTAAAAGTTACAATACTTGCAGTCCCAGTGGGGTGTGGAAGCAGGTTAACAGAGAGTTCCAGCCTCGGGGGCAATAACATATTGACAGGGAATTCAAGCCAAGGGGGAAGGCAGATTAACAAGGGATTCCAACCACAGGGAAAAGGCAGATTTCTGGCCCAGAGTCCTGTCTCAAGCAGAGTTCTCTGTAGCAGTGGCCACAGCAGCAGCGGCTTCTGCTGTAACAGCAGCAGCAGCAGCAGCCCCCAAGAGACAGCTGCAGCACCCCACAAGCAGTGAGACCTCACAAAGTCCTGGCAACAGCTCCCTGGCCACAGCTCCCTGGCAGAGTCCCATTCTCTCTTGTTGTAGATGCCAGGAAAATGGATCAGTCATCAAAGAATCGATGAATTGACTTCATTGCCCCCAAACCAGGGGCTTTTTATCCATAAACCACAAATGCATATTCATATTCTTATCTATAGGCTAACCAATTAACTAAGAACACACTTCTAAAACAATTTCTCTACACCAGTCTAAACCTAACTTTGAGAGTGTGTAAAACTACGAAAATTGGTATCAATCCTTACACAAAGCCCTACCCACATAACATATCTATTAATGTAAAAGGCTCTATATTGATGTGAAAGCTTCTATCTTGTTCACATAAAAATTGTACCTACTCTATCTAGTACTGTGAGTGATGTTTTTGTTATGTCTAAAGTTAAGTTACCAGGCCTTAGGGCTCTGGGCTCTGTGCTAGCAAGCAAATTCTTAAGGCACTTAGAGTCTATTTGCTTAAAACTAAAGTCTAAACTTCTATTTCATATTTGTTGCTCTGGGTTTTTTTCTGTTCTGTCTTGTTTCTTTTTAAGATTTTCTAAAGTTACTTCAGCTTTCTGATTGTTTACTTTTTGTAATGGAGTCTTTCACGATTTTCACATAAACAACCTCTTGTTGTTACTGTCCTTTCATGTTTGCATTCTCCTCATAAGGGAGGAGACTGTTGATGGACCAGTGTGGTTGGAGAGGAAGATTTTCATCCTCCAATCCATGGTCACTGTTGGAATTTTATAAATATCGATGTCTGTAAATAAACTGCCCCTTTTTGCCTTGGACATCTCAGTGTGTGAGTGGTGCTCCTTTGTGCCGTACTGCAACAATATTTACATGCCTTAATGTATTTTAGTTTCTCTAAAGGCTTCAACTCAACCCCTATATCCTTCTCCCCACCTGGGGAAGCCAGGGGGGCTTGCACTCCAGCAAGGCACTTCTCCACAAACCCCCACATTCATACATGAACACGAATGGTGTCTTTCTGGCCTTGGAAACCCCACACAGCTCCAAAAGGCTGCTCCAACAGGGAGCAGTGATGAGACTTTTGCCCCAGGTATGGATACTGGGCTAACACATCTTCCTAGGTGCTTTTCCACTTCTTTGAAGGTCCTAACTCCGTGGGGGACCTCTAGGACAACTTGCCAATGGAAGCAGGTGGTCCTAAACACCATTCCCCTATTTATCTTGCAAGAGCCTGCAGTGCAGTGTCTGCATCACTTGGTTTTAACAGCTTAGCTTTTCCTATCTAAGGCAACCTTTTATTTTGTAGCTACTCTTCAAGCATTTTTCAAGGACACATTTGTTTTCAAACTTTAAAAGGTAAAGGGGCTTTTTTCTTCAATGTTTTGGTATTTATTTTTTTTAATGTAGTAACCTCTACTAAAGTCATATTTTTAAATTCTCTGAACGTCCCAGTGACATTGCAAATTATTGTTTTTTAAGCTGCAGTTGCTTTCCAAATTGGCCAGAGCAGGAGTCTGAAAAAAACAAACAAACAAAATACCACCACCAAAACCAAAAATCCACCATAACCAAAACCAAAAAAACCTGCAAATAGCTTTTTAAAAGCAGCTATTATTAGGGAAAAGAAAAACAAAAAAGGATAAAGAAACCAGCAGTTGGGAGATACAACTGAGTAATATTTAAAGCACTTGTAAACCTTGTAAAATAGAAAATGACTGGTGTTTTAGAATGTCTTTCCACTTACTTACATAGCAATCCATTAGATGAGCAATGCCCTGCACAGATAAAAGTTGTCTGTGCTTTTAGAGCTCCCTGGAAGATTTCATTCTGACAAAGGTTCCAGATGGAAAAAACACCCTTTCAGAAATTACTCTTTGTAATCTTTGTAGGTAGGAGCAAATTGAAAAAAAAGAAATAGCCAGAAGTTTGGGGTTCTAACTCTTGCTACAAGAAACTTGTCAAGTGTAATGTAGCTGTTTCTGCCTGCAGTTGGTGCAAACCACATGCAAGGTGCACCTCAAATGCCAAATACCAGTCCTCATAAATGTGAGACAAACCTTTTTTCTTCTCCACTATCTGCAAAGTCTCTGTTTTTCCCTGACAGCCAGACATGCACAAATACTCTTAGCTATTGTAATAATTGCCTGGAGGATACACCAATCCCGACATGGAAAAAAACATATGCATGTTTTTCTCTCATTCTCTTCCTCTTTTTCCATGCCTAACATAATCTCTCATATTCCCCAATGAAAGCAATAGAAAGTTTTTCTTGTGTACTTCTCCTGTGGTCACTTGTGGGTGGGCATAAATTAAGTGATTACTGCTGCTATGCTGCTCCCTCAAGGGAGGGATTAAACCAGATTTGAAATCCAGGAAAGGTCAAGCAAAGGAAAATGTGGCACCTGTACATTAGCTGAAAGTGCATGCTGACCTTCCACATGGCATGTCAAAAACCAGCTGTGCTGTACAGGAACAAATTCTAGTTCCCATGCACCATTCAGCAAAGGCTCAGGGTGGATTTTTTCATGCCAGTTACTTTTTCACTTCATTGTGCAATGCAGTATTTACTTCTATAGCCTCACACACAGTCAGCTGTTTTCTAATTCTGTAATTCAAGGTAAGTCAATAAATGGCTGTTGGAGAGGAAATCATTAAAATCAAATAAATGCTCTCTTTCAACATGTATAGATAGGCAATGGTTTTCAAGAGGAAGAGTGTGAACAATAAAAGCAGATGTAACCCTAAAATTAATCAAAATTTAGGCAATAGGAGTCAGCTTTCTGAGTTAAAGCGCTCCTTCACATAGGGATTTAGCAAGGCCCCTGCATCTGAAGCATCTCAAATTCCTGCAGAGACCTTGTGAGCACTGGAGCCTGTCATGACATTTCTGGCCCCTGCCAAATGAATACACCTAATTTTATTGTCCCTGCATCTTGGTGTAGCTAAAAGTCCAGATCCTCTGCAGCCTCACAACGCTCCACAGGCGGTCACATTTGCAGCCTCCTGTCCTGGAAACCATGCCTCTCCCTCTCTAATCTCCCCATCTTCCTCAGCATGGGAAGAGGTTAATAAAAATTTTAAGTAGTAAACCATGGCGTTTCATCATTGCCAATCCTGTCCCCAGTGTAGTGATTGCTGTGTGACAAGCTACATAATATGCCCAGGCCTCATCCTGCACTGCTTGCCATTTTCTACAGAGACTCCTTTTGGGATGGTGAAAAATACCAGAGGTAGATGACTACCTCTGCAGTGCTTTAGATTAATTTTGTCCTGTTATAAATGGCACTTAGAAGAGCAGAATAAAGGATATTTGTCACCTTCTATATGGACACAATGATGTTTTGATCTCGTTCAGGTTCAATTGATGCAAGATGTCATGGCTAGAGTTCCTCAATAACTCTATTTCCTCATATGCTCAAACAAAACCCCCAAAACAAACAAACAAACAAACAAACAAACAAACAAACAAGAAATGTTTTTCATGGTCTGCCTGTATACTTCAGCAATACATTCTTTAGGGTGGATCTCAACCTTTTTCTAGACTTTCTCTTTTCCCTCCAAAACTATAAATCTGTTATACTCTACTAAATTAGTGCACAATTAGCTGGATAAATAGCACCAGCCTTCTTAATTCTTACCTCTCAGAGTTACTTTCAGATAGCGGAGAACATGTGAATTTGCTTGAAGAATGACCTATGATTTTAAACTGAAAAGGAATGCAAAACAATCACCTTGTCATCTGACTGATCAAATTGATTCCTTTCTTGTGTGTATGAGTGTATTTTAAAGCAGGTAATTCTGTGTTTTAAGGAGAGAGGAAGGATATACTGTGTTCACTGATGGGCTATCACCTGCCACTTTATAGCTGGTCTCAGGTGACCTCTGTAACACCTTTCTGCCAAAAAACTTTTTCTTGACAGTAAACAGGCTTCGCTTCTGTGGTCAGCAGAGCCAGAGTTAGATCTGATCCTTGTCATCATTAAAGTGCCTCTAGAACACAACTTTAATGTCCTTTGGGGTATTTCTATACCTGTATTTTTTAACATGATTTCCACATATATCAGCCCATAAAACTAACTCCATAGCTCCATAGCTCCATAACTCCATAACTCCATAACTCCATGCTTTCAAGAAGATCTGTATTCTTAGGCCTTCAACTGGGGGAACATAAGGGATACAATATAGATCTCTTTACCAGAAAAGGGCTTGAGCTGATTAGTTTAGGTCCAGGCTGGAACTTGCACAGTCCAAAGTTCAGCTTGGCTCTTGGTTTTGGTCCAAACTCAAATCCCTCCAAATTTCCCTGTCACTTACTTCCCCCTTTGCTTTGGTGTGGGTGCTTCAGACTCCCGTGGACTGGTCCCTCCTCTGAATATTCAGCACACATTCACAAACAACTAAGTGGTACATCTTCCTCCATCTGAAATTTGAAAGTAATGCATGCCTTTTTCACCGTGGTCTTCACAGATGTTCTTCAGCTCTGGCAGACACATTGTCCACAATATTTTTTCCCGCCATAGCTCATTCCAGTGATGCTTCATTACCATCTGCAAACTGGCTGCAGAGGGGTCTCTGTCAGGCTATTATTGAAAACAGTGCTAGAGTTCAAATCCTAAATTCTATAACTATATAATTCAAATTATAATCATGCTTTCTACACTAAGAACTTTTGTTATACTCTTCACTGCCCAGAGGTGTTCATATTTCACTTGGCGTGATAACAAAGTCAGGCTGTGTTATCTGGAATAAAATGATGCCAATCCATGGCTGAGCAACAGGGAAAGCAAAGCTGCCTTCTGATTCTCTGGGTGAGTGACAAGATAGGGTAAAGAAACTCTTTAGCTCATGTGTTTCTCCGTAGAGGCCTGGCTACCCTGAAAATCCCTGATGCTGATTTGAGAGAGCAGACTGAGCTGTCATGATGAAGGAATAAGGTACCACATTCTCCTAAGCAGCTTTAGAAATGCCCCACTGATGGATTCATAGCTTTGGCACTATGGCTTATGCTCAGCAGCTGCTGTGGGTAGATATCCCACACTGCACACAGGGGTAAACCTGGCAAAATAGGAATCATCACAACTGCAGTACAGCCTGGTGCTACAGCTGAGCCCGGTTCAGTGGGGTGTGTGCATCTAGAGGACACCTCCCTGCACAGCACCGATTTTCTTCCTTCTCTTTCACACACGCTCTTAAATATCCCACTTAACTCCGGACACTGTCTCTACCATTCATTTGCTGAGTGATCTCCCCTCATATATACTTAGAAGACTTGTCTGCATATATCTTCCCAATCGTTTGCCAGGGATTTCCTACTCTCAGCAAGGCTTTTAGAGTTGGGAGTCAGACTTTTCTCTCTGGCATCAACAAGGGCAGAGTCCAGCAAAAAGCCACTCAGTCAGCAGTTTGCAGAGTATCAGCAAGGCAATTAACCTAATGCCAGAAATGATAAGGTGCCCAGCCCTTGCCTGTTCCACCCATATTTTGCTCCTAAAGAGGTGTCATATCATTCATTGCTAAGTAGTTTACTGAACCTTCACTTAATCCTTATCCCTAACTGAGGCTTCACAATATGCAATTTCTTTCTATCATCTTCCTGGATCTGCAGAAGTTAATTACATGGACAAGCACCAGTGACTGGGATAAGCAGCACAATCCAGCTGACACGTAGGCCTTCCTGATACAAAGCCTGTATTGCCATCTCATGTCATGAGTGGGGCGTCCTTTTTAGTGGTCCACCAGCTACCTCTCCTTTCCCAGTGCCCTTCAGACAGCTTTTCTTAAGGGAGGCTTTTTTCCTAAGCAAGTCCTCCAAAGTGGAAAACCAAGAAGAGCTGCAGTCCAGGTCTGGGTGTTGCATGCTGAGAGGAAGGCAATCCATGGCAGTGATAGGGACTATGTGGCAGCAGAGTGTCTTTGACCCTGTCTGAGGAGATCAGTCTTTCTCCTGCTCCCTCCCTGCCATCTCTCTCCCCTGTGGAGTCATTTCCAGCTGTTCTTAGCCCAAGGCAGGGAGAATACAAGGTGATGAGCACACACTTAACTGACTGCAACTTCTTCTCCTGTCCCAAAAGCTGTTAAGCAGGCATGGCATTGGCATCTTTCTTTGGAAGGGAGGAAAAAAGAAAAAAAAGGAAGAATATTCTTGATCACTGTAACCCCTGAAAAACTCAGCAGCACCTATGTAAGAGTCCATCCAAATGCATAGGGATATTTGAATTTCAAGTGCCTCACGCAGGCAGGTCTGGGTCTAGCTAAAAGAGATACATGGAGAAACCATCTAAAAGAAAAGTATTGCATAACTGACAAGAATAATTAAAAAGTGCCTCATAAATTTCCTTTTCAGCAATAACTATGAGCTTCTAAAGTGCCAGTTCCTAGGGGAATGAGCATCTACAGAGTCTGGATGTAAAGCTCATCATCCCTGTTTTACAAAAGCAAAAGTTCAGACACTTCTTTGTTTTTATTTGGCAGCAATGAAGACATGAGGCCACTGAGCAGACAAAAATAACTATTAAGCCACTAGAGAAGCTGCAGGTGAGATTGTGATTCTCATTGATGTGAGAAATCCATACTTAATTTCTGTAGAGAGTGCCCTTGTACCACATGCAAGCAGTAAATTGAGTTGAGTGCTCTCCCAGCACTCATGACCACAGAGTCATAGAATCACAGAATTAGAGAACCATAGAATGCCAGGTTGGAAGGGACTTCAAGGATCCTTTGTATATAAAACCACAGTCTAGACAAGATAGCCCAGCACCTTGTCCAGCTGAATCTTAAAGTTTTCCATTGTTGGGGAAACCACCACTTCCTTGGGGAGCTTTTTCCAATGGCTGATTTTTCTCACTGTGAAAATTTTTCCTCTTGTGTCCAATCAGACTATTTCCAGGAAGAAACTTTTACCTATTACCCCTTGTCTTTTTCATGGGACTCCTTGTAAAAACAGTCTCTATCTTCCTTGTAGCCACCCTTTAAACAGTGGGACATGGTGATTAGGTCTCCTCTAAACCTTCTTTTCTCCAGGCTCAAGAAACTCAGTTCTCTCAGCTTTTGCTCACATGGCAAGCTTCCCAGTCATTTGGTCATTTTTGTGGCCCTTCTCTGGACCCTCTGTCACTTGTCCACATCTTTAGTGTTAATTCTCAGCTCTGGAAGGATTTTTCCTGCCTAACCTGGTCATTTTTCTATAGATGTAGGAAGAGCTCTGCAGAAGAGTGTAGGGATCTTGAGCACACAATCCTCTACAGGGAAGACAGCATTTGCATCTCATCATTTCAGAGATGTGAATATAACCATTTTTTTTTTCAGATGCCTGGTTAGGAGCACCACCACCAAAAAAAAAAAAAAAAAAAAAAAAATGTTTTTAGCCCCCATTTCAAAAAAAAATCTCCCTTCCCCTTGTGTCCCTAAAATGGCCATCATCATTTAACATGTTTTACTATCGAGTTTTAGTCACACTGAATCTGGTTGGTTTTCTGTCCAAGAAGTTAAAATTCTTTTTCTGGTTCTTGGATTGCATTTATAGGGCTGGTTGTTTGTTGTTGGTTTGTGGGGGTTTTGTTTTTTTGTTTTGTTTTGTTTTGGTTTGGTTTTTTTTGTTTTTTTTTTTTGTTTTGTTTTGGTTTGGTTTGGTTTTTTGTTTTGTTTTGTTTTGGGTTTTTTGGGGTTTTTTTTTTTTTTGAGGTGGTTTTTTTGTTTTGGTTGTTTGGTGTTTTGTTGGGGTTTTTTTGGTTTTTTTGCCTAGTCTAATTTAAAATATGCTTTATAAAAGATTTGATGCTTCCAATCCCTTCTGAGAATACAGATATGTTTATCCTTGATTTTGGATAGAAAAAGAAAGGAGACCACTAGGGTTTAAAAACAGCATCCACTCCCTTTGTTCATTCTTTAATATTTTCCTATTTCTAGCATGTGGTTTTCTCCTCTAACAAGGTATTATTCTTAGCATATTCAACAGAAAGTAAAGAGAGTCTGAAAATGATCAGAGCAGGTGCCTGGACCCTCTTACATGCTAAAACTCTTTAATGGTTCAGGCTTGCTGTGGACTGCACAAAGACAGCCATGCTTGCAAACAGACATACTTTCTAACTGCATCTCTTTGCCTAGAAGAAAGAAATGATGAATTATTCTCTGTAATCATACACCTGTTTTACAGCTCCTGTCAGTTTGTATTACATGTGAGTAACAAACCAATCTCAGTCCCACAAATTTTAAAGGAGAGCAAAACCCGGTGAAGTATATATCTAACATTAGCTGAATGGAACCAAAATAACCATTCATCTAGCAAGCAGAAAACCACATGTGATCCAGGATAAAGGATTGTATTCTACTTGATCTGGAGATTAAAAAGATATATCTAATACAAAACCAAAGCAACACCATCCCCAATACAGAGAGGGAAACTACAGCTTTTAGAGTCAATCTGAAAGAATAAAGGAGTTACTAAAAAATCATGTGAATATGAGTCCCTGCTAATATTTCTACACTCGTCAGTCTACTATTTGTCACATTTTTAATGTTTCTTTCTTTGCATCTTACTCTGTACCCTAAATATCAGGGCTCCTTAAAATATCCTGTGCAAATCTTGGCACAAAACACAATCTCGAGACAATGCCACCTTCAGCTCTCTGCCCACCACTTGTGCTGTGTGTTCCACCCCAGCAACAGATGCTTCCTCACCACCAGGCTTCCCTCCCTTGCTGGGTGTGTGGTGTATAATCACAGTGTGATATAATCATGATATTACATGCACAGTGATGAGTGCACAGGACAGGCACAACCCAGCTCAGCCACTGAGAGATGGAGAAATGGATGTGGCTGAAAGATTTTCTGTCAAGGTTAGTCTTTAGGTGGACTTGCTCTGCAGGTGGTCTTGCAAACAGTTGTGCTGCATGTCTGCAGGGAATGGATGTATAGCTGAGCTGTGTGAGACAGGGAAGCCATTTTCAATTATCCAGTCAAACCTCACACATTAGGTGGGAGCACAGAGCACACAGTCTTTGCAAAGGTCTCTAACACAAATTCACAGAATTTTAGGTGATATAGTAATAAACAAGTTTCAGACCAAAGAAATAATGCAACCTCATGCTGTTTCCTGCTCTAGTTTCCTCATGACTGAGCTAGTGCTTAGGCCTGGGTCAGATTTTTCTGAGAGTCCACTCTGTTCCCTTCCCTGCTGCATGTGGTTTCTTTTATTCTTCTATATTTACACTTAGTCATCTGTAGTCTTCCTTTTATTCCTATCAAAAATGGCTAGAGAGAAGTGTTTTCTATTATTGTTTCCCTTTGATACCTCCACAAGACTCACCAGGCATTTCTGGTGATGCTGATGTGATTTCAGAAATAAAACTATTGTGAAGTACACTGTGAAAATACTCCAAAATATCCCCCAAATGGCAACCAACATTTTATTCCAGTTAAAATTATTTTCCCTTTTATTTTTCCATGTGACCACTGAACCAATGCCTTCTTTAGCTTTGGCCATTTCCTCCCACCAACTGCTTACCCTCTCTATATCTTGATATTAGACCACATTTTCTTGTTTCCTGCCACTCCCATTTCAACAGTTTATTATTAAAATAAAACTCATTGAAGATAGACAAAAGCCAAGATCATTGTTGGGCTTTTGGGATAGCTGCTGTGGAAAGAGAAAATGAGACAGCTGAATACCTTGCCTGTTCTCTCACAGGACCCTCCTGCAGTGGGACTGCTGAAGAACAGCAGGCACCAGCTGCTACCACGACAGTGCACAGCTGACAGTACTGCACCAACCAGGACCCCGTGACCCCCAGCCGTGAGATGATCCATGAGCTGGAGAGACAGGGAATGGTCAGCAAGGCTCACTCACCCTTCTATAGCCCTGTATGATCTGTGTGTAAGTCCACTGGAGAGTGGACACTGACAGCAGACCGTTGTGGCCAGAATGAAGTCACACCACCCCTGAGTGCTGCCACACTGGATATGCTGGGACTTCAGTATGAACTGGGCCCAAGGCA
This sequence comes from Rhadina sibilatrix, assembly GCA_013400275.1. NCBI lineage: Eukaryota > Metazoa > Chordata > Aves > Passeriformes > Phylloscopidae > Rhadina > Rhadina sibilatrix. The sequence goes on from VWYO01003934.1 coordinate 373,827, forward strand.
GCCAAGTGGTGCCACCATCAACATGCCCAGTGCATTTTTCTCCCTTCCTCTGACAGCAGAGTGCAGGCCCCAGTTTGCTTTCACCTGGAGGGCCGTGCAGTACACCTGGAACTGACTGCCCCAGGGGTGGAAGCACAGCCCCACCCTCTGCCATGGACTGATCCAGGCTGCACTGGAAAAGGGTGAACACTTGCAGTACACTGATGACATCATTGTGCAGGCAACATAGCTGAGGAAGATTTTGAGAAAGGAGAGAAGATAATCCAAATCCTTCTGAAGACTGCTTTTAACATAAAGCAAAGTAAGGTCAAGGGACATGCCCAGAAAATGCAGGTTTTATGAGTGAATGACAAGACAGATGTCATCAGATTCCAATAGATGTGGTTAACAAAACAGCAGTTGTGTCCCCACCAGCCAGTAAAAAGGAAACACAAGCTTTCATTGGTGCTGTGGGTTTTTGGAGGCAGTGTATTCCAGATTACAGTCAAATTGCAAGCCTTCTCTATCAAGTGACCCAGAAAGAGAATCATTTTAAGTGGGGTCCTGAACAACAAGAAGTTTTTGAAGAAAATTAAACAGCAGACTGTTCATACAGTAGCCTTTGGGCAAGTAAGGACAGGACAAGATGTGAAAAATATGTCCTGCTCTGTGGCCAGGGAGAATGGTTCTTCACGGAGTATCTGCAAAAAGGTACCTGGAGACACTCAAGTACAGCCTCTGGGGTTCTGCATTCGGGGATACAGAGGACCTGTGGCCAGCTACACCCCAACTGAGAAAGAGACACTGGCAACTTATGCAGGGGTTTGAGCTGCCAGGTTATTGGCACCAAAGCACAGCTGCTTCTGGCACCCTGACTGCCAGGGCTGGGCTGGATGTTCAAAGGGAAAGTCCCTTCCACACATTATGACACAGATGCCACATGAAGTGCGTCATGGTGACCACACAGCAAGCTCAAATAGGAAAATCCAGTTGTCCAGGGATCCTGGAATTCATCATGAAGGCAAAAATTTGGACTATCATCATTGTCAGATGAGGGAAAGGTGACACTGAGGAGGCTCCACCATATAATCAGCTATCAGAAAATGAAAAGCAATATACTTTCTTTACTGGTAGTTCCAGTCACAAGAGCATAGCATGACCAAGTATTGTTGAGGCTCTTCTGTGTAGTAGGTACTCATGTGGGAATCTTTCTTGTACACCCTTTTAGTAATATCGTTGTTGTGACTGTTCATTTCTTATTTCATTGCTGTTTCCAGTAAATTGTTCTTCTCTCAGCCTGTGATCTCTACATTTTGTGCCTCCAATTCTCCTCTCCAGCCTGCTGCAGGGGAAGAAGGGAGTGAGCGAGTGGCACATGGTTTGGGGTGTTTCAGTGGGAACACTAAACTGGGGAATACCATTCCTAAACCATGACAGCAAGTTAGGGGAAGTCTAGCAGGAGAACATGCTAAATTTTCTAATCAGCCCTAAGATGCATTGATGTTGTCTGACAAGAACATTGTCTTTTGTTTCTTGAAAAAAGGGGAGAGGGGGCAGAAAGGAACAAACGAACCTAAGCTCTTTAACTGGTATTTCCCACTTCCATGGTTCTTTGCCAGGTTTTCTTTTGCCATCAAACAACCAAGTCTCAGTGGACAACAAAAATGTTTTTGGTTTTCTACGGAATTTACAGAAATTCAATCTTCTGTGAACTCCAGATAGCTCAGCAAAAAGTAACTTCCTACAGGATCATCGACCTTCATAATGCTGGTGGAAGCTTTCTTTTAAGCTTCAATACTACCCTTGAAATAACTAAGCTGACTGAAGATGTGCATATGCTGTGCTATAAAGGGAGAGCTGGCACCCACGTTCTGGTTATGTTAAATTGATGCTTGATTTACTATTAATAGGCCTTTGAAAAGAAATTAAATTATGAATCCTGTATATTGGTCTCAGAGTTGCACACTTCTCATACAACATGCTGCAACGTTTGTAGAGTGCTCAGAAAAGGCAGACACAGGACTATATTTGTATCCCCCTGTCTGCTCCAGCCAGCACCGTATGAGAGTTCATTACCTTGATTGAAAGCAGAAGTGCCTTCTGTCCCCAACCCATTAAAGAGATACAGATTTGAACTGGCAGAGAACCTACTCTGTACCTGCTCAAACAGCCCTCTAAATCACATCCTCGTCTGTGGCTCAAAGCAGTGGAGTTAGACTGCAGCTTCTATGAAAGTTTTTCAGAAGTTGCAAAACTCATACTCCAGCCTCTTGAGTTCCTTTTGCAACAGGAGGTACTTGGACAGCTTGTGCTGCAGTGTTATCCTGAAGCACCTGCCAAGGGGCCTCACCCTGTGCAATGGGCATGATCAGAGCCAACAACTAACTCTGCCGAGGCCTGGCATGAATTGTGCTTAATCAATCTCTCAGAAAATCCCTGATATGCTCCTTAGAGCTTACTAGGCAGTTTCTATAAAACATGAAAAAAGTAATTTGAACGGAAGCAATGGTCAGGTTAGATAAGCACAGCAAGATCTTGCTGCTTTTTGGCTTCCTATACCCCCCTTCATATGATATGGCATGTAGTAGGGAGTAGATGGGAATCAGCAGGGCTTGGCTAAAATGTATTCCCTGAGCTTGCTGCAGTTCTTTGGCATATCAGGCATCCTCTGTCTGTCTGTCCAGCCCACCAGTCCATGCTGGACCAGCTGGTGAGGTGATTGGGCTTTGCAAGGCAGCAGCCCCCCATGCCCCTGTGTGATGCAGTGGGAACATAGCACCCACTGCCTGGCAGCTGGGGAAGCCTGGCCAGGGGGAGGGAGCAGCTGAAGCACCATGGAGATGCTGTGTCTCTCCAAAGATGCAAACTGCCTCCATGAGGCAGAGAAGGGAAGGCAGGGACTTCCAGTTACCACGCTGTGCAGGGACTTGCCAACTAAACAAGCAGGGAAGGGATGGTGTCTGACTCTCCACAGGAACTGGGGACCAGTTGGCAAAGGCAAGAGGAGAGACAGCTCTATTTTTCCATAGCTAGCCAAAGGAATACAACTTTACTGTGACTCTTTTACTTTATCACAGGACACCTACAAAAATGTACTGCATTTTGCATATCTTTATGTGTGCACAGCAGAACATGAGCCACCTCTTGGGAAAATCTCCACAGGACATAAACAGCCCTCTATGTCACAGTGGCTACAACTGCAGTAGCAAGCTGAAATGGTCCAGGGCATGGATCCCATCACTGGCACCAGAGCACCTGCACTGTTTAACAGCTGATGTGTTTATTGGCACAGGTTTGATCTGTGCCAACAATTCCAGACAATGCCAGGACATGCTTTGATGCTGAGGAGTTTTCACTATTGATGAGGTCCTTTCCTCTTTGGGGGAAGACAGCTTCCTTATATGATTGTAAGCTGTGCCACTTACTGTGAGGACTGCAGAAGGAGCCCTGGCCTGCTTTGTCTGCTGGTAAAGATACAACCATTGAGGCCAGAAACGATGTATTTATGTAAAATTTTAGAATTATTATTGTAACTATTTTTAATAATGCTACCAAGATTAGCAAGTAGAATATACTAAAATGCATGTTTGGACACTTACTAAAATTGTGACAGAGTAAGTCAGATATACTGGGTGCTGCATAGTATGTCTGTATTAGTGTTTATGTAAAAATATCTGCCAAATACTAAACTGAGTAGCTTATAAAACCAATGGTTCTCTGCCTTTACACATTTTATTTTCTTGCCTGTCAGGCTCTGGAAGGTTGGCTGCTTCTGATCTGGAGGAAGCAACATTTAACAGCACAGCAATCAGCAGTGATCAAAGCTACTTCAGCTGTAAGTTCATTTTTTGCCCATGTACCAAATGTTATATGCTGCAGTGCACACTGGATGTATAGGATCTTTTGCTCCAAAGGAAAAAGTTCTCAGCAAGACACATGGCACTGAACAAGCTAACTGTGCTTGTTGTTTACAGTATCTGCTCTGAGAAGTGGCTCTATCATCAGCAGAAACGCTGCCGGGGTGGGCAGATTTCCTTAAAATGTCAAAGTTATCATTACTCTCACTTCATCAAAGATCTCATTGAGACAAACCGTGGTGACATTCACCCCTTCCTGGTGATTCTGCTTGTCATGAGATATAATTCCTCTGCCTCCCAAACCACGTGCCCCTTTCTCATGGCAGGACATGAGTCTGCCTCAGTTTCACATGACGCCTGTGATGTGCCTCTATTCTGAAAGCCACAGGGACACGGTGAGAGGAAGACAGTACTCTCAGAGAGCATTTCTCTTTCCCCATCAGATTGCTACCTGCAAGGAGCTCCCTGGGAACTCTATGGGGTTTTAATCCCTCTTTAAAACCCTGACTTGCAGTGATGCTTATGAAGCCTGATTCACAACGCAGCCAAGGAGAAGGTTCAGCACGTTGAGATAAGTGCTCATCAGGTCACTGTGACTCCACCAGGCACCCTGTCCTCCCAACAGCCTCCCTCAGTGCACACTCTCCAGTGCCTGAAGCTTTCAGACGAGTTTTCAAGAAAAAAAGACCCACTTCTCTTCATAAGTGAAGAGAGTCCAGTGAGACAGGTCTCCCTGGGTTAGAGTGACTCTTAGGGAGTTTTTCCTTCTTTCCCTTCCCTCCACCCCATTTCCACAGTAAGTGTCTGAGTTCCTGAGCAGGCTTTAAATAGAAATCAGCAGGAAGGGCAGGCAAGGTTGATCAGCTTTGCACACAGCAGGAGGTGCTAGTGCAGTCATCAAGAATTAACACATCAGTTTCAAACCAGGGACAGAGAGACAGCAAAGATGATTTACCACACACACAAATTGCAGTTCAGCATCACTGAAAAGACTCCAAGAAGTAGGGCTCCATTGCAGGTGGCACAGTGATGCTGCCTTCAAATCAACTACTCCAGATTTATACCCATGCTGCTCTTTGCATTCCCTCTTCCAAAGGAAGAATTGCAGCCTGGGATTAGTAATTCCCATTTAATACAGAAAAAAAAAAAAAAAAAAAAAAAAAAAAAAAAAAAAAAAAAAAAAAAAAAGAGAGAGAGAAGAAAAATAAAAAAGGTTATATTAACAGATTACAATCACCTGCAAATCATTAGGAAAATAAGAGCTTTTATCAGCTTGAACGGAACCATTAAATAAATTCAATATATTATTTATTCTCTATGAATAAGCAACTGGGGTACTGGCTGGGGACATTCTACGGTAACAGAAGATAATTATCTCATTTTACTGACACCATTAAAACCCAGGGTGCCTTTTCATTGACTAGCTTATTTTCATTTGTTCCAAACAGCCAAATGGCAACAGAAAGCCATGTAGCACAGCAGTGACACAACAGAGTAATTCTGAAGGCAGGTTTTACAGATGTAAAGACCAATAAAGGTTCTTGGGTCTTATTTTTCTCTGATCAAGTGTACAAACTTGCCTCTATCAGCCATTTCCAAAGCAAAGGTAAGCTCTTGGGGCTGGTGGTGGAAGTCATAATTGTAAGCTTAAGCTCTGTGTGTACATCTGATGTGTTATTTATAAAGGTCTCCCATGTAAATATTGATGAGCCAACTGCTCAGCTAGGTTACTCAGCATACATGAAGTGTATTTGTGAATCAGAAACCTTAAAAGCCTAGACAGCAATGAAACTAGCTGGGTAAGAAAAAACACCCTTTGTGGCCTGGAGGCCTGTAGTTGCAATTCCCCAACAGAAGCAGTATCAAAGTCAAGACTGATCTCATCAATCAATTCTTTGTTTCCTAGAACTCTGTGTCACACCTTTCCCAGGATCATTTGTATTTTAAAAATATAAACATATATGAGTGCTCAAATTGGTTACTTTCTCATAGAAATCTTGATGCCTCCCTACTGTCATTCAGTTTTTGAATCTGAAAGCCATTGGTCCTTATTCTTCTCCAAGGTCCAACTGCAAGTGGACTGGAGTCCACAGGTTTGAAGCTTTGTATGCTGTCCACAAAAATCATACGGAAGTCAAAGCCAAAAGAATGAAAGAACAGAGAAAGGAAAAAAAGAGCTGGTTTGTGGCCTAAGGAAGAGCTAAAGTTTTCTTCCCATTCTGTAAAACTGCAACATAACATGTGGAAAACTAATTCACAACCTGCAAGTGTTACATCTCCTCCATGTGAGTCTGAGAGGTCATTATGATTTGCATTTATATCTCTAAAATTAGAAAACCAACATCATAAGAAGTTGAGACTCTGTGTCAGTCATTGGTAATTTTTTTGACCATAGGTATGTGAACAGTCCAAAAAGAACAGAACATCTTTACTTAAAGGCGGACCATATCTAGAGCTCCAAGTTTGTGGTGACTGAAAAGGAAGACTCTTCAAGCTGTGCTTCAGCATGGCTGGTAGCATGATAATATTTGCAATCCTAGCAGCTTAAAAGTGAAAGTGCTGGAGTTGTTTTATCAGCTCCAGATAAGTAGAGGAAAAGCTGAGATGTAGTATCAGATAATTCAGGAAGTGGTTTTTGTTTAAAACCTAACTACAGTCATGGGAGTGTGGAGATGGAGAAAATGGAGCTGTTAAAATTTGCCAAGTCTCCTAAACCATTACATTCTGCAGAAAAAGCTTCCTTTTTCATAAAGTTTTGGCAAAATTCAACCTTAAGTTCAATTGAAATGTGCCTTTTGTTCAAAGTGTCTTATCTGGCTCCTAGCCAGATCATCTCTTCTATTGTATGGAAGACAGAGAGCCCAGAACCCAGTGTAACCTTCAACCCACACTTCTTTCCTTTCTGAAGCAGAATCATTTTCCTTTCCTTCTTTTGCCATTTTTTCTTAATTCTCCCCTGCCTCCCCCCTCCCCCAGAAACAATACACTAGGACTAATACCAAATAAATTGTTAATGATATGTCTCCTGCCTTCTTTTTTTGTGGAAATACAGAAACAAGACAATTCCTCACATTTCTGATAATGCCACTAACTTTACGTAGTTTTCTCACCAGTCTGCAGCAGCAAGGCAAAGTGCTTTGATGAATAAAAGGGCATTTCGCCCTAGTTTTATAGGGGTTTGATGTTAGGACCTAACAAGAACTACTTGAACACTTCAGATGCTTTTTCCTTTCTCCTTTCTCTCTTTCTTCCCTCACCATCTAGCCTATGCCTTGTGATCACAGTAATAAAATTATACCTCTCTTGCACTCCTTTTGTTACCCTATTTCTTCCACTCTGGAGGGCTTTTCTGCAAATTACAATGTCTAGTGATAGTTGTTTTGTTAAGCATATATCAGAGTTAAAATTAACTGTATATACACAGTATTTTACCAGTACCTGGTGCATCACTGTTTACTATTCAGTGACCCTCTGCACAATAGAGGCTGTTAAATGCAGATCTTGCATTGATCTTGCCTTTTTCTAAACAATCTTTGTCCTTCCACTAAACTGTTCTGAAGATTTTGGATGCTGTACACCAGCTTGTTGTCTTTTTTCCTTCCATAGGCACATAAAAAAACACTTTTTGCCTTCTCTATAGCCCTAGTTTTCAGGCCCCTGGTCTCCCTTTACACCTGCAATCTCCTTAAGAGGCAGCTGCTTCCCATTACCTCCACCTGGCACACTGAAGACCTGCTCTACAAGACTGGATAGCATGCAGAGAACTTTTACCTTCTAGTGGTGCAGTAGTACACTGGACAATTCTCCATTTCTTTTTTTTTTTTTTT
>VWYO01003934.1:381510-400498 GCA_013400275.1 Rhadina sibilatrix
TTTTTTTCAATAGGCCTCTTTAACAAAACTGTACTACAGCTTTTGTGGTAACTTTTGTCCAAAGATTGAGGAAATTCATTTCATTTCCTTCAGTGGAGATTTTGGCTTATCACAACAAAGTCAAATCCTTCAGGTTTTCATTGCATTAGTCCTGCTAGGGAAAGCTGAGCATTAAAACCCCAAACAAATAACAGTTTAATACATTACACAACAGGCAAACAGGCATTGCCAAGGTCTAAAAGGCAGAATGTTTGCAACTTTATTATTGAGACTTTCTTTCTCTACTTTATCACTGAATTCTGGAAACTTCTCTATAAATAAAGGGACCCAGCCAGACCAAAGGGTACTTTTCCTCTGAAACAGAAGATTAAATGTAAATACTGAATGGCAGATCCTTAAAACATGGCAATGAGATTGTCAAAAGACTTAGTAGCTATTGTATTTTTATTTGTTCTAGGCTTAAGAGGAAGAAGGTTGATTGTCAGGTAAATGAATACAAAATTTCCTACTCATGTTATGTTTAAAATAGCCTTAGTCTCCCTAGTTTTAAGGATTCAATTCACTTCTGATTGAAAATTCATTTCTTCACTTGTTCTCATTTGCCAGTATTTTCTGCTGAGGAATGTAATACACCTTGGTATACTATGGCAATGGAAGGGCAATATGTACTCTACTTAAATACAAATTTTATGGGCTCAGAAAGTTGGGACTTCAGGTGCAACTAAAAGAATAAATCCACTGGCTGTCAGTAATTAGTATATTCATAGTATATATTGTTGCATGTTTGAGGCAGTAAAAACCCAAAGATTGTTCCTTCACTAGAAAAAAACAGAAGTGTTAGAAGGAAATAATTAGTAAGCCACATCTACATAACTTAAAATCTGCATAGGGCCTAGGCACCTTTAGGCTTTGCTGTTAGATACGTAAATAAAGTAAGTGTTGTGTCCCAAACTAGGGGAACACGCCTGACACCTTACTGGCCTTGGGAAACTGAAGTGAGCTAATCTACTCTAAAATTAACACCGTGCTGGCAGTGAAAACAAAGCCCTGAGCAGGACACAATGAAAATGAGATCTCAAATTCTCAGATTTGTATGGGGAGCCCCTCTGAATTGCACCTTGGACACAAGCTGATTTGTCTGGATGGCAAACAAAGACTTTTTTCCTTTCTCCCTCGGGCTGCTCCAGAGCAGGATTCCCTTCTGATGTGATCTTTTGAAATGGTCTGGCTCTTGGATGGTTCCCTGCACTCAGAGGAGGGGCACTCCTACCCTTCATCATCCATGGGCAGAGGGCTGTGCTAGAGGAACAGCTTCCTCATAGAATCACACAAAGGTCAAAACAAAGCCAACGCATTTATTTTCTAAAATAAATGGCAGATAATGTCTGAGATAGGGTGTTAAATGGTACAGATTTATTTCTTATCTTGGCAAACAGCTTCAATTTAGATATGTAAATATCTGTCTTTGATCCGGAGAAATAAGGCAGGGGTGCTGGTTCTCTTGATGGGGTGATGTCATGCTCGAGATTACGTCCTCATTTCCTGTTGGTGCTTTCCCAGCTCGGGCACACAACTGAGCCTGACTATTGTTAAGCTCCGTGTGACGGGTGAGCAAGCCAGCCAGAGACCAGGCGAAATTTCTATTTTTGTTTTGCCTTCTTAAATCGAGAGTGACACACTAACATAAATAAGCACAAACGTTTCCAGCAAGCTGCATTTTCAGGGCTCTCTCCCCTAATGCAAAGAGCGGCAAGTTATTATCCTGCCAATGAGCAAACAAGAACACCCACAGCCATTTGTTCAGAGCGGCTTCCTGCCACAACCATGCAGCAGCAAGCAGCACATGCTCAAAACGACAGCCGAGCTTGAGGATGCACGCACGGAGCCCAGAGCACCAGCTCCTGCTTCCAAGTGGCTCTGGCAGCCCAGCGGGACACCATGGCCACAGTCCCCAGCTGCCCCTCTCCTCGACCCCTCCTCATCCCTCCTCTCCCCGCAGGCAGCCGCAGCGGGCACACAGCCGGTTCTGAACCCGGGTCAGGAAAGGATTCCTTTGTTTACACCCGCAGAGCCGGGCGAATCTGAAACGTGCTCACCTTCAAAACTATCAGGGAGCACAAAACGGAGCCATGTGGGTCAAAGAAGAAAGACCCCCAAACCCAGGGGTGAAAATAGTTTTGTCTTAAAATCCATAGCATAGAGATGAAAAAAAAAAAAAAAAAATTAGAAAACCCCTGTCTTAGTGTTCAGCCTCCCCTCCTAAAAATAAGTCAGGACACTGTGCATCTCCTTCCAGAAGCCTTGCTAATTTGAACAGTTTTGCTGGAAGATTTGGAGGAAGGGAGAGTTAGCAAATTCTGCATCTCCACTGTGCCAGAAATTTTCCTAGAAGCAGAAGACTTTGTACCATATCCTCAGCTTGATAGCATACTTTAAAAAATATTATGTGGCAAACACAATCAAATCCATGCATGCACAGTGCCAGTAGATGCAGAGAAACTGTTTTGTAGATGCAAACGTGTTCATCACTGTGTTGCAGTGCCAAAAAGCTTCAAGTGCCAGAAAAACAAAACGGTTACATGTTGTCAGAAGTCAGTGATAGTCCAGTCCGTCCTGATGCAACTTTTCTTCCTCATGAGAGGACAAGGTAACAGAAAGTTCGTATCTGGAAAAATAAAGAGTAGAAAGAAAGCAACTAGCTTGTGCCTGACAGGAATTTCTCCAGCAGCACGGAGAGGCTCATTAGAATTTTTCCCATGACACACCACAAAAGATGGCTGGAGAAAACAAGTGAGGTGCTGGAGCTCAGTATATTTCTTTGTCCTTGAGAAGCCTGGCCCTGCTGAATCTCACGGGCTAATGCATGCATAATTCACGGCAGCTGATTAAGTTTATTGTGTTCCTGACTAAGTAGAGAGGAGTGAGGGAGGGAGGGGGAAAAAGAAACAGAGTTGGCTTTAATTAAAGCTCTGCAATTGTCTTTAATATTTACATAGTGTGCTATCATAATTGATCCTGATTGGAGGCTTAAGATGCACAGAAGAAAATGACACACTGGAAGTCCCCAGTTGAGGAAACAAAAAAAGGGGCAGCCCCTTCCCCCATCACACCCAGCCAAATCAAAAGCCACAGAAGAGGAACTGTGCCGAGGCTCTTTATAAAGCTCAGAGCTCTGCATGGGCTCAGAGCAGCACAGCTCCTTCCACGCGCCGGTGAGCTGCGAGAGGATGGCTGCACTGGCAGGGACCGGAGCATCCTCTGGCTTCACGTGCCTGGTCAGACATGAGCTGTTCCTCTTGTGTGAGGCTGGATACACAGAAGAGGCTGGGAGAGCTGCTGCACCTGCTGAGGTGCTGTTTCCTAGGTTTAACTGGGAAGTTCCCCATGAGGAGGAGACCACAAGCTCCACAGGAGAAGGAAGCAATGGCACTGCAGAGGAGAGTAATCGTTCCTTAAGATCCCTTCCACCAATGTCAGCTGTAAGGAGTTCTTCACATAGGAGGGCCACATGTAGTTCTGTTGGAAATGACAGAACTGTCAGTGCTTCTTCAATTTAAAAAGAGTGAGAAGTCTAGATCTGAAGCAAAGATGGGAACCTCCTACAGCCTGGGCTGTTCTCCAGTCTGGGTGCAAGTTCTACATTTCAGAGCCCCCTCTACAGTGCCCTGGGCTGCAGTCACAGATCTCCCGATGGCTGAATGCAGATGCTCATAACAGCCTGCCTGTTGCAGCGTAGGTAGCTCCCAGAGAGATGTTTAAAGTGTCTGTGTGAGGTCCCTTTTGACTTGGGATTGCAGATATTTTGTTTGCAATTGCAGACAAAGGCAGGCACCGTTCTGCTCTCACTGATGCTGCAACCACTTGGAATGGAAAATATGCATTGCAGTATCCCCCGTGGAAAACTCCCTTCAGATTTCTCATAACTTCCCTCACAGAAAATAATAAATAAGTTTATGATTTACCAAATATATTGATTTACCAGACCTTAACTTTATATTCCTATTGTTTTGCTTCAACTTTCTAGTCACAGCAGAACAGATAAACCAGAAAGAAGTTTCTGTCCCTCCCTTCAGAGCGTAGCTATGACTCACAAAGTTCGTGCATTCACTTGGAAATATGGTGCTGCATCACTCTCACTCTACAACAGCAATAACGTACAGAAACTGTGCTGATGCTTCAGGCATCAGATAACCTATTTACTGGCAGGGAGGGCCTAAACTTGCACGGCTGTTTTCACTAGCTTCTGACTCAGAATACAGCAGGGACCTCTGGCAGACTCAGGAACTACTTAAAGGTTTAGTACTCTGGTCCAATCCATTATTTATATTCTTTTTTCTTCAATGTAAAAACTACAATGCAAGAAGAGCATAAGCATCATTAGATATCCAAGACACTACAAAATGCCTAGGAAACCATTTACAACACCCCTCTTGATGCTGTACAATATCCATGATGACAGTATCCAAGACTGCAGGTGTTGATATCAGCAAGAACTTTCTGCCAGTAATCATAGACTGTGTAGAAACCAATGCTGGTATAAAAAAGAGACATTTTCCTAAAGGTTAATACCATGGAGATTCAAGAATAAAATATTGCTTTTCTACTTCAGGTATTTCAGTTCAAACAGTCAGGCTTAGGCTTCTCTGTGTGAGGTCACCCTTTCATCTATGGTGTAACCAGAGCATAAAGATAACTCACCAGGAACATGATCAAATTTTCAGGAGAATTGCCAAGAGGAACATGAAGAACATTGTGGAAAGAGCGTTTCTACCCTGACCTACACTGCTGATTCTGGAATAAAAAGCTATAAAAGTTTGAGGTTCAGCATGGGCTGATGCTTAATTCCGGATGTAGGCACCCACTCAATTCTGCAAAGGAAAAGAGCATAAAATAGGTTGGAAACAGCTCTGTAGGTAGCAGTCAAATTTTAAGTGGAAAGGGATATTTTCTCCTCCTTTTTATTGCAAGCAGCCTGTTTTATTCTAGCAGTTTGTATTTGGACTACGTTTCCAGACACATAAAATTTATGTGGGAATAAGGCAGCAAAAGAGGTGGTCTTTTTAAAACTCCTTTCTTTTTAAATGGCATTTCAAAGTGAAGATGAACACTGGTTGAGGTAGAAAGTCATTCTGCAGCTCACCATCTGCCATTGCACAGGGTATTACAACACTTATTGGCTTTACTTAACTGTTAATGAAAAACTACCATCAACAGCTGCCATCACTCCCACTACAGATTGTAATAAACAATAGCCCAATTTGGCTAATAGCCCTCATTCGCCTGCTCTAGAGCTAGGGATAGAGCTAGGGAGTCCACAAAAAAGCAGTAAAATTGAGAGAGAAGAAAAGATGGCCAGAACTCTCTGACTGATTTTACTTTGCTTTTGAACTGTGTTTTGCCCAGGCTTGGAAACCTTCTGAAAAAAAAAAATGTGTGTGTATATATCTATACACATGTGTATATATATATGTATAAATANATTACTCCAGTTTTAGTTTTCCCTGAAGTCTTTTCTATTGACAACAGTGGGAGAAGGGATGGTCCACTAGTCAGTTATAAAAAATCCACTCTACTTTTATAAAACTAAGAATTTATAATTGGGTATGTGTTCAGTTTCAGATTCTAGAATTCTGGCCTTTTTCCGACTTTAGAATTTTTTTGCCTTCTGATGACTTTTCATAGTTCAGCTTTGTTTTACCCCACTTTTAATTAAGTAATGAAATATTCTCATCATTGTCTCTGACTTTTTTGACTCAGAAGATCTCTGCTTCTCTTTAAGCATCTCAGTGAAGTTACCAGAGTCTCAAGGGCTCGCCAAAATTTCTGCTGGAAATTTGGCTGATTGATATCAGTTTGGCCAGTCTTATTTTCAGAAAGAAGAAATCCAACTTTTTAAAACTGTCTTCAAACATCTGTTTGTAGCTATTGCTTGTACTCCTAAAATTGAGTTCTTTGTTATTCGCACTTAGAAGAGTAACATAGGTGGATCACTTAAGTGTGATGAAATAATAGTGTTTAGTTTTATGCGATGCTGTCGTAAAATCAGTAAGATACATTCATGACTCAAGATCTCCTCCAAATGGAAAGGAAACTCCACCTGTGTACTTCCCAGATCAGTGAGAAGATGAAAGATTGGATAACTGGAACAACCAGCAGCTCTGCTGTGACATGCACATGAGATGAGCATAAATCCCAATGGAGATGTAGATACAGAAAGCACAGAGCTAGAACAGGGGCAGACTCTGTTTTATCCAAACTTCACTTAGACCTCCTTAACTCAGACATTGTCAAGAGAGGTACACTAAGAGTTCATGCAGCAAATGACCAGCCTAAGAATAGCTTGAGAGATATGGGAAACACGCTATTCTCAGAGCTGTTCTAGAACATTTTCAGGCTATTTTCAGGCTCTTGTCTAGTTTCCTTTACTTATCTACTATATTTTCATTTTCTACTTTGAGAAATCCACACCACATAATTCCAAACAGTCAGCTATATTTGGAATTAAAAATGTTCACTTTCATTTCCATTGTTCTTCACCCTGTACAAGAGGAGTGGAGTAGCAGATGAACAATTTTTTTGAGCATATGAGACTAGCAAGACCAATACTAGAATAGCGTAGTCAAATCTAAGTTTTAAAAAAAGATACTTGAAAATTGAAGAGATATAAAGGAGCCATAAAAGTTTTCAGTTGGCTAGGAAAAATGTGTTACACTGGGAAAATGAAGATCAACTTTCTTAGAACAAGGAAATCCATATAAAGGGACAAATATCAAGAACTTATTTGAAAAAGCATACAGAAATTATTTTCCTGGGATAAATGAGAAGCTAGAAAAACTCTAGAGTAAATGGACAAACATTAAAATTGTATGTAGTTAGGTATAAATAAATGTTACTTTCAGTCTTTCCTCCTACCAGCCTCATCCCTAGTCTCTCCAGTAAGGGACACAAATGCATGGAATGAACTACCAAAGGAAACAGCAACTCCTACATATTTGAAATCCTTGGATGAGGATCAAATTTGCATTAACCAAACAGAAGTTACTGAAATCAGTATGCAAGTAACTGGATGAAGTTTAGGGGCCTTTTATAGGGAAGAAGTCAAACTTAGAATATTTTATGGTCCTTTTTGGTTTAAAATCTATAGTTCCCCACAGCCAGCATATGAGATACATACATACATACATACATACATACATACATACATACATACATACATATATATAAGTGTTTTATTGACAACTTGAAATGGTAAAAGGACATAAACATTCAGTGTAGTGAGCACTAACTCCTGATAACTCAGATGTCTCCAAATAAGGACTATGTCTAACACTACAAAGATATTTGTGATCACTTCTCATAATGCTATGTACTTTGGTGTCTTTTCCAAAGTTCCCTCCTTTGGCCTAGTACAAAACTCCAACATTTAGCAGGGAAGCAAGCTGAGACACAGAGAACATAAGAACTAAATAGGAGCACCTCTTCCATCATTCTCTTTAGCCACCTGCAGGACTTTTGCCTTTATACCTTTTATGTTTTTGAGAATGAGGAAAAGGAGCATTTTCTCGCCTTTGCAATATACTTTGCATAATTTAAGTGAAGAATTATATCCAGTTGCCACACAACTTTTTTTTCTTTTCTTTTTTTTTTTTTTAATCTGTCCATATCACAGGAAAAAAAAGAGTGCTAAATCTGAGTGCTAAATATCTGAAATACACTAGACAGGAAGAGATGTAATGGGAAGATTAATCCTTCTTTCCCTCTGATCATTTCATTTGTTTGAAAGCATGAACTACTTCATGTAATAGTCCCAACTTCACAGCCGGATCAGACCTACCCACAGCACTAAGAAAACCTCTTATTTTGTGAAGTTGCTCTAAGGGAAGGCACCCACACATTTACTTTCACAGCACTGAGGCTTTCTGTACCACTCCAGAAATGCAAGCACTATGAAGACCCACAAATGCTGCCCAGAGTGCAGAAAAAGTCAGAGTTTAGGTTTGTAAACATTTGAACCCCAAACTATCTAACACAAAATAGGCTGTTCCAAAGAATATATCTGAGGTGTTACTCATTGCTAAAAAGACTATGGACATCTGATGTTCCTGGGCATTTCAGTCACATATTTGGCATTAGAACTGTCAGAACATGTTGCAATCACTCAGATGACTAATACATTGAGGTATTTTTGTGGCTGAGGGCTGGAATACTTCCCACATTTCCCCTTTTGTCTTTTCAATAGAGGCGGATTATCCCTTTCTTTCTCATTCCCTATTAAGTCCCTAAAATGTATACTTCATCAAAACCCAATGTCCAAGGATGTTAAGAGCTATAGAGCATCTACAGTATCTACAGTTCCTCCCCAAACTGGACACTCTGTATAATCTGCTTTTCTGGGAGCTCATGATCATGTGAGGATGAACCAAGAATCAGTTTACAGGAACAAGGCTTTGCATGTTTGTTGTCCCAAGACCAGCACCCCTTGAGTCTCCTGCTGCAAAACGGGAAGCTGAGGCCAGAGTGCTCTCAAAGCTCAGTCTGGTGTCAGACAGAATCCTAATGGTTACCCAAAGACCCTTCAGGCTTGCCATGCTCAGAACAGGCAGCTTCTGAGATTCATCTCAGCAGAGATCAAGTACAGCTCCACGAAAATTAACTCAGTTTCTTAAGTACAGTAAAAATGGTTCTTCATTTTCCCCCCTACATGAGAGCCATCATGTCTAGGAAACTGAAATTCAAAGTCCAACTTACGGCTTTACATTTCCAAATAGTCAAAATACTGTCTTGTCTCTTCTCCCCTGGTTCAGCATTGGCTTCTGAAAGCAAATCATTCATAACTTCCCCTGTAACATGAAAATCACTCTTATTTAAAAGACTGCACAGCCCTTCATTTGATATTAGCTGTACATGAAGAACAGAAACCAATGACCACTTCAATTGTCTGAGGATTTGTCCCCATCTGTAAGGTAGGTGAGCTGTCACTGTGAGATTTTCTCACATGCTCTCCCAGGGTCCAGCCCCGTTCAGAGTGCTGGCTTTGTAATAGTTAGTGGGACCGCATGGTTGGTGTGCCTTGTAATGCAAAAAGGTTTAACAAAATAACACAAAATAATACAAAAACAGCAAACAAAGATTAAAGCCAAGCGCAGTGTAGGGACAGATCCCTACAACACCCCAAGAATGCCTCGAGACCCTTTGTTCTGTCACCTTTTCTACCTAATGGTCGAGGATGGATCTATTGGCAAACTGCCAATAGGAAGAGGTTCAGGTTTTGACAAACAGTGACAAGGGCCAACAGCTGCTCCTCTCCTGGCACCGAGCCAATTACAAAGAGACAAACACAGAACTTTCTGGTTAAACCTCTTAAAATGTCCAAAGGCAAACTGAAACCCTTTCCTTATACAGAACTACCCACTCAGGAGTGGGGGGTGTATTACTACATTACACCTCCTACCCAGCTTGCACTGACCTACCAGCAGGCACCCTCCCTGCCAAGGGACCACCTGCCTGAAGTGGGGACACAGCCTGCACAGCAAAGGTTGTATTTCATAAGGTTTAAGGTTGAACAAATTGGTGCAAACCTTAAATAGTCTTGGTCTTGCTTTTGGGATCCAAAAGTTTTGGGATTTTGGCTCAAGACAAAAAAAGGATTGTATCTTGACCAAACCCCAAATGTTTGCAAACAGAAAAGGGTTGTATCCTGGTGGACAGAATGTAAGTTCTATTCTTTCTTGGTCTTCTGTGGTTTTGCTCTGACTTTTCTCCAACAGCTTTCTCTGAAATACCTTGGAAGAATTACTGCCTTCCTCTCCTTAGCTTTTGCCTGGACATGTGCAGAGGCAACCTTTGTTTTATGGAGGTGTAAAAAGGTCACACTAATCCCTGTTTTCTGTGTTACAGAATGAAATCTTTGTTGCTAAAAAGGCTTTGGCACATGCCACACAATTTCTTTCCAAGGATTTGGTACCCTGTGTGGACTTCATTCTTTGTGGACTTTATTGCTTGTGGCAAGAAGCCCTGATTCCACAAAAGCTTCTGGACTCACTCAGGTAAGTCATCCTATAGATTTGTGCTGTCAGTAAAGGTAGCCATACAAACAAACATGCCATGGCTTTGCACTCTTCTGACGTATTTTGGGCAAACACTGATGTCCTTTTGATATAAATCCAGGAGAGATCAGTTTAATAGATTTTCTTTCCATGCAATGAGAATGGAAATACTAAGCAAAATAATAAATAGCATAATATTAACTAATGTTATATAGCTGAAAAATCTTACTTTGTAACATAGTGGTTGATGTTTTTATCAGTAACTTCAATCATAAATATTCCCCCTTTAGAGTGATCAGCATCTTCAGGGCCTCTTGGTTATTATTATTTTATCTCCTCTCAGTTTTAACTATAATGCACTTTGCACATCTCTAACAATTTTCATCTGAAATCATAAATTACTTTGCAAGCATGAATTCATTAAACCTTATAATGTCCCTTTGAGAAAGCTGTTTAACAACACACCCATGTTATGGATACGTAAATTCTGCCACACAGATATCAAGCAATTTTCCCAAAGTCACAGAGTAAATCGAAAAAGAACAAAAAAGAGAATTTAAGGGACACATGCTGCCAGGCCACACAAATATAAATATGGAGAAAGATCTTCATAGCTAAC
Organism: Rhadina sibilatrix; assembly: GCA_013400275.1. Lineage (NCBI taxonomy): Eukaryota > Metazoa > Chordata > Aves > Passeriformes > Phylloscopidae > Rhadina > Rhadina sibilatrix. The sequence goes on from VWYO01003934.1 coordinate 392,176, forward strand.
ACAGGGGTTACAGCTTGCCACTGATCTGAACTCAATTGAGGTACCCCATCCCATACTGCCTGCCAGACCATGAACTCCTCCTCCTGATCTGAGTGTTTCAACCAAACTGCTGTGACAGCCATAGGGTAGCATCACAGACACTGCACAGCAGTTTAGATGAAAAGAAAATAAACTTTGGGTTTTGCCTATGCAGGAGCTTTACTTTTTTTTCTCTGCTGAGGCTCATCCTCATGATTCTCTGGAGCACAGGAGCAGGAGAGACTCAGTGGCCACAGCAGCACAGCAGCTACAGCTAGAGCCTCTCTCCCTACCTACAACCAGCCCTGGCAATGGATTATTTCATTGTACCCCAGATCCAAGAGCACCCAGAAGATTTGTGGATGCCCCATTTCTGGAAGCATTCAAGAACAGGCTGGATGGGGCTTTGAGCAACCTGGTGCAGTGGCTGGCATCCCTGACCATGGAGGGGTTGAAACTAGATGGCCTTTAATGCCCCCTCCACTCCAAACCAGTATATAATTCTGTGATTGTATCTCTTAATGTCCAGGAGTCTATTGCTGCCTCTTTGAACAGCCCTGAAGGGTAAAGGACTCCAGGATACAAAGGAGCTTGGCAGAGACACATAAATTTTCACTGCCAAAGCTTCTGTTTCTCCAATGAAAACACTGCTAGTACATGATCATCTGACACCATGACAGGTTTTGGGGGTCCTCTCTTCTGCTCAGGAATTGAACTCACAAGCCAGGCATCAGTGCAGGGAGGGTGCAGCGCCTGTGCAGCATCATAAGTTCTGCAAATGCAGGCCCACAGCTTTGGGTATAGCTGAGACAATCTGTACCTACAGCACTGGTTGAAGTCAGTGAGTCCTAAAGGTGCTGAAATATCTCTCCAAAGTGGATCAGCTTTGTCAGCTAACTGCTTCAGGTAGAATTATATCTATTTACAGGTAGAATTACTCCCAGTTAACAAGGGTCCAAGCACTTCCAGAGCCTTGCTTGTTCTCTCTCAGAATGCAATCTCAATTACCGTCCTATATTGACCCCAGCTCAACCTTTCCTCCCTCCCTTTTTTCCTCCTTATTTTTCTCTCAAATGCTACAGAAATTACTTTCCTGGAACATGAAAACTAATGCATGCAAATTGTTATGCTGCCGTGATGCCACTATATTGCTGAGGTAGTTAATTACCAGGATATTGCAGTTTGTCTGCTCTCTATCCTCTTGTGCTGCTCCTAAAAGGAAACAAAGGAAGCAACATCAGAGAGACAAAGACAGAACTCAGTCCCCTATTAATAACCACCATAAAGGAAATAAAGGATTAAAGGTCTTTTGCAGCACACATGGCATACAGCCTTGTATGGCACAGATATTGAAGAGGTTCTTGGAACTGTGTCTGCACCTGGCCATGTTATTCATCAAAAGATAAACCTTGAGATCCTTGCTTAATTTACACTGAATTGCTGTAATTGCCAAAAGGAATTTCACAGCAGTGAGATCTGAGTGAAAAACAAGGGCAGTGGCAAAAGCATTGCTTGGAATCACAGAATGCCTCTAGTCCTGATTCTGCCACTTTCATGCAGCTTTCACGTTTGCAGGTGACTTTAACTGCTCTTGCTCTCCTTGTTTGTAAAGGAATGGTAGCTTTGTCCCTCAAAAAGTATTTTGGGATATACCTTAGCACTGAAATTCTAATTTCCTGGTGTGTCCCGAGAGGGCAATATGTTCTGAATGACTGAAAAGCCAGGTCCTTGCAAGAGGTAAGTAGTACCATCGCCAGACTTTTCACACTCTCTGCAATCAATGATGACTTTACGGAAAACCAATGATAGAGGGTGGTCCTGAATAAAAATTACATAATTTAGCCTTAGGAAGCATACAGAGACTTGATAAAAAAATTAAAATTAAGAAGCCTATGGATTCTAATGACTGCATAATTTTTAGAGCTGCTCAGTGGGATTTAATAGTAATTTTAAAAGGATGGTTAAAACTGCCATATTGAATACACAATTGCTTATTGCATTTAAAGGGCATTTATTTTAAAATTGTTTCAATTGATCTCGTTCAATCTCGTTATGATCACACTTGGGCTGGTCCTTCTTTGTTTTATAGGACGCTTCCATACAGACCAGGCTGTCTCTGTAGGTGACATCCATTAAAAAGGGTCAGTTGCTTTGAAATAAAGAGAAGGAGATAATGAGAAAGCCCAGCTCCCACCGAGGGGGTAGCACCAACACCCCACCTCCCGTTATCTCCAGCCAATAACGCTGTGTGGTGATGAGGTAATGCTTGCATTCCATGCTCTAGGCAGTGCTTCAGTGGTTTGTAATTCTCCTTAAAGGAGACAAAACTGGGAGGCTTCCACGCAAACGAGCATTTTGAATTCAGATCTTTACATTTACAGGGAAAGGGGGGCAGTGGGGAAGTGTGCCAGTGCTCAAGCTTTTCTTCCCTCTCGTCTTCTGTAACACATAAGCGAGTTTGAAGTGTTTTACTCATGCAAGTTAAACAAAATCTAAGCAGGTGGTTTGGTTCCTGCTGTAGACAAATGCCTGGATGGATTGGTTCCGGAGGCTTCTGAGTAAATTCAGGAAACTGGAAATTTTATATCACTCAGAAATTAGTTCGCTCTTCTTTCACCATCTAAATGGAACAAAGGAAAATAAAATAAAATAAAATAAAATAAAATAAAATAAAATAAAATAAAATAAAACAAAACAAAACAAAACAAAATAAATGGTGAGTCCATGTTTAAGACACACCAGTGGGGGAAAGACCACAGAAACATCTTTGTTTTCCTCAGCCAGTGTGTTCTGCATGCGTTTCAGCCACGCCTGCGTGTTTCCTTTGACAGGAGGAACAGCTCCTCCTGTTGAGGCCGGTGCTGTCACCGTAAGAGGTTGGTGTATGGGGCGGCTCCACTCTGAAACAACAGAGCACTGTCTGCTAAACCTTGGAAGCAGATTGCGAATTACTGACACCATTCTGGGAGGAAGGCAGTCATTCCCCTCTTTACACTTAGGCCCCAGGCTGCCTCTGCAGGCTTGTTAGAGTGGAGGACAGCACCTTGTTAGCAACTGAATATTCTCGGTGAGAAGTCAGGAGAAGGAGGGGTTGTGCCCGACAAGCCTGGTCCCAACCACCACCAAAATCCCCTTGACTGTACCCAGAGCAAGAGCCATCCTGGTGGCATTTCCCCATCACTCTCCTAACTGCAAGAGTGATTTAAAATGGATTAACTGCCCTCTGTACTTGCACTTCACCAACAGGATAATTGTCCTTGGCTGGCCAAACATTTTTAAGTGCTCATTTTTCTGCTACAAAAAGTATTTCTCCCTTCAATTAAGTACAATTACCCCAACCACCTCTTTTAATTGTTGTATTTCCAGAAGATATAGTCCCTAGGGGCTTTCTTGCCAACATGAATGGATGTTTTTTAGGGGATTATATTGACCTGCTGGGGCTGACATCCATCTTTCATCTGCAGCAAGCCCGTGTTAAAACTTCATGGACATGGATGCTGGGATGGCTCATGGGCATGGGGGAGGGGGCAGAAATGGAGCTCCAGAAACACACATGTGAATAGCAGTTCTGCCTCTTGAACCAGAGCCAAAACTCCACAGATGCTCAGCTGGATGAGTCCATATGGAGCCTCTGGGGCTGGGAGCCATGGAGATGTTACTCATTTTTGAGATGACTTCCAGTGTAATTGCTGAAGTAGCCTCTTTTCTTTATCTCAGCGGGAGTTACAGTGGGAGACCAGAGATACACAGCTTGGCTGTTATTTTACTGTACATCCAGACTGACAAGGGCAGTGGGAATTCAAAATCTGCTGCCACTTTACACAGCTCTCAGCTCCAATGTGATCAGGAGGAATCAAATAAGTGGGAGCATGTTCCCTCTTCGCAGCACATGTGCTTCAGTGCACCCAGATAAAAGTCCACTGGGAAAAAAAATGGAATGAACACAAACTTAAGGCAAACCCACCTACAGTGTTGAGTCCAGTAGCCCTTCTCCTTAAAGGTAGGAAATGTACTGGCTTTGTACAGCACATTTTGAAGAGATTCAAATACAAGCGATAGAACAGCTTTTGTAAAAAAAAAAAAAAAAAAAAAAAAAAGAGAAAATCCCACTGTGTTCAATTAACCTTGAAAAATGAATGAACTGTTCTTTGATTTATCTCAAATGCACATTTCAGTAGCCTTTTAAATGTCTGTCTTCTTTTTATCTGTAGTCAGCTTGGTAAAAGATGTCTTTTCATTGCACAGGGGTTCCTCCCTTGCCTCTTTCCTTTCTTCTCACACAATAGAAAAGGCATTTTGGACAGATTTCCCCACTTACCTCCACTGTATTTGTTTTCCAACAAGAATGTAGCATTACTGTTTGGCAGTACAACTTACCTCCTCTGCACCAAGTAACACAGCATGAGTGTGCAGAGCCATGACAAAGATGCTCTTCAAAATGTTGACTGATACCTAAGCTGCAGCACTGAACATTGGTGAAAATACTTGTCCATCCACTCCTGAGGGTCCTGTTCTGTAAAAGAACTCTGCTCTCACATTTGTGTTGTCCCTGCAGGACCAACCATGTGCTAATTCAAGGATGGTTTAGCCTGTCTGAGTTAGAGGGGGTTATAAAAAGCCACCTGAAAGATGACTGCTGGAGAATAAACAGTCAGCTCTCTCTTCCTGCCTTTTAGGTTACTACTTAACTTGATCCTTATTCCTGAAGGATAGTCCAGCAGGGAAATTGGTTTCTCCATGCTGCAGAAAGAGTGGAGAAGAATGAAAGTACATTGCAAAGTGGGATCATCTGAAATTTTCCTTGCTTCCAGCAGCCTGGAAAGGAACACACCCAGCCTCTAAAATTGAAAATCAGATCCTGATTTTGATGCTTCTCAGTTGTTACAGGTTTTTAAACCAGCAGATATGGGCCAGCTCATAATAGGGATGGACCCATGCACAATACCCTGATCAGCTCAGAAACTGTCTATATAACCTGTACAGATGTGCCAGTATGACATTTGATTTGGGCCTGTGTTTGATTTAAACTTTTTATGTTCAAGAGTGATTCCTCCCACAGGGGAATACTGTGAATAAGACCTGATGGCAACAGAGTCTGATCCCTGGATCATCTACAAGTATTTAAAAATTTAATTTTGAGGAACTGCAAAAACTGTCACTTCTTTAGGAGGAGCAGAGGAAACAAAGTCAGTCATGACCAAGAGGGGAACATCTAAAAGAAAAAGAGAAATATTTTTTGGCAAAGTGGTGAGATATGAACTAAGTCACTCAGGCCAAGAGAGTCAAAATATATACAAGCTGTCATGAGAAAGGAGGATGATATGCAGACATCTAGTTTGGATGAACAAGGATAGACATATGGAAGGAGAAAAAGACTCTGCAAAAGAAGGTGAGGGAGCAAATAAAGAGTGATGGGAAGCAGTGAAATCAGTTTGTTTACTGAGCGGCAAAGCATGGACCTGACAATTTGGAGTACATCCCTTTGAGGATGACCTACTGTATCCTAGTGGAACCTGCTTTCCTGAGATGCATGAGCTCTCAGCTCCTGATGGTCAGGGATGCTTTAGAAGGGCAAGCAACATCATTAGTGGTTTTGACCTTCTCACATAAAAGAAGATAAATTGCATCACTACCACCTCAACTGCCTCTTTAAAGTAGAGTTGGCTATGATTTCCTCAATCCAGAAGGAAAATGAGAAATTCTGATATAGGAAAGAGGCTCCTCATGCCTGAAAGAACATGCAACTTCAGGATAGGCAGTGCAGCTTCTATAAATGGGATTTTCAAGGCGTGAAAGAGCAGGGTGCAGGTAGGATATGGCACAGGAAGGAACCATGGACATTTATTAGCAAGGAAATGTCCATTGGCAGAGAGACTAAGATACCACAGTGAGAAGGAGGAATAACAAATCCTAGTCATCAGCTGTTCTCTGTGTGTATATAAGCAGGCTGTAGCTGCAGTGCCTTTCTCATCCCATTATCCTTTGAAAAATACTTTCCCCACTCAACACAGCTGTACATGTCCTTTACAAAAGGAGGGAACAGTCATACCTTGTCACAGCTCTCTACCACACCTGCATCCAACATTTGGGCTACAAAGCCTCATCTTGTATTTCATCAGCCTGACCTACAAAAACCCCTAAGCATTTTAGCTCTATGATTACAAGTGTATCCTTCTGTCCTTATTTCATATAACTTCTTGTGTTGCTAGTGACAGTATTTTATCTTTCTGTATACCTTCAGCACTAAATGCTGATGTAAAAGCACCTCTTCAGTCTGTTCACTATATGCTACACTATGTCTGTGCTTTCCATCAGCAAAACAATTTACCTACTGAGATCCTTTGCCCTGCATAGGTGATTATCACCCCCTTGAAAGAAGATGAGATAATACTAAGAGGAAAGGTAACAAACAACGAGGGGAGCCTCAGTGACTACAGAAACTGGATGTCTGAAAATGAGGCAGCACTGATCTGGTCTTCTAAACAGAGACATCATCATTTATCTTGACTAATGAGCTGTGTGCCACAAAATGAGCAGACCCTGGGTTTCAGCTACACTGAATAACCTCTAGTTCAAGCTGCACTAATAGGTAAACAGCACCTGGTGAAGAGGGAACAGGCTTAGCAAGCACAGCAGAAGTTGCCTATGATTGCTGTGTGAGAGAGGGAAACAAAGAGCATTTATTTAAAAGGATGCAGACAAGAGGTTTTTCAAAATTCTTAAAATAGCTATCTCTGTTTACTGTTATTACAAGTCACCTGATGGAAGACTGAAATTGAAACGTGGTTCCCTAAAAACCTCTCTGCTCACCATTTAACAACCCTCACTTTGTCTGTCGGGCTGTGGCAGTGGGATCACTTTGAGATCAGAGGACGACATTTGTGCTTTGTGCCAGCAGTGAGTGTTTGTTTTTTTAACTGGAACACATTTGAGTGGCACAACTTAATGGCCCCACAAACACTGCCAAGGTGAAAGAATCATCCACGGACACAAAAAACAAGAAAAACTGGTATCAGAAATTTTAGTTCTCAAAAGTGATGTGAGAATATTAAAAAAATCCCTAAATCTGTAAGCTTCACTGCACTCATGAGCTATTACTAGCTACTGCAGCCCAAGTGGCTGGAAGATGGACTAGCTTCTAGGATTTCAGGATATGCAGCAGCATGTTAAAGGAAGACTGAACTTCCATCAATGTTAATGGAAAAGCTTTTATTATCTTCAGCAGTATGGACACAGTCCTAGGTGAGCCAGCTTTACTAGGCACTCTGAGACAGGCAAACCCAAAAGGTTTAAAGCCTTAAAGCACTGCCTGGGTGCAGCATTTAAGACAAGGTATTGTGCTGGGGGTGGAGAGGCAAGCAAAGGACAACAGCAGATCAATTTGAATCCATGGGCAGAAGCAACAAACAGAATGCGATACTCAAGCTGCAGACTGGTCAGAGAGAGAGCAGTATCGGTCCTGCAGGGGAAAACATTCATCTGAGATTCAGATTAGTTAAGAACAAAAGGCATGAGTAATATAGTCTTATTTATCCCAACTGTTTCGTTCATTGCTGTTCCAAAGGAAGGAAGTAAAAACAGCAACTGATAATGTTTAGAGTTTTTGTGGCACTGCTCATTTCAAATTAAAAACAGTAATTTAATCATTTTGGTACAAAGGATAATTTATACAGTGGTCACTGAACCAGTGAAATGCAGCCTCCACAAGAAAAATATTGTTTGAAGTGGCAGAAGGAAAAAGTGGGTTGGTGAAAAGATGACGAAACAAATGGCTGTTGCAATGAACAATGTCAGGAAGTGCCCTGTGCCTGCACAGGACTGGGAGGCCCCCTTCACCTAGGCCAGCATCTAGAAGACACCTGCACAATACCTCACTGGCCTCAGCTTCCCTGTGGAGAAGGGGGGGATTGAGCCACAAAAATGAAAGATATTTTCTTCTGAAAATAGTTCCTTCCTGCTGATATAGCCCCTAAGCACTAGGACATGAAGGAGGGACAGGCTTAAGTAGTGTCCAGATATAGAATGTGGGACTACCAAACCAGAATAGACACTTCTCAAGGGACCCCAGTGTGTAGTCAAGGCCTGCTGTGATGTTTGATGTGCAAAACACAAAGGCAGTGATTGTCTTCTTCTTAATAATTGGCACATTACAGTTATCAGAAATTATTTTTATATTCAGCAAAAGACCCATTAGCTCCCTGCACCTCAGCATTCATGTTGCCAGCAAGATTGTTCCAACAATAAAATTACTGAGTTGTCTTGGGTTATGGAACCAAAAATGTGTATTCTATTTCATCTGTTGAAA
>VWYO01003934.1:405729-438763 GCA_013400275.1 Rhadina sibilatrix
AAAAAAAAATTCTCAAAGACTTAAAAAAAAAAAAAAACAAAAAAACACCCTGCTCTTATTGTATAACAACTGCTTTCACAATTCAGATTTTAAAAAACCCACAAACTCAAATAAACAAGTAAACATTATCTCTTTCAAACAGAGAACACCATCAAATTACTGTCTTGTATGTGTGGGCACATACTCATATGCCCACATATACCTGCATATACCTGCAAAAATTGCATGTATCCCTGCATTACAGCTGATTTAGCAACAGGATATATGGTGCAGCAAATGCTGCAGCATGAAGGGAAGCCCATGTGACTGGCAGTGATGTAAGAAGCCAAGCAATTCCAGTTCTCGGAAACCTTGTGCCTCCTGGAAAGCTGTAAATAAAAGGGAAAATATCATCTTTGGTCAGAAGATTGTGGTATTGTGATAAACAGATAATCTAAGTAATCAGGAGCATTTTGTCTGATTTGCTCAAAGTTGTGGCTGAGCAGTTGTAAATTATATCACCATATTCAATTACTGGAAACAACATTTCCTGCAACCTTTGCAGTCTGTAGGGAGATATCCCAGTTTCAGATGTACCGTTGTTAATCACTGCATTAATATTTTCCACTTGAAGGGGAAGAATAGGATTTGTGCAGAGCAGGAAGTTCAAAAAGTCTCTCAGTCTGAGGTGTTAAAATCTTTGACCATCTTCATGATCTTTAAACTCATAACAAAGACAGAATGTAAACAGATACACTAAGCATACTTTGATTGATGTGCACTACTAATAAAAACATTTTCAGTTTTCAGCCATTCTATGAAAATGCTGAATAAGTCAAAGCAAGAATATTCCATCAAAATATACAGATTTTGATAAAGACTGTAACAGAAGGTCTTGAAGCTTTAAGGTGGAGTCTACCCATTTCTTCAGAGACAGCATGAACTGAAAACCTCATCTTTTCCTTTGAAAAGCTTTGAATTTATTCCAAAGCAGAATTAGAAGCAGAATTTAACACTTCAAAATTTGTTCCAAGAATTGGGGTCTTGATTGGAGGCTGTCCTGTAGTGAAAAAGGACACCTTTGGTGCACATTATAACCAGGAATTCACTCAGGGTTGTATATACACACAGACACACTAGTATGTGTGTGTCAGAAGTGGTAGGCCTAAATAAAAGATTCAAATGGAGCACATCCCTCATTCTACTTTGTAAAGAATCTTATTATGCCTCGGGCCAGCAATTGCAGAATATCAGCGCACCATGGGTAAGGGCTGCTGGAAAATTAAGAACTGACCAGATCACAAGCTGACACCTCAGGGCTGTCAGTGCTCCAAAAGGTACTGCAGATTCGGGAAAATCAGCTGTCTGGGTGACACTTTTCACAATGGGATGCAATGGTAAATACCACCCCTTGACAGGGTATCATTCAAAGCAAACTCAGGCACAAAAGCTGCTAAGCTACCTGGTGTGCCTCCTTGGAGAAGGCATGGTGTTCTTCAAGGAACCAGGGCAGGAGAAACTAGAGGTACAGGACACAGAAATATCAACGTCAAGGGGGTTGAGAGTAGCAGCAGTGAAGCAGGGTACATTGAAGCCTACTTTTATCTTGGCCTCCTCAGTACCTGGCAGTGAACCCTGTGAACACCTTGGCTGTCACTCCTGGGAGTCTGGCATTCCTCTGTGCTGATGTGACCATCTTTGCCTCAAGTCTTTGCTCCAACTCCACCTCTCTCCTCTCAGACTAGCAGGGTCCTTTGTGTCCCAGCACCTTCAGCACTAATGCAAGTGGGATGACAAAGACAATGGACAAGTGGTTATGGCAAAGGCTTTGTGAACAGGAGAGTCCTAAGCCTCTCTCACACTATCTGTAACTATCTGTTTGCACTGTCTCTTACCCCACTGGGTACATCAAGTTACTCTGGCATGACAACTGTGATTGGCAGTAGTAGATCGTCTTGGTTTAAATCCCAGGAGAAAAACTGATTTCCCTTGTCTATTTTGGTTTTATCTTCTTCAAATTTCCCACATTGTAACTCCAGCATTGTCAAGAAGAAAATTATGTGTCGTACATAAGACACTGCCTGCCACTTCGCAACTGTGTGCCAGTTTGAACAAGTGTATGGTCAGAGGTGTTTGGACAGCTGATTGCTGGTACTCACTTGAACTTCCACTATTCCGGGCTCTTGAACAGAGGCTAGGAATTGTGCTGGGGGAAAAAAACTACCACTGACACGGGGACCCATGGATGGTCACTGATAACTCCTGAAAAGAGGAAAATTGATTAGTCAGTGTTTACCATTCCATCACTGCTTTTCTCAGTATTCTGAAATTTATCAGAATTTATCAGATCTTCAGCCAAGTAAGCAAGTACACAGAGATATTTATTTATTTATTTATTTATTTATTTATTTATTTATTTATTTATGTGTAGTGAGTATCTCACTCTATTCTGCTGTCCTGTCCTTTCCATCCCAGATTGTGTCCCATCAAACAAACCTCCAGGGAGCCAGCCTGCCACAATGCAGCACCTGAGTGCTCGCATTTTCCTGTCCTACCAACCTTGTGTACTGCCTGTAGGTAACAAGAACAATTAATAATGTTTTGGTTACTTCAGGTGAGGCAAGGCAGTACATGGAATGAGGAGATAACCAGGAAGCAGGATGGTTATGCGCACCTTTCAGCTCTGCAATGAAGTCTCACAGGAGCAGAAACAAAAAGCAGAGCCCTCCCAACCTATGATTCTTCACAAGAGCAGCTACACAGTCTGCTTTGTCCTGAAGTACAATACAAAAGGTTTGCTGGAATAACTAATTCAGTGCAGTGAGATTGTAACATGATCTTCCAGTCCTGAGTGAAGGTCAGGGGGACCCTTTGTGGGGCTCCAGCAGACTGCAGTGTGCCATCACCAATCATTACACAAGGACTCTCTAATAGGGGTGAGTGCTTGATGGGCTTTTATGTAAGGCACTCTGATGCACAGAAAGTGACAACTGGAATTAGCCTGTCTTGTCAATGACTGCATATGAGAAGCCCGATTTGCGCTCTGATACTCATAGAAAGAACTTCATTATTGAACTCCTTGCACTCTTAAAATTTGGGGATGAAAAGACAGAGACAATAGCAGCCCTTTAAACTTTAGCCCTTAATGACCTCAGATTTCTTTATGAGGCAAATACTTGTTACAGCTTTTTGCAAAAAATCTAAAGCAAACCAACCAAACTTCAACAAAAAAAAAAATTCCATAGAAATGTCAGAAAGAAACCCACAAGATCTGAATTAGGAAGTATCTCAAGAAACAAGACAAGCTGGGAACCTCCATTTTCTGTTGGCTTTTGAGACAAAATTGAAAGTCTTTAAAAATACATTACTGCAATACTTCAGATGAGAGCCACAACGTGGAAGAGCTCTGGACCTATATTGCTGATGTGACTTAGACTTGTCAGGCAGCTAAGCACGATCCAGCCACTCATTCACACCCTTCTCATAGCAGGAATGGGAAGAGAGTGGGAAGATCAAAAAACTAGGAAATTCTTGGGCTGGGATAGTTTAAAAAGTCAAAAAAAGAAACAAGGAAAAACAAAACCAGGGAAAAATAAGTGAAGCAAAAAAGTCCTCTGTAAGTGTTTGCCACCAGCCAGCCCGAGCAACAGCAGCTCTGGCAAACTTTCCCCCCTAACTCTGATTGCTGGGCATAGCACCAAACGGTACAGAAATCCCCTTTGGTCAGCTGGGGTCAGCTGGGACTCCTCGCAGCTTCCTGTGTACCTCCAGTTGCTGGCAGAACAGGTGAGAAGCAGAAAAGGCCCCAATGTTGAGCAGTGCTTAGCAATACCCAAAATATTCCTGTGTTATCAACATTGTCTTCATGACAAATCCAAAACAGCAGCTGTGATGAGGAGAGTTAGAACTCTCTTTCAGCTAAAATACAATGGCTTTGATGGGGTAATGCAGGGTTGGCAGCAACTTTTACACCCAGTTATAAACTAACCTTCCCTCACTTCAGAAAATGCTGGGCAAGGAGCCAAGGGAATGAATTGACTTTCTGAATATGTATTCCTTTTGCTTCTGATATTTGTAATCAGAGCTGCTGGTGATATGCTTGAATGGCTGCTGACAGGAATGACAGAGTGTCTCTGATTGCAGGAACGTTATCAGTTGAGGCTCCACCATCAAACACTGCACAGTGAATGCCTGCATCCGGCTGCCCTTCTACGACTCTGTGTTTTCTCTTTTTCCTCTCCCTTTCAGTCATTTACCTTTTGGGCTGATTTCAGCATCACTGTTCCTTCTTTCTCCTCCCTGAAAGGCTATTTTGGAAGTATGGCTGATCATTGTCAGTTGTAATTCTTCAAAAATGTAAATGTGCTTCAGAGAAGAGGAAATATGGTATCTGTGACTCATCCATACTTCAGGCAAATTCTCTAGTTCAAGGGAAAATAAAAAGACATGTCCTAAAAAAAAAAAAAAAAAGAAAAGTTTTCAGACCGGAATAACGAAGTTAAACAGGAAGAGATATTGAATACAGTCAACAGGCTTCAGAAGCAGCAAACATCTGATACACGAGAAAGTAACAATAGGCTACAAAATGAATTATTCCAGATGTATTGCATATCCTGCACACAAGTGGAATAGCAGACCTCCACTTAGATATAAGTACAGCCTGTTTTGGTTTGCTTGAGGACAGGCACCCTTCTTACACCCATACAACCAGAAGCACTCAGCCCCACACAGCTCAACTGACTGCCGTGCAGCCACGGCACCAGCACCTGGCTCTCTACCAGGAACCCTCTCATTTGGAAACAATTGTGTGCTGCTCTGCTATTTCCTTTCTGCTTCTCCAGTGTCCCTCTTGACGAGTCACTGAGCTCAGACAGGATGGCTTTAAAGGGCCACAAGTTGTGTGTGTGCAGAACAAGTGGCACAAATCTTTGTCATCCTTCTGCTGCTGCTCATGAGCAAGGCTTGCAGTCCTGTGAAGCAATGCTACTGTGTCAGTGCCTACCCGGCAATGACAGCTCACACACTTCCCTCCCCATTCCTGGCCATCCTGAGGACAGCAGCTCATGCAGCACACTCATCCCAGGCTCCTGGGCAGTTGCTGTTGGTGTGGGGGTGATCACTCTGCTGGTTTGTACAGTATTTAGTACTGTGTTTCAGGAAAGACAACAATAGTTACTAAAGTCAGGGTCTGGGTTCATGATTCTATCTGCCATAGCATAAACAGAAGCTCAAGTGATGCAGAGGAAGTCTCATCAGGCTCTGTTGTCATAAACAAGAGTGAAGGCAGTCTAATCCCAAAGCAATACTGTACTTCATGTTTTGGATCCCAACACTGGCAATTACAATCCACAATTTAACATCTCTGCAATGACCTAATGCATAGCAATCGCTGCTGGACTGGAAGTGTTTCCATGGCAGACTGGCTTTGCAACAAAAAAGCATAACAGGTGGTTGCCTAGAGCAGCAAAATATTAGGAGCTGCACGATGTCGGTGCAGTTTGTGAACAGTGGCAGGTTTGGAAAAGCTAGATGTTCCCCAGTCATGCTGCTGCTGATCCCAGTGTTGGATGCTCCACTTGCACACACCTCTCCACAGCCCAAAAGGTGCAGTGCCAATGGTGAGCTTTCATGATGAGCAAGGATTAGTAAATAATTACACAGAAGGGCCCATACCACTGAGCATTAACAGGCTGGGTTTTGATCCAATGTTCATTGTTCTCATTTAAGGCAAAGGACAGTCTGAGCATCCAGTTCAGTCTGAGCATCCAGTTCAAATCTTCTGAANCAATATAAATGGATATAAATCCATCCCCAGCTTTTGCTCTATTTTTAAAGTTTATTTTGTATTATATTTTTCCCTGGGAGAACTGCAAATGTTATCCCCCATTACCACATGTTGTATAGTCAACCTTCTTAAGTTTGGGGCATTCAAAGGTCTGACACAATCACACTGTCAGGCAGGAATCTTCCCTAGGAAACCCCCTGCCTGATCATGGTGTTATTCATAGCACTGCTGGTAACCCACCAAGAAAAACTCTTCCTACTGAGTCACTGATCTGATCTGGCATGGGGAGTTCGTTTCAGTGCTCAGGGTGCCCTCACTGACTCCTTGTGCAGCCTTGCCCCAGGGGCAGACTGGCAAAAATAATTTGGAGCTTGGTCAGAAGCCAGGGAAAGCAGTTCTATGGCTGTCAGATTAAAGTGGATGCAGATCTATTTATTCATGAGCTACTTCTGCTTCTTTCCTTGTTGTAAATCTTTTCTCAGTACCTGGGGATGCCTGCAGGTCCCAGCAGAAGGGCTGCCAAGGAGACATGGCGGGGAGCTAGGGGTACAAAGGAGGGATGGGGTGCTGGGGCCAGGGTGGGCAGCTCTGGAGACATCTCTGAAAATGCTCCCGAAGAATAACAGGGAAATACACTGCAACACAATTTCAAGAGCAGAAGGTAACAGCTATCAAGGAAGAACATGAAAATCACTGTGAGAAAAAAAAAAAAAAAAAAAAAAAGAAAAGAAAAGAGAGAACAGATCCAGACAGCTGCTGTCTCACTGGCATAGGCTTCACTGGCCGTGTCTGTTCCGGAGGGACAGATCTGCTGGCAGCTTTGTGCAAGCACTCTGCAGGGCGGTGTGCCCAGGCCAGGGGTAAGGTGCAATGGCTGCAGCTTTCAGCAAGTGCTGGGAAAAGTCATCCTGCCCTCAGGAACCACCAGATTGCCTCATGTGCCATTCATGTACCTCACTCTCTGTATTTCACTGCCCGTATTTCCTCCAGAGCCTTCTGAGAGAAAAGTGAAGGCAGGGTCATGGTTTAACCCCAGCTGGCGATGAGGTACCACTCAGTCACAGGACAGGCAGCTGGAAGGAAAACTGGATGCTGCCCTCCAGCTTGCAGAGCAATAGCTGCCTTCCCACCTCCAGGCACAGCTGCTTCTCCCTTTTTTCCCCGTGGCTTCCTCAGGTCTGGCTAGGGGAAAGCTTGCTAGGGGAAATCTCTCCCTTAATTCAGGCAAATATTCCTTGCTAGGAGAAAGCTTGAAGGGGGACCAGGTGAACTCAAAGAACATGAGGGTAAAATCTGTGCTGCCCAGCCATGAGTTTTCCTCCTGTCCTAGTTTCATCTGGGATAGTGTCAATCTTATTCCTAGTAGCTGATACAGTGCTGGGATTTTGGTTCAGAACGAGAAAAATGTTAGTAACGCACTGAAGTATTAGTTGTTGTTGAGTACTGCTTCCTCTAAGTCAAAGACTTTTCAGTTTCCCATGCTCTGCCAGTCAGTAGGTCCACAAGAAATGGGAGGGAGCATGGGACAGGTGATCCAGGTGTATTTTATAAGTTCAGTGCTGGGTGAGCAGCAACAAAAGTAAATCCAGTATTAAGAATTATTGGGAAAAACATAGAGAATAAAACAGGAAAAAAGCCCCAAACATCATTGACACAGTTTTGGGGATCCAAAGCACTTTTTTATTCCTTTTGGGGGACTAGAAGAGATCAGTGAGATCACCAGAGGGGGATTACAAAAAATTATTGTGTCACTCAAAAATAATCTGAAAACTACTCAATACTGGAAGAGAGAAGCATTGAATGCTCTTGCTCCAACCTTATTCCTCCACCTGTCACTGCCTATGGCACAGTCAGAAAACAAATCATGGGGCAGAGAGATTCAAGGCCTGAACCTGTACTGCTGTTCTGACGTCTTTACTTTGGTGCACAGCTCACAAGCCATGACTTTTAGTTAATAAGCCAGTCAAGACAGGCAAATGTCAGAGGTATGTAGGGATACACATTTCTGTCAGTGTAAACTGGGAATAAAACACCACATTCTTTTAATTCTCACAGGCAGAAGTGGTGGAGCAGGTTATGCAGGATTCTGCTCTCACCCCTGGAAATGTGCTGACACTCATGAATTCCTCTGCCAAGAGACCTGAAATGAGCCTGGAGGTGCAAGGCAGATTATACCCAGAGGGTTTCTGAGTTACTCGTTCTGTTTCATTCCTACTTTTTCCTGTTTGGCAAATTCATTCCAGTTCTGAAAGGTCAAGAAGCCATGCAAAGTTATGTTTCGCTAATTGGCCACTTAACTTTCTCTTCAGGCCCCCAATTCTTTGGACACGGTCAGGAGTGTCAGGCTGATTTTTGTTAACTGGAACATGATGTCCAGAACTGGGGAGCTTCCAGCATTGCTACTTTAAGTTCCCCAAGTAGCTGAGGAGTGTCAGCTTGGCCAGGCTACTTGGAAATAGGAATGCCTTTGTTTCCAGACTGCTCTGGTTGGGTCTGGCTTACTAAAAACAAATATTTAAAGTCATAGGTGGTTCCAAAAGGCTTGCCTTCTTCATTATACTTCCTCCAGACCCAAATTTTCCTGATTTCTTAAAGGATTGTCCCCTCTCTTCAACCAGGCAAAATCAGACCTGGGTGCCTCCAGGAATGGAGGATTGCATGCAGAAACCTCTCACCCTTTGTACCCTTCCTGATCCCTGGTCCCATGAGAAACCAGTACTCCTTTGAGTTTTCACCTCCATGTTCCTGCTTTTTCTTCCAAATGCACTGCTAGCAAGGATGGGTTGTAAAAATACACATGACACCAGAATACTTCCTGGAGAGATTGGTTTGGTTTATGAATTTGTCTGGAAAAAGAAGTGGCATGCTGATAGAGGCTTTTTTTTACTCTGTCTCTTTTTCTGTCATGCTATTTGGTTTTTTTGTGAAGTCCCAGTTTCCAGAATTATGTACAAGGATCTCAGCTCTCATTTTGAAAAACACAGTGAGCTGTTACCCTCATAACTATAAAAAGTAAAGCTTGTATTTCCAAAACAAGGTGTCAAATGACAACTTATACTTCTGATTCTTGAAATCTTACTGCCTTGAAGACAAAATGATGATATTAGTAGTTACAGCAAGGATTCTGGTTATAATTTTGAATATACAGAATCAGTAGTTCTGTCTCTGGGTTTTCAGGAACACTGAGAACGGAGGGCACTGAAAAATAATTCCAGAGATCCTTTGTAGGGCTTAAAACAGTACAGACTCTCCCCTGGCTTATCAGCTGCTAGAACAGTATCTTCCTGCATAAATGTGCATTCCTGAATGAATAGCATACATTGAACCTGAATGTTTTAGTTTGCACCTTGAACAACAATCAGAATGCATATTTTGTCCATAGGAGAAAATAAACCTCACAATGCTTTTACTGAAAAGCTGATACAGGACTAAGCAGGACATCTTGGGTTACTGAATTCAGTCTGACAGGTGCCATTTGTCACTTTGGTAAATTGATACTATTATTTTTTTGAATTATCTGGGCTTCTCCCTAGTCGCTTGCTCTGAAAAGCACCCCAGAATGTGTTGGGGTTTTTTTGTTTGTTTGTTTTGCTGGGTTTTTTGTTTTGGTGTGTTTTTGTTTGTTTGTTTGTTGTTGTTGGTTTTTTTTCCCCCCAGATGATTTGACAGCTTGCTTATATGCATCCTCTCTTTAACTGTGGATACTTCGTAGTTATTTGATCTTGCACCATATTTGTCCTTTAACCTGCCTAAATCTTTCTCTGCAGTGTGATTATCTGTAGGTAGCAAGCACATGGCTTTTCAGCCTTTTTTTTTTTTAATTTTTATTTATTTTGCTGTCTGTGTGTCTTCCCATCTAACCCTCTGTTCCCTCCCCACCTCATCATCTTGCCTTTTTCTTCAGCATGGTTGGCTGGAATTGCATGTGATGTCTCCAAAAGAAGGGTTTGGGGGTTTTTTTTGTGTTGACAATCAATGTTCTTCAAATTCAGCACGTTGGAGTTCTGGGTGTTTTAGGATGGGGCAAAAAATGTAATCCCAGTTCACAGCATTCAGATATTTGATAGTTCAGCAGTGTAGAGAAGCAAAGTAGATGAGAAGAAGCAACAATTTCAGATTCCAAATCATCCATCTGTAAAAGGATCCCAAGAATTTTTAAAACCTAAGTCCCACCCAACATTCAATGAAATGTATGGATAACATAGCACAGTCCTTGACAACCAGGATGGCACCTGATTTTACACAGTACCTTACAGAGCTAGAGAGTCTTAAAGCACTTTAAATAGTCTCACTTCCCAGATGGCTGCATTTAGTAGATTACACCTATAATTAGCAGTAATTAGCAGGCTAAGGAATGCCTCCCATAGGGCCTGTCTCCTCAGAGGGACTTTACTCAGGTATGCTGAGATGTGCCTAATACACCTCTGTAGAACTGTCTGTAAGAAACAAATTCTGTTTGCTCTTCTTTCTGCAGGCCAAGCCCGTATCACTCACCTCCTGCTAGAGGAGTGCCCAGCCTGCCAGTGTGTGGGCCCTGTGATCCACACATTACACAGGGGAAAAGCAATAAACATGTGCATGGTTTTGTAAACCAGCAATGCTGATATTCACTCCTTGGGGAAGGAGGAAAGAGGCAGACTGGATACTGGATCCCGTGTTTTATGATGTGTGGTGGTTAACATGAAAAAGCAAAACACGGAACAGGGACCACCTCTGTGTTTTCTCTCCCAAGCACTGTAAGAGTGATTCCAGAGACTTGCAAAGCTTTTTATTAATCTGTGGATCTGCTTCTAAGTCACCAGAAATTTAAAAAAAAAAGGGTTTGTAATATGCTAGGGTTTGTAATATAAAAGGAGAGAACTGTTTACCCTTTAAATCATTTTGGCTAGACTAGGAATAGAGCACTTCTATACACTCACCAGCGAGGCAAGAAGATATGCCTGCCTTTACAGGCAATTAATGCAGTCTCATTAATGTGCTTTGGCTTGCAATGGATGCCAGATTAGGCTGAAAAAACCCCAAACCCCACAGATTGATTACATCCAGGCAGTGCTCAGCTATGGTAAATCAGCCTAGACTCATTGACTTCAGTGAAAGTACACGAGTTCATATGGGTAGCAGATGTGAACTTTGAGACCGAAACAATCCTAGATTACTTTCCTCTTATTGCAAACTTACTGGAATCACCTAGATTTCCCTCTGAAAGCAGTGCCTCTCCACAGACAGTCAGCAATACAGCTTCCCATCCATCCATTAACTTTCAAGAGGAGCAGAGAGGAAGAACCACGTATGACTTTGTGCACTTGTTGTTATAAAACTCATTTCAAATTCGCTGGATCTACATAGCACAAACACCCAAAATGAGTGTGCAAAGGGGTGTTCTGAGCAATCAGTAAAAATTGGCATTGGGGAGCATCTGAGTAAGCATATGAGAAAGATTACAGTGTGTAATTCCCAGAAGGATTTAATATATGTGGGATGAAGGAATCATTTGTATTTTATTTGCTTATAAAGCAACCTTAGATGTCTGAGAGCAGGAAATCTGGGTTAAGTAGACCTTGAGTATTGATAAGCACGGTTACTTGTAGAGCTTTCCCCACTGTTTTGTCAGAAGCCAAGGATAAGCAGAAGTCATACAATTTCTACTCTTAGCACTGGGTGTTAAGCACTCAATAGTTGAAGTTCAGCATTTGGAGTAAACAAATTTTCTGACTTTGTTGAGCAGACTTTCTTGTGAACCACTAAAAGCCCAGTGCTGTCTAGGTAGGCAAGGCTGCCCAATGCAACAGATATGTGTAGCGTTGCGTATCTGCTTCTGGCCCAGCTTGGGCTCCCGGTAGCTCTGATACGCCACTACGATACTTGTTGGTGGGGTCTTGGCTCACAGGCAGTCTGGCTCACNATGTAGCTAAGTGCCTGTTCTTAGAGAGGAGATGTTTGTGTGAGGATGTATTTGAGACAGTATCTGTTGTGCTCTGCCAAGCCATTGTTGCCCAGCTTCAGGGTTCAGACCCCACCAGATTCCCTCTGGCCCTTCTCTGCAGAGGGAGGTTCAGTGCCTGGAAATGGTCAGTAGTGCAAAACAGGGCAGCACTGTACCTCCTTTCTACTCAGCGTGGAGTCTTGGGAGTTCCTCTGGAGCTGCTCCCTGCAGCACTCCTGGAGAGTGGCCATGTGCTGCAAACACATGATAACCCGTGAGAGACTACATGGTGCAGAAAACTAGGAAACAAATGGAATATTTCAACCTGCCATGGAGGAAAAGAGGATTCGCTTATAGAGCAAACACACAGATCTGGTTGAAGGTTGGGTTGTGGGGATCCTGTGTATCTTTTCAATTTGGACTAAACTGCTTTTCAAAGGTTCATCTGAAAACTGCAGAAAACAGACTAAACTGCATTTTCTGCATATTTTTGTTCTGAAGTTTGGCTGTCCTGATAAGAAGAGAGAAATTATGTTTAAACAAGCAAAAATAAAACCTGTTTTTCTAGATGAAGTTGTGTTTGCCAACATCAATAGCAGTAACTTCTATATTCCTAATTTAGCACTGACATTTCATGACAAGAAATGCTCTTAGTACTTCTTTTCATGCTTCACTACGCAGCTCTGTTAAGTGATTTTCCAATAACCCTTATTTCACATGCTTTGTTCCACTCAGACAGGTCTCGCCACCTGTGCATTTAGTTATCTGTCCTTAAGTTTTGCATATTACCATATCCCTTTCCAGTTTTTCCTGGAGACAGGGGAAGAGTAAAGAGGACTTTTGTCTTCAGAAACTGATGGGGAAAAATTAAGGAAAAATTTGCACAATTGTCTGTCACCAAAACTTCAATTTTCAGGAAAAAAATAAAAGAAAGAAAAAGTAGATCTATTTGTTACCAAATATTTGGTGAATGGAAAATGGAAATGAGTAACAGGCAGAATGGATTTGTTAAGAACAAAACATTATGTCCCACCGATAGAATTTTCTTCTTATAATGGGTCATGGGCCTAGTAGGTAGAGGAGAAGCAGAAGGAGTCACTTATCTTCATTCTGTTATGTTCCTGTCCCTGGATCACATGACATTTTCATAAGCCAGGTAGAGTGTTGATGAAACAAGTGCTGGTTGTGTGCAAGCTCACAGCTACACACAGTGACCACATAGCCTGGGTCACAACTGGCGTGGAAAGACAAACTGAGTGAAGTTTTGTTGGCATTTATCCTGGACTTCCTCCTGCATGCTGGTTTCACACAACATCTAGAGGCCTGAACAGAGAAGGAACTGAATACATCTTCAGAAGACACTGGAAGAGACCACAAGTTAAACAGGATTAGAATTCAAGATGATTTTACAAGTGTCATTCGATAAAATGCCACTTTATAGACAGGATTGTCATCTGCAGGTCGCACAAAGTGACCTCTCTGTATTTCCTGGCATTTGTGAGGCCTCAGAATTTGATTCCTACAGAGGGAAGAATGACAAAAATTATATCGTGAAAGAAGGTTGTAAGAGTAAAAGGTCTGAAATAGACTGCCAAGGGAGGTCCATACTGACTCCCTACTTGGTCATCTTTAAGGAGAGATTAGACAAATGTTTAAAAAATTACTTCGGTAAAAATGTTACTGCTGTGGGATAAACAGATGAACTAGAGGAGCTCTTTAAGTCACAGGTCATATTTCTTTTTCTCTT
This sequence comes from Rhadina sibilatrix, assembly GCA_013400275.1. Taxonomy (NCBI): domain Eukaryota; kingdom Metazoa; phylum Chordata; class Aves; order Passeriformes; family Phylloscopidae; genus Rhadina; species Rhadina sibilatrix. The sequence goes on from VWYO01003934.1 coordinate 419,164, forward strand.
TCCACTTTTCTCCTTGGTACCCACATCCTCTCTCCTGGGGAAAAACAGACACAAAAAAAATGCTGTTTGATCACCTATTTTCTAAATACAGTGCAATTTTTGCAGTCATATACGAATAAAGTGGTATTTCATGTTACCAAATTGCCAAATATCTGCCTGGGTTTTTAAACTCAATGGCTAATCCACATTAGATAAAAGATTAGTCACTTGATTGTTCTGGCCCCAGTTTATAAAGGGTTTTCTGCATTAGGTACCAAAGAAGTGGTAAATGAACACAAACTCAGAATGTCCTGATGCAGTACCTACACATTAGCCCCCCACAAACTCCTATCCTTTTAAAGCTGTATTTGCCCTCATGGATATTCTTGCTGACTTTGCAGTTTTTAACATGATGTCTGGCTTCCTTTTTCGTAAACCATCTGCCAATGAACTTCTAAGGGAGCCTTTGAGCCTTTAAAAGGCAACTTTTTTTTTTTTTTTTTTTTTTCCTTTTCTCATTTTATATGCTTTGTGATACTAAATAAATCTTCAGAGAAAGTTCTTAGTGAAAGCAGAAAGTCAGAGGCAGAGCTCCCTTTGGCCTTTGGTAATTTGAAATGCCTGATTTTTGTTAAACGGAGTCAGATGCTGAAGAAGCAGGTTTCCAGTTTCAGGTTGACAGGTCAACTGCATTGCTATGTTCAGCTTTTCTCTTTATCAACTCATGGCTCAGAGACCGGAGGGGCAAAGATGATAAAATAAGCAGGGTAAAACAGAGATCAGCCATGACAAAGGTGAGACTGGCAACCTCTGAATAAATATGGAAACAATCACTAAAGAAAATTAGTACACTGAGCAAGTCCAGGGAAGTTAATGAGACAAGGTGTCAAGTAAGTTTGATGCCTGAGATTTGATCTGGTGGAAGGAATTCAACCAGACAGAAGGAGCACACCTGAATAGCAAGTCAAACAGAGTCTCTGAATTCTTAAAGGAGTCATAAAATCCTGTAGTGTTTGGTGCATCAGACTGCTCCCTCAAGAGAAAGGATCTGTTGTCAACTGCGTCAGAAAAGTATATGAACTCCACAAAAACTAACAATAGATTTTCTAAACCTCAGTCTAGGTCAGAATTCTCAGTCCTCCAAAGAAAAATTACTATTTTAACATAGTAATTTGCACTAGCCCATTACCTGCAAAATGATTGAAAGTGTGAACCCAAAATGAAGACTAAGGCACAGTTTGTGACTATAAGCCTAATTTTGCACTACAGCCAATTCTGTCAAGTAGAGGCCACTCTGTACTACTTATGGTGTAAGGCTACAAAGGGTACCCATGCAGTCTGTGAAAACAGCAGGCTCTCTCTGTAAGCATCTAGTGTCTAAGCAAGATGGTCATTTGTGTCCATGGCTTCCTGCCTTAGGAATAAGTTTCATCAGCAGAACTGTCCGTAGGAAACTCCCACTGTCCTGTGTTATGTCATTGGAGAGAAGTGTTGTGGTAGTTCTGGACACAGGAACACCAGCTTCAGTCCAGGTTGGGTTACACCAGACCAATCTCAGTGGAGACTGGTTGATCTGACTTAGTGCTGATGGCAACACAGCTTGGAGGGGGAAGCAGGACTGGCTGATGTCTAGGGGTACATTCCTCCAAGATTCATGTGATCCTATAACTTTTATCCAAAAGAATTGCTTTTGTATCTGCTGCAAATGAATGATACAATGCAGCTTGATTTTTGCTTCCCTCAGATATACATATATTTCCAGCAGTCTCTCAATTATAAAAGTCAATTTCACAGTCAGTAAATGGTTCATTTATTGATTCTCATCTACTAAATTCAAGCAGCTCCACAAACAACAATATACTGGTGATGTATTGCAGGATAAAAGAAATAACTCATATTTGCAGAGAGGAAAAGCACAAAGCTACAAACTGACAGCCTCTTGGAGAGCTCTACTTCTGTTTAAAGGCTGAAATTAAAGGACTTTAACTTATTTTGAATTGTAATTTCAGCAAACTTTTTAGGCTGCAATTTTTAATCTATTTCTCTGGCGTTTGCATTACTTATGCTGCCAAAGAGCTCTTAGCAGAGGCCAATCTCCATTGAAATTCTGCACCTACATTCAAGATGTAAATAGAAAGGAGAATGATTTAAAAGTATAATTAATCAAAAGCCCATATCAGGACCTTGACTTCTAAAGGGTAAAAGAATGCTTGCAACCAAAAGACAGGTTTGAGCTCTTCTTGTTGCAAAACTAAGCCCTTGGGATTAAAGTCCTGGTGATTCTCCAACAGCAATGCCAAGGACAAGAAACAGATGACTTCTCCTGGCTGGGTTTTCATCTCTGCAGAGGGATTCTGCACAACAGCCAGCTAGGTTATAGTCTGCACCACTACATACCAAACCATGTCTCATGACAGCTCCAGTTCCTGCAAAAGCCACGACGAACAGCTGGATTCATACTGAAGTCCCACTTGTTTTTATCATTTCTCTCTACTGTAGGAACACCTTCTGGAGAAATGGTCCATGCACCCTGCACTGCCTAAATTCCATGCTGATCAAAGGCACCACAGCTATCTCAGGGGCAATAGCTTAAAATAGCCTCAAGGCTCAACAAAGTTTCAGCTTTAAGAAAGTGACAGTAGCAGGAGAAACTGGGCATATTTACAAACAAATCAAAAGTAACTCATTATGAAAGTTAAAATTAATTGCCATTCATTGCACATTTTTGAAGCCTGGATTTTGTATGTTTACTGAAAGCCTCTTCACATGAATTCTGCTCTTTTAATAGAGAGGTGTGAAAGTATATCTTCCTTAGAAGATTTAAAGAGGATATGAAGATTTTGATCACTTAGGTATTTGGTAATCAGAAAAGCAGGCCATAAGTTCGTTTGCTTTTCTCTCACTTTTCCAGTAAATTCCCTGGTGCTCCTTCTCCATATGGTATGATTTTACTCCCTAATTTCCTCCTTCCTTTCAGAGAAGAGTTATCACAATAAAAAGACACTGGAATTTTCTGTATTATACTCTTGTTGTACTGGATTTCTTTCTGTTTGTCTGTTTAAGGAAAACACTTAAAGTGCTATCTCTGGAAGAGAATGTTTAAGATAAAACTTAATTAAGCCTGACTTTAACGCTGAATAATTAAAACTACCATGCATCCAGAGATCTGGCATGGAGGAATCTATGTTTAGCATAATTTTTGTAATTTCTGACAGTTAATCATATTGATTTTTTTTAAAAAAGTCTGCTCTGATCTGTCTGTTTACCTTAGGGAATCAATTAAACAGAATAGAAATGTCTTTTCTCACAAATAGCCTATTGAAGTCAGCAGTCTGTTAGTAACTAGATATTATTTCTAGATTTGCTGCCCACTGCTCTGAAAGTTTTTCCTCCACATTTCTTCAGAGCTGTCCTACAATGCTTAGAACTCTTTAGCCTCCTGCTTAAGCTGACTTCACCAAACTTTAACTCTCTCATGCAGGAAAGCCAAGGACATCCATCCACAGAAGTATGAAGGGATGAAACAATTGTTGCCAAAGTAGGAAGTCTTCCAGTGATATGTTCTGAGGACACTGGAACATGTTCCATGAGTGACTTACAATAGGAAAAAAACCTAAGAGGAGTGACTTTCCAGATACTATGCAGGCTGAAACTCCCTGTATGCAGTGAGTATTCCTGTGGTACTGCTAAATGCAAAGGAACTGGTGGTAATCAGCTGTCACTTTTCACCTTCAAGCCCTCACAGTGTGCCCATCATACTGTGGTGTAGGTGACTGGTAGTCCCCACCATCCTGAAGTTAAGGAACAGCTTCTGTGAAATGGTCAGAGTGACTGATTAGGAATCTCAGTATTTCTCTGGAAGTGGGAGCAGTTTGGTGGAAAAAAAACCCCAAAACATTTCACAGTGAGTGATTATGCAAGCAAGAGTGCAAATAAAATAGCAATTACTCTTCTTTCAGATGATAAGCAAGAGGTGGAGTTGTATGTGACCTGTCTTCCTACATACTGTTTGCTTCTTGGTTCAAATTTCACATAAGGACTGACAAAAAATGATGAAGAATTTCAAACCAAGGATGGGATAGGAGTTTTGCAATGCTCTAAAGCATATTGGGGCAGTTTCTGTAAAGATCAGTGCAAGTTTAGAAGCACAGAGCTTGTTCAGACCAGCAACCATCAAGAGGTTTCCAGCTGGACCCCAGTACCTGTTTCCAGGGAAGTCTACCATAGCTTCATAATTTGAAAGTACAGGAAGCCACTGGAGAAGGTAATTTGATTTGTTTGAATGCAAAGATATGCAGACTAATGGGTCAGTGATTGGAGGGAGAAGGCAGGGCTGCAGATGGGGGGAAAGGGGTCAGGGACAGCTGGTAGAGAAACAATGTCCTGGATGGCTGCATGATTTACTGATACTGGCAAGGGAAAGCGTCTGTTGTTCAGACCTGGAACAGACTCCCTGTCACCCTAGGGGAAGGTTATGTAGTTTCCTCATATTTTGTGTCACAGAAAAGGCCATGTAAAACAGGTAATCACATTCCACGAGCACCTGATCAGATCTACTGGAATAGGGAGGAAATTTTATCCTCAAAATTTTCTGCAGGATCGCCTATTCTGATTAACTCTAATAGAAACGCTAATTTGTCCATAACGACACCTTTCTCTCATACTAGCCTGTACAGCTGGTTTTTCTGCTATTTCACTCTCAAGAGCCCCTGCTTGCACCTCTGCTTGGTAGCTCTTGCTCTTACATGCAGTTGTAGCATATTCAGAGAAAGAAAGCTAAGGCGAGGCTTTCAGAAGAAGTAGCTTTCAGGCTACTTTCCCTTTTATCTTAGATATCTTGATATAGATATTTACATTGATGGCAAGTGGGTGGTAAATAGGCTGTAAATATTCCCCTTATGTCAGTGTCCATTCATGGGTGCAACCGATAGGCAAAAGAAGTGTGGAAGGCATCAGAGGTGAGAACCTCCACATTCCAGGACATTCACACCAACACACCTTTAAGCAGCTGTGCTCTCTGATATCAAGCCCCATTCTTTTATCTTTTTTTTTTTTAATTATTATTTCCATTGGCTGATAAATTCATCACAAATCGTAGTGATAGCCTTTCAACAGCAGAGACATCCTGACTGATCACTACAGACCTTTTTTTGAACTAGCTTGATAGTGGACATTAATAACATGAGCTGCCACCTCTGAACAAAAGAGAAGAAGTGAAAATGTATATAATTTGGGTTGCTGATGGAGTCCTATTCTCCCAGCCCACATCATGGGTGTGTGCAAGGAATTTCTCATGCATGCTCATGTGAACAACCAGTATGCAGTCAGGCTGTTTCCAGTAAATGGCTCTTAAGACTTCAGAGCCGTTGCCATACAAAAGTCCATTGTTCATATGCAGGATCTGCCTCCCTACCCACTCATTATAAAAGCACAGATCACAACAGTGGCATGTTTATCTTAGCAGGGTGTTAAGTCTTACCAACTGAGTCACAGTCGCTAGTTTAGGCTTAGAAATGGGATTACTGCAGCTATTCTGAAACATCTAAAACGCAGGACAAGGCACAAGTTACTATGTCAGTGCTCAGGCAACACTTTTAAGAAGGTAGAATGTTACTGGGCTGGGTTTGAACCGGACACAAGCATTTCAGTAAAAGAGAATGAATGCAAGACCAGTCTGGTAGAGAAGCAAGGGCTTGTTTACAGGCAGCTCTCAGCCTGGAGATTCCAAAGTCTGTGGAGAGGTTGGCTGCTCTACAGGCCAGTGTCTTACCTACAAAATGCTTGAATTTCTCCCTAGGCTAGAATTAGTGTCTGTGAACACTCTCATAGACATGTTCATGCATTGAAAACTCCAGCCAAAAGCGATGCAAATCCTAGGAGGTGAGTAACAGCTATAAGAAGCCCAACAACTAAAGGAGTTGTTACTCCAGGTCATCAAAATTTATGAGTGAGTCTGGACTGGCACCACATTATCCTATCCTAAACTGAGTTCTGTCTTTATTATAAAGACAATACTGGTTATTTGGACAGCTGCATTCAGCAGAGCAGACAAGTGTCCTGCAGGGAAAGTCTCCGACATGACCCTAAGCAAAAAAATCCATTTCATTCAAGCCTGTACCCTCTAGCATCTTTTTCTATTTGGTTCCCTTTCTACCATGACCTGTCTCCCAACCCAGATGATAAAGTGTCTCTTCTCCTCTTCCCTAAGGAATACGGAGTGGAGCTGGAGGAAATGGACCTCCTGAGAAATTAAGAGCAGTGCTAAAGGAGGAGAGTGAGTGACCTTATAGCCAGTGAGGCTAAGAGTAGTGTAATAACCTGTGAAACAGGAACACCACCTGCAGTTTTCAAGCCACTCCCTTAAGAATCAAAAAGTCTGCTGGCACTCACGGGATGAGGTAAGAAGGGAGAAGCAAAAAGACAGAGGCAGGGCTGTCAGATTATATCTTTTTTTTTTTTTTCTGACCTAGAGATGAGGCAACTGAGAGGTGTTTTAAAAACTTTTATTCCATTTTCAGTCTCATGTGAAGGATGAGACAATACAGATGTTACAATTCACGCCATCACAATCAGAAGCCAAACTATTTCCTAATTACAATACATCATAAGCTTTATAGGTTTCTATCAGCTTTTGCCACACTATGCTGTTAATGCCTTGAAGCCAATCATCTAAAATCACCCTTCGTGAGTCCTACTACAATGCATCTTTCATATTCTATTTCTCTAAAGTATCTAGTCTTATTTGCAAGGCCATAATTTGAAACTTGTTTCTAGCTCCATTTCTCTCTCAACAATGTCTGTCCTATTCCATGGCATTCCTAATTCAGCATTTTCTATCTCAAAGTTTGCATACAGATACATAACGTGTGAGCCTTCTATCAGGCTTCAAGAATTCTCTACAAATCCATTTCCCACACAGGGTGATGGCTAGGGAACAGCAAAGCAGGAATGAAGGAAGGATGGCATACATCAAGGACATAAAAGAAGATGGAGATAGACAGTTTGGTTCCTCCAGAGAAAGAGAGTGGACAGACAGAAGGGGCATACTCGTGTCTGTAGAGCTATGCATGCAGAGAGAATCCTAGGAGAAGATATGAAAGGACAATATCTGTGGATCCTTTGCATGGTAGGTGAGAAGTATTTGAAAGGGGAGATGGGAAATACAGGAAATTTGGAAATGAGACCTGACATACTGAAGAAGGGTGAGAAGTTCAAACCTTCATAGACAAACAGGAACGACTTACAATTCCTGAGCCTTTGACACAACAAAAATTATTTTGCTCCAACTCTGTGGGCAAAATGAGTTCACTGACTGGCAACTCCCTTACAACCCCCTTCCTGGAAGAAAACAGCTTTTCTTGCTTGACCTGTTCAGTTCACTGTTGCCTCACTTTCAGGTTGTGACCTTTTCTCAACATGTAACAGGCAGTATTTTCCAATGGCCATGTCAGAAGTGGCTGGGCTTTGCAGGACACATCACCTTTTGTCACTCCTGCTCCAAATCCAAAATGAGCAGGGCACAAACATAGGTGAAGGAGGAGAAGAGTAAGAAAGTATCATGGCCAGGCTTTCACAGCAAGAGAGGAAATGCTGTGTAGGCAGTCATCCTTTCTACAGATAGATTCAAGGGATACTGTGTACCACCAAGGAAATAACCAAAAGCCTCCTACGACAGAAAATCCTATGATGAGTACCCTGAGTGTTGTGGGGCTTTCTTCTGTTATCATTAAATTTACTGCCTAAACAATAAATTTGACTAGAATAGAGTAAATAGGGAAATGATAAGTATGAAGCACAAACTCCCCCAAAGATTAGCCTCTGGTGCTATAATCTTTTGAGCAAAGACTGCCCTCATTTACCCTGAGAAAATAAACAGGTGAGAACAAATGTAATCACCTGTGGGATGGAGTAATGAATTTAACCAGCCTCTTCTATCTCCTGTGTTTATGTTCGTGCTTTGAAGTAGTTTTCATTTGGTGGCTGCAGTCTTCTGTGTGAAACCTAATCCCTAAATACAGCACATAGCTCCTGAGGCTCACTTAATCTTGGACTGGCAGAAAGAATGAAAGAAGTGTCAAGGGTGATACACAGCAGGCCTGCCGGAGCTTTAGCTGCCTGGTACCAAAGGAAAAGATCCTTGGCCTTATCAGATCTCTTTGGTAAAGACTCTGCACATTCCTAAGGAGGGGCTTGGGACCAGTCAGCTGGATAACACAAAGCTCTGGGCAAGGGATGTGGAACAGGATGAATGCCTTTGATCAGTGGAAAGAAGAGGAAAAAAATCCCTACACACACAAATTACCACTATCCCCCATACGCTCTCCAAAATTATACTGCTGAGAAGATGTGATGAATTAGGAGTTAGGAATTCCTCCAGAGTAGAAGTGCTAATCAGATAACCTGTCCAACACTGCATTTTAAAAATAGTGTCCAATTAATGCTGACTGGTTTACGCTTTCTTGTTATTACTGCTAATGTCAAGAAAGAGAACTAAAATAGTGTTCTTTGCACTATTCCTGGTTCTTAACTGTGCTGGATAATTCTGCTTTTGTTTAGGACAAGCATTATCCTTACATATTCTCAATCATTTTTTCCAGTTGTTTTAGATCTGTTACTGCAAAATCCTAGAATTTTGCAGGCTTTTCCTGAGGGCTCCAAAACAGAAGGAAGCATGTTATCACCAGGTGTAAATTTCTTGTGAAATATTATCACCTGAAAATTGCAAGGATCCATGAACCTGAAAAAATGGGGGAAAGTACCACCAGTTTGGTCTAAGCTCCTTCTAGAGGCTAACAAACACTGCCAAACAAGAGCAGCATTGTGATCTCACTCAAAGAGCTCCCATGCTGAGCATAGTAGCCTATAAAATAAAAAGCCACTATCTACACTTGCAACATGGAAGTACCAGTAACAATAGGGAATTAAAAGATTATGTTTTCTGCATTTTTTCATTCAAGAAGATTATAAGACAAAAGAAGAAAATGAAAAGGCACATACTGCAATGTTCTCCAAAGCAGAAACTGGCTCTGACCTCTTAAATGTTTTAAATCAATGTATGCATTAAAGCTTCCTCCCCTCACCCGCGGATGTCCCTGTGGGAAGCAAAATTGTGCCATCTAGTGGGATTTAGACCAAATCTTAGCTGTGCATTCCCAGTGGACACTGTGGACACCCTACAGACCTGTTTACATCATAGCACGGACATTTTTGGATTCCACTTTGCTCCCAAGTTCAAATTCCTCCTCTGCCACAGATGCAGAAAGGGTCCTTTCACCCTGCCTATCTTGAGGCCAGAGAAGGGGAGGGGAACTTGCTTTTTCAGTTATCTGCTCAATCCACCTTCCTTTTTTTTTTTGGCTTCTGCATTGATGAGAAAGATGGGGAAAAATCATTTTCATGAGTGTGACTTGGTAAACTTGAGGGACCAAAGCCCCACGGTTTCCCATGAATGGAGGCTCTCCCACTTGCCAAGCAGCCAGCAGCCTTGGGATTCTGTGCTGCACAGTTATGGAGCTGGTGTATGCAGACAGAGCTGTAGCACAGTCTCATTTCCTAGAAGGCTTTTGTAACCATAGTTAAGCAATAGGCCTGATGTAGATTTCAGTACAGCACTTAATCTTTGTCCTTTATGGATTTGTGTATCTTTATGACAGAAAGTGATTTCACAGCTTGCAATTTTTTTCTGCTGTGCTGAACGTAGTGGAGAGCCATATAATATATGACCCCAATACTCAAATAGGTGCAAGTGTTGCAAGAGACTTATATACCTGTCTAATTAAACATAATAGATACCCTTGGTAATGCTGGCTATTGCCTGAGTCACAACAGGTGAATGAGTAACAACTCCACAACAAGTTTTCAGTGATACTAAAAGTAAAGTTCACTGGCCAGTCTTCAAATAATTAACAGCTCTCTTCTCTACAAACAGAAAAAAAAGTGACCTTTTCCAACAAGGCATAAGCGGTTTTTCTCCAACTTAAATCATCCTCTGGAATAATTGGATCAGCTCTGCCCACCGGCAGAGCTTTTGTCTTCTATGAATCAACATGGAAAAGAATCTTAAGAATGTTTTGGTCATTTCTTTCGGATTTTTACTTCTCTTTACTGCTTATGGAGGACTCCAGAGTCTACAGGTAAGTGGGGCATCTCCCATTGGTTTTAAGGACACTTGGTCTGGAAGGGCATCAGGCCAGCTGGTATTTTGAAACACATCAGTCTTCCCATGGTCTCTGTGAGGAAGGCATGCACAGTATTTTTTACAAGGGGGGTTAGGACATTGACTTGCTGCAGGTTAATATTTCTCCCCCAGATCCACGGTGTTTACGAAATATTTTATTCTCGTATTTCTCAAATAGCTCACATACTTGTGTCATGCTACTACTTTAGATCCACAAAACTTGTTTCAATGGAAACAGAAAACAAAATTAACCTGAGATGACTTTTGCCAAAAGAAGATAATTGCAAAGCGAAAAACAAATTCGATTTTTGGAAAGGGTTTGTTTTGAATATTTCTAAATTGCTATGATTTTGTAATAATTATTATTGTATAGCAATGTAAAATAATTTAAAATTATGCCCAAACCATTAAATAATTTAAGCACAAAATAATACAGTAATTTCTAGGATCATGATATAACATAATAGGTAAAATATTATTTTTAATAAGGCAGCTGTGGCTTGTACTGGCATTAACATCCTAAAACATAGTAGCAGAAATGGGTTTCTAGAATGACTTGAATACTCAGATTACCATTAGAGCTCACTTGTTTATCCCAGCTAAAAGACTGAGGGTTGCTGTCTCTGAATGCTTCTGAGTAGATAAACACAATGAGAAACTTCTCAGCCTAGAAGGCTCTGCTGGTCTAATGGCTGATAAATGAACAGAAGACATTGATGAGCAACTTTAGGCAGGATATTAACATATGATCATGATCAATTGGATTGAGTTTTCCCACTGGAGTGGGGATCTGTATGCCTTAAAGGTGGAACTTGATATATAACATGACAAACTTGGGGTTGAGCTCATTTCAGGAAGAGGTCCCTCCTTGTTCAGTACATCTCTCTTCTCTCCTTGAACAGCTTTTCTTTGCTGGCACTATCAGATTCTGAACTCAGCTGTTCTGCAAAAATAGTCCCAAAACTGGGTGGAGATATTATGAGTTGGGGAGACTAATGAGGCAGAGGAAGATAAACCCTGGAAGCTGCAAGTCAGTCTCACCATCTGAAACAGTTGGTTAGAGCATGGTGCTAATAACACCAAGGTTGTGGGCTCAATGCCTATACGGGACATTTACTTAAGAGTTGGACTTGATGATCCTGTGGATCCCCTCCAACTCAGAATACTCTGTGAATCTGTAAGTACTGGAATGTTAAAAATTTTCATAACTCATTTCAATATTCCACTACCCAGACCCCTCTCAAAAAAACAAAAACAAAAAACCAAAACCAAAACCAACCAACCAAACAAACAAAAACCACACAGAACAACCCAGACAGTAAAAATCATATGCTCTTGGAAGCCTGGCTTCTAATTTTTGGAAGTTGTAGCTGACAAAAACAGGCATGTGACATTTCAAAAATAATCATCTCATGATCAGGAAGCCTCTTTGCCTGTTGAATGAAAACAACCATTCCAATTCTCAAACACCTTGACACTGCTCTAACAGAGACTGTCCTCACCTCACTGTCCTGGTACCTGGTTGTCTCCGTGTGTGCTGCATGACTGCCACCGTGGTCCTGCATGGCCAGACTGCATAGCCACTGCAGGCTTGGAAAGCGTTCCATGAAGCCACCAACAGCTTCATTCCCCTACAGTGCTCTCCAGTGCCACCCCCTCAGTATCCAGTCCCCCTTCCAAAATCATACTGAATCATATCACCTATTAATCAAAACAATCAGGAAAACATTGCCAAGCAGCACAGAATTGTAGAATCCTTTGGTTGGAAAGGACTTTAAAGATCATCTCATTCCAACCCTCAACCATGGGCAAGGGCACCGTCCACTAGACCAGGTTGCGAAAAGCCCCATCTAGCCTGGGCTTGAACATCTCCAGGGATGGAGTATCTGCAGATTCTCTGGGCAACCTGTTTCAATACCTCACCAACCTCACAGTAAAGATCTTCTTTCTAATATCTACCCTAAATCTCTCTTTTAGTTCAAAACTGTTGCTCTTTCTAGGCCTATCTGCCCTTGTGAAAAGTCACATCCCCACTGTTTAACGTCCCTTTTGAGTCCTGTAAGGCTGCAATGAGGTCTTTCTGGAGTCTTCTCTTCTCCTGGCTGAACAATCCCAACTCTCTCAGTCTGTCTAAGAGAGGTGGTCCATCCCTCTGATCATCTTTGTGGCCCTCCTCTCCAACAGGTCCATGTTCTTCCTGTGCCAGGGACCCTAGAACTGGATGCAGTGCTTCAGATGGGGACTCACCAGAGTAGAGTAGAGGGGGAGGATCACTTCCCTTGCCCTGCTGGTCACACCTATTTTGATGAAGCCCAGGATGAAGCTGACCTTCTGGGCTGTGAGCACACACTCTTGTGTGTGCTCTTGTCCAGATTTCCTCCACAGATTTCTCAAGTTTTCCCCTGCAGGGCTACTCTCAATGGGTTCTTCTTGCAGTCTGTACTGGTGTCTGGGATTGCCTTGACCCACGTGTAGCACCTTGAACTTGGACTTGTTGAACCTCATTAGATTCACATAGACCCATATTTCAAGCTTGTCCAGGTCTCTCAAACTGATCTTCTCATTTCAACTTTCAGAGCATCAAGACAAGAGGAGAACTATTTTGAGCATAAAACTGTAAAACCTGGTTAGATCAGTAAAACGTTATTCCTTCTTTGTGAAAATGTGGGTAAATCAATTACTTCCAACTACAAAGGGCCACTGTGAGCCTATTAGGATATTTGGATCTTGGCCTCTGAAAATTTTAGAAATTATCAGACCTGTAGTTTAAAGCAAAGAATCTCCCACTATTGCTATGCCAGCCCTTGCAATGAAGATCTGAGAAAATATTCCTGCTTGAGACAACAAATGAAGGCCAAGAAAAGAAGATTCAACTTGTTTTCAAAGAGAAACTCAAACAAATAACATCAAATAATCTAAAGAATTGCTTACCAATGAATCTGAGCAATCCTCACCCGGTCTTGTACCATGTTTTCATAAATGGTCTATCATTTTGAGGAAAAGTCCAAGTCCATAACCAGGCTGTTTCGGGGAAATGAGACAGTCATCCCTAGCCCCAGATGCTGTGTCTCTCTATTTCTGCCCAAAGCCACTCTCTGTACACCACAGCAATACGTACCAGTGATAAAATTTGTCTCAATCACTGCTTTTGTCCCTGCAGAGCAGTCTCAACTCAGAAGAAGGCCTGGGCGTTGCTTCCCTAAGTGTTCTGTATGCTGCACTCATCTTATCATCCATGTTCCTCCCTCCAATCCTCATAGAGAAGCTGGGCTGCAAGTGGACCATTGCAATCTCCATGTGCTGCTACATCGCCTTCTCCTTAGGGAACTTCTATGCTAGCTGGTATGATTTAAGTACTTCCACCCTCTCTGCTGTGCCCAAGCAAAATTTATAAAGGCAAAGTTCTTTCTTCTTTTTCTTCTCCATCCCTACTCTAACTCTGTGTTGCAGATTAGAAAGCTGGATGCAAAAGGTGCTACTTGCAACAAATCGAGATAAATAAATCCAGTATTAGGTGGATCTGAGAGGTGAAAATGTGCAGAGAGTCAGAATGAACACATCCATCTACCCACCTGAAGCTGCTTCTCTAACTCATGTTTGTAGAAGAGATTTCCCCTTTGGGGAAAAAAAATCAGAAGTTACATTTAAAAGTCAAAAGTCTTTAAGGGCTGTTTTTGAAAAGGTTGAAGGGAAACTATCTTCCAGGCAGTAGCTCTAGAAGAGGACCACAGGAGAAGGCTAACTCCTGTCTCACTCTTTCTAAAGGTGGATGAACAACTTCTGCTCTTCAGTGGCAAGGGTTGCAGCTCTGTGGAGGAAAGTTTGTCAATATCCACCTTCAGAAGTGCATGTGCAATTTAGTTCTCAGTTAAGGCACATGAGTGAAGTTAAGGCACATGAGCACAGACCTAGCCAGCCTGGCCTAGGCCTAGTCCCCACAAAGAGCTACATATGTTTGCACACCCTAAACTTCACAAGGCTGGCCTTTTCTTGATTCCATGTAACAGAGTTATTGTATCATAAAAAGGATAAATCTATTTCTTTGATGTCTATTTTTGCCTCTGGATCTTTGGGCAAATGATTGTTGTGCTAATGGTAACAACTATGGTAAATAAAATGTTCTTTGGCAGGTACACACTAATCCCTACCTCTGTGATCCTGGGCCTAGGAGGAGCACCACTCTGGTCTGCCAAATGCACTTACCTCACCATTGCTGGCACTTCCTATGCTGAGAAAGCAGGAAAAAATGCAAAAGACATTATCAACCAATACTTTGGGATCTTCTTTCTGGTGTTTCAGTCTTCTGGCATCTGGGGAAATCTTATCTCATCCTTGATACTTAGCCAATCTTCCAACAAAGGTAAAATGTACTTAAAATTTTGGCACTTTTTTCTATAAACATCAACTAGTTCTAGATAGATAGGAGGTAGATTTCTGCAGCTGAGCTTTCATAGCCAGTGGAAACAGGCACTTCAGATGAGAGTTAGCTTGTCTGAGGATAGATGTCTGAAATAAATGAGATAAATTCCTCTCTGAAAGTGTCTATTTTCTATCAAAAATCAACCATAAAGGGAGTTCAGACAAATAGAAAAAAACCCAGAACTCTATTGAATTCTGTTTGAATTTTACCACTGTAGTGCAAAGCATAGGTAGGCCGCAGGCAGTGACAGTCCTTCACATTTGACTTGTATTAAAAACAAAAGGCAAAACACTGAAGCAACCTTTTTGCAAAGCTTGTAGTATTGGGTTAGTTTGCTGTTAAGCATTCAAGGTGAGTCCAACTGGTTGCTGGTGCTTGCTGAAAATGAGTGCTCTACAGAACTGTCAAGAAGAAACAGCAGTAGCTGTTGGCAGGAGTCTGCATGCCAGGGCTCCTCTGCTGTATTTCAGGCTCAGACAGCAGATGCCAATGTAGCTTGAAGAAATCACTCAGCAGCAGTGCCTTCATTTCCCATGCATGTAATTGGTGTCAGTTTTAAAAGCGTAGTTGTGAAGATAAATTAATATTTGGATGCCACCTTAGAGATTCAAAGTGCTGTGGTATCTTATCATTGCAGCCTCCTGTACATTGCTCATCCTGCCAAAATCAGAACAGGGTTGTTCAAATTTGCAGCTGGTTGATATCAAGACATGGAGAGAGCTTTCCATATACACTGCTACTATGAGTAGCAAGAAGTTACCTCCTTCCTGTCTCAGTTAAGCAGTATGTCCTCTGAAGAGTTCTCAAATAGCTGCTAGATTAAAGCTAAATGTCAGGAAGTTGGCATCAGGTTTTAATCTTTGAATCCTTGGATTTATGGCAAAGTAGTTGTCAAAAGGCGTGATACTTGCACAGAATCATGCTTCTTTGAACCTAAGTAACCATAGGTGAGGCACTGGTAACACAAAATGCTGGCAGACCTTTTCAAGTGCAGTGGAGCCCTGCTGACCTGATCCCAGAGCCACATGATATCTCAGGAGGGACTGTCTGGTCAGATTTCCCTTGCAGGGCAGAGGCAATGGTGCAGCTGTGGGGTCTGTACAGACTGCAACTATTTGACTCTCCTCTGCCTCATAGCACACATAATTTTAATAAGGGGAATAAAACACTATTTTTTTCGTCTTGTAAATTCCTTCCTAGTTTTACTTTTGAAGGTGTTCCTCCAAATTTTAAAGACACTCTTATTTTTTTATCTATTATATAGAATTTCAGAAAATGCTGTGTTGCTGTGAACAGCTCTCAAAGTCAAAGGCCTTGCACATCTTCACGATAGTGATGGGCAGTCATAACATGAGTTTCTCTGTTGTGCCTTCTCAGTGAGACACAACTTTAATCTGGAGGGAACTTTGCTGGGGCAAGGGGATAAGAATCTCCAGTCACACCATTATTTTTCTCTCCTCTGAGACTTGTACAAAGGCATCTATTGATATTTTAATGTACTTAAAATGTATCATTTCACTGAGCAGTAGGAAAGATATGCATGCATCTGGAGAATCAAAATGCATAAAATTCAGACATGCTCCTACTCTTGATGCATTGCCTGCATCACTGCATCCAGACACAGCAAGGCAAAGTTACACCATATGGTAATACCACAACTGAAGACAGTAATCAGTGTAAATTATGAGAGTCATCCTTCATCTCCCAACAATATTACAGCTTTAATTCAAGAGAAACAGTGCAAACCCTGCCTAGCAGCCTGCATATGACTAATTGCAAGCAGCATCATCTTCAGATGATGCAGGAACCAATAAAAGACTTGTTTTACGCATTTCCACACTTCACTGATGTGACTCACCTTTTGCATATGGTAATTTTGCTGAAGGTCTGTTTGTCCATTTTTTGCTCAAGGTTTATAATGGTAGCCAGTGGCTATAATAAGGTAATGATTTTCTTTACATTTTATATTATGTTGAACCTAAAGTTGTTTACTAAGCTGGTTAGACAGCTGATTCATATCACAGCAGCTTTGATTGGAAGCAGTGAGGAAAAAACACACTAAAAGTAGTTACAAAATAACCTTAATTGAAAAATTATGGATCAGCTCTTTAAGGACTCAGATAAGGTACAGCTGTATTGCCCTTTACTGTGCTTGGACCAGAGAGAGATTCTGTAGTGGAAGCACTAAAATTATTGTGCGGGGTTTGGATCATCCTCCTCCAGTAGACAGTTTATTCAGGCTTACACTTTGAGTTAGCATTTATTATTTACCAAGAGGGTACGGAAAGGAAGTGGGCACAGTGTGCTGGTGACACAGTGTGTGTGACAACGTGTTTGTTTGTGGCTTTGACAAACGCCCTACACAACAACAATAGCCTGCACAAAGCAAAGGTCTTACTCCAAACCCTGCTGAGCTGGCGGCTTTAAGTGTGTTCTCAGAAAGTTATAAAGGCAGTAGTAAAATAATAAAGTCAGGAAAGCAGGCTACTTGGAAGATTACAATACTGAGTAATCATCATTTCAATTAGGAAAAAAAAATGTCTTGAGGTGGTTTCTGTTCCTATAACACGTACAGAAATTATCTAGAGTGGGAAAATGCAGGATGGCTGTAAGAACTGAGGTCCATCAGTCCATTGCTGGTGTAAACTTAGGGGCCTATCTCGTGAGGTATTATGATTAAGAGGTAAAAACATATACTCAAACTTCAAATACTGCAAATTGAGCTTGGATTCAGCTTTCAGCCTCTAACTTTAGTCCCTGTCCTCATGTAACCATTAATTCAATGTTCAGTCTCTCTTTTGTTTCTTTTAAACCAAATTTTTGTGTGTTAAACTGGGATTCTGAAGTTAAATATCTCTGATCAGGAGAGACTTGAAACCAGCAGTAATCACTAAGCACTGGATTCCTTATATCTTTATATCCTTATATCCTTATATCCTTATATCCTTATATCCTTATATCCTTATACACAGTGTGGACTTACCTGATCTGTTCAATGACCTGCCCTTCTTTTGGTTCTTAATTAGTGGAGATCTCAGAAGAAGACCTGGAATGCTGTGGAGCATACAACTGCCTGACTGATACCACTAACACCACTGGGCCAGCAAAACCCTCCAACTCCTTAATCTACACACTGCTAGGGGTCTATACTGGTGCGTAATCCACACAATCTTTAATCAGTATCACTTATGGAGAGCCTAGTACTTGTGGAAGCTAGCATGGCTTTGCAGATTAAATTTCTGACTTTCTCCTTCAATCCAATTTGCTGAAGGAAAAGAAGGTATATGAGAACTGTAAACAGCTCCTTCCTAAATAATTCTAATGCTTTATACCAGAGTTGGATCATTTTTGTCTAAAGGAGAAAGATATTCTTTACATTTTTCACCTGGAATAAAGCTGAAGCCCAGTGTGGTGACCCAAATTCAGCCAGGCAAATTGGCATATCTCCCACTTAGTAACTACAGCTGCTAAAGACCTTCCTTGCACAAGGCTAGAAAAGAATTAAAGACAGGGAAGCTGATGGCATTAAAAGAAAAAAAATAGATGAGCAAGGATTCACTGAATGAGGAAAGTTCCAAAAAGTATCCCGCTCAAAAGAAGTTATTCCCTGGATAAAGGAAAATATCTGGCAAGGTAATGTGCATCTTAGATCTTTCAAAATATTTTTGCAGTCTCTGAACATAGATATCCTCTCTGTGCTGAGACAGAAGCATAGAATTTGCCATATACTACTCCAACAGAGTGTATGTAAACCAGGCAGAGCCAGTTCTCAGTACACAAGGACATGGCAGAAAACTCTTCCTCTCTCCCAACCTCCATTCCTAATTGGTGGGAAAGTGTAAAAAATATCTCCCCATTCTCCTCCCAGAGTGTACTGGAGCTGATGACTTTCTGCTAAAGGCATGCTTGTCTGCAAAGTTTAAATTTAAATTTGATGAGTAACATATACAGCACTCCCTTAGGCTTTGTGCATGCAAAGTGAACGCAACCCTGCTTTCTCCTGACCCTGCGTCAGTGGGGTTTTGTTTTTCTTTTAAGCTCTTAATAAAAGACATGTCTTTTCTTACCTCAAGGGAAAGGAAATGGCTAAATATTTCATTCACAGACATTTTTTAAATGTGTCCTCTATTTGGTGGCTGAATACTTATTTTGCCCAGCTTGGGTGGAGACAATAATGTATAACTCTTCTACTGTTTCACTTTCTCAAGGACTGTGAATGTTTCTATTTATGTTCATAACAACCACTATTAAGACATGCCATTATCTCCTATAATTGCTCTTGATTCATTTAATGTATTTGTTATACATATTTTTTCTGAAAATGTGGATGTCATGCTGTCTCCCATTTAAGTCCAGCAATCAGCCCATAAGTACTAATAAACACTCTGGCAGAACCAATAATGACTTGAATCACAAAGGATTTACAACTCAGCCACAGTGGGGAACCAGGACCCTGGAGAAATTCTAGGAGATACGGATGAAAATAATAAGCAATAAAAAAACCCGAGGCAATTTATTGTAAATCTGCTGATGTATTTGGAAATTAAATGTTCACAGTAGAGACAATATCTGTACACATAAAATAGGAGCACATTAAACAAGCAAAGTGGATGGAAAGAGGTGCCTGGTTCTCATCTTACTCTGAACTGTAGTTCTTTCCATGGATGGAATTCTAGTCAGCATAAGTGAGGAAACATTATCATGCCCTGCATCCATAATGAAGCAATCAGTTGTGAATCTATGGTTGCCTCATGTATATTATGAGACATGGTTATCTTCTTGATAACATGAAAAAATTTGTTTTGATTCACTACACAAGCAACAAATTTAGACTGATACATGCACGATCATTTTCTGATTAACTACTCTATATAATTCTTCCTTATGCTGCTTCTGCTGGGAAATTATGGATTTAAAGCTATAACTTCCATCTTTTCAAGTTAGCTAGAGCTGCTCACTATCATCTTCAAAAGAGCACATATTCCATACTCAAAGCATGGCTCTGAGCCAAAAAAAAAAAAAAA
>VWYO01003934.1:438816-449076 GCA_013400275.1 Rhadina sibilatrix
AAAAAAAAAAAAAGGCACAACATATACTGGGTTTCAAGACAACATTTATTTTTCTTTCCATGTATTTGAAAGAAGAGCCCCTCTAGCCATGAAAACCTTGGCACTGGAAGTGAATACTCCTCTCTCTTGTTGATTTAAAGCCTTGTGATAGCTCCCGAGGGAGCTGTTTCTGGCCAGCTCCCGTCCCCGTGCCCCTGGATTGCCCTGGAAGGGTGAGCCATCGCCCTCTGCGGCCGCGCAGCTGGCCCGGCGGCTGTCACAACAGGCCAGCCACAGCTAAGCTGAGGGGATTTGCCAGTGCACAGCTGTATGCAGAAGATGCGAATGTAGATCAGGCCTTCTTGTTTATGCAGAAATGGCCTTTACACTGACACGGAATCAGAGGCAGCTGCCAAAATATCCCACAGAGAGCTAAGCACCAAGTCAGAACAATAACAGCAGCAAGCGACTTCCCATCATTCTTTCAGCATTCCTCAGTTTTTCATGAACTTTTTGTTTTGTTTTGTTTTGCAGCTAGTGGTGTGCTAGCTGTGTTGCTGGTTATTATATTTCTGGACCAGATCAAATCTGACCAAGCAGAGACTGAGAAAGAAAAACTAGAGGCACCATCCTTTTGGTCTACGTTCCTAGCAACTTTTCGGCATCTTAAAGATAAAAGACAGTGTCTTCTAATCCCTCTGACAATGTACAGTGGGTTTGAACAGGGATTTCTTTCTGGTGACTACACAAAGGTGTGGATGTAAATGAAAATCTATTTCTGTCTGATTTTTTTGTGCCGTTGTGTCTTACTATTGCATTTGATCTATATTTAGTTGTCAAATGAAGATGTTTTTAATGATGATTTGTGGATTGCAAAATTATGGCTTACTTCTGCGTGAATGAACTCTGAGTGACATCTTCAAACAGCAGTAAATATGTCCCTTGGAACAGCCTCAAAAAGAATGCAGTAGAGAGCTTAACTCACCAGTGGAGGCCACAGCAGAGAGCTACAGGTTCAAACTCTTCACCTTGTTGTAAATAACAAACTGGGAGAAAAGCCAGAAGCCAGCAAAGCTTTTATATCTTCCTTCCTCTCCTGGTTTCCCTGGAGCTTTTACAAATGCAAGTCAGCACACATTCCACATATTTTATTTTGACAACCTTTACGGTAAGAGGGCAAGTCCTCAAAATGGCTGGCTGAAAGCCCTCGCCAGCCACTACTGCAACAGGCCCAGACCCTGACAGGTTGAATTTATTAAAACCACCTGTACTCTTACAGTTTCTCGACAAACCTGGACACACAGCAGGTGTGTTCTCCAGGCATTTGGTGAGAAATCCTCCAAAGAAAGAGGGCAACCTTCCTGAGCTGCTTCTTTCATGCTTAAGGCTCTCAAACCTTGCATTTGAATCAGATGGAAAGGTTCACTTGTTGCTGTGTTGGAATAGATTGAAAGGGGCACTCCATGGCAACCTCCACTGGTTACATGCTCTTATAGAAGAGGTCCTCTTCATGTTTTGGGAGCTGCTCTGTAATGACCATAGTGTGCATTGTCAATTTTCATCTCTTGTGCTATGATGGGAAGGGCAGAAAATTCCTAATGCTGCTTCCGGGAGTTTTATTTGAACAGCAAACAGTGCTCAGATTTGTTCTGTTTGTTATTCCTCTGTTTACATGGCATCAGTCTGATTGGGAACTGGGTTAGGAAAGTTGCTGCTGAAGGCCAACTATGTCAATGCACCAGGAGCTTGTTGGCAAACTCTCTGGCTGTGTTCTTTTTATCTCGTCCATGCTATTTACCAAACACTCAGGCTAAGATCCTTGAACTTTACCTGTGTATTTTCATCAAAGAAAATGTGGCACCACTATCCCTTCTCTTCCAGGTATATGTGACCTGTGCCCTGGGGATACAGTATGTTGGCTATGTGATGATCTGCTTTGCAGCTGTAAATTCCCTCTGCTCTCTGCTCTTCGGAAAGATCTCCCAGTTCACGGGTAGAAAACTTCTATTTGCATTAGGTATGTAAAATTTTCTTGAATGACTGATCACCTCATGTAATCAGATCCACTACTTCCCCCTTTGCACGTACAAAGGGATAGCTTGCTGTCAGCTATGAATTAAAACCAAAGTCAGTCTAGAGGCAGACTTCACAAATTTCATTCATGAGAAGAGAGACAGGTCAGCTCACAGTTAATCACTGTGTTGCTGTCTTTGCCTCATATCACTTTGCTGGTGATGTAAGTTCAGCCTGCTTTTGAGGGCTCTATCTATGCAGAAGTGCCCTATAGATTTGATGCTTTATAGCTCTGATGCAGCCAGTGACAAATGATTTTACAATGCAGATGTTGAGACTTGCACTGTCATAAGAAGGATTTCTCCACTGAGCTGAAACCTCCTCACCCTTATGGAGTGAAAGCAAATCACTGTTGACCTGAGCCTCAGGAAATGACAAACTTGGAAATTTGAGTGGAATTTCAGGAAACTTTTTAAAGGTTGGCTTGCCGTCCTTTTTGCTACTTGTTCTATAGGGGGAAATACAGAATCATGTGTCAGGCTACAACAACTTAAGGGCTTGTGTATGGGACAGCAATTTTCATGTTGCCTTGAGAAAAGATGTGCATATTTAAGAACATCTCCCTCTCCAAAGAGCATTGCTCCAATGAGTAACAGAGTAACAGAGGCATAAAAAACCACCAAGACATATTTCTTTGTGCCTCTGTATTCATTATGCATACTGAAGTGGACTAATACCTTTTTCCACTCTGCAATAATTTATATTATTAGAAATATCACTGAATAGATCAATATGCATCAAGACATTCTAGGCATTTTCTCCACAGGAAATTTTAAACCTGGAAAAGGAAGGAGAAATTTAGAGTGCTTTCTGTTACAGTCACTAGCTCAAAGATTCTTCTGTCTGTTCTAGGTGTGTGTCTCAGTCTCTAAAACTCAGATTTAAAACAAACAAACAAACAAACAAACAAAACCTAATACTAGCAATAAACAACTAAATCTTCCCCAAAACTGTAGTGTTAGAAATGGAAGACCTCTGAACCTCTCAATTCTGTTTAGTGGTCTTTTACTCAGCCTGTGAATGTGCACCTGTGGGGCGAAGAATCTGTAACTCATTTGCAAACCACTTTTTAAAAGAAAGACCCAAAGCCACCAGACCTTCTAGAAATCCTTAATTGCCCCCTCTGACCCTAAATGGAAACCTCATTTAAGGCAAGGAGAGCAGAAGGGTGTTTGGTCCCACTTCCCACATACCTCATATGGTATGTGCAAGCCTTTCAGAAGCTCCTTCTGCTACTCAGTGGCTTGGTCCTTTGGGCTAACAACCATATCACCACTGAGGATCTCTCAGCTCAGGACGCTGCTCAGAATTACGAATTAGACACTGTCAAAGGCCTGCATTGTCCTGTATTTCATGTGATATCAACTCAGTCAGAGCAAAGCTCAATGAACCAGAAAGATTTTAAGATTGCCTTGTGCTTTTGTTGGGGGTAGAATAAAAAAAGTTCTATCTACCACAATCTGACTGATTATAATTGCATCTGTATTTCTCTTCTTTATTTCTTTCTAAATCAACAGCCACAGTTACAAACACAGCCTGTATAATAGCACTACTGCTGTGGAAACCTCATCCCAAGCAACTTGCTGTGTTTTTTGTATTCCCTGCTCTTTGGGGCCTATCTGATGCTGTTTGGCAAACACAAACTAATGGTAAGTCCTGGTGACAATGAAATGTATTCTCTCGAGATACAAACGTCTGCATGTTTGCATCTATGAAACAATGCTGCATAACAATGATAATGGATTTCAGACAGCCTCTAAAAGAAATATGTTAACTCATTGGAAAGCAGAAGTAGGACAAGTTGGGAAGTAAGAATGCAAAATACTCACTGAACCAATTTTTCCAAGAAGAAAGAAGAATACTGCAGAAGATGGTAAGAGGTGTTCAGAATAAATATTCTGGAGGAGTATTAGTATTTCAAAGTAATTTAGAAACTAAGAAGAATTATACATTTAGTCTGTCCTTGTCAATAAAAGAGAGCACTCTGGATAAAAAATAACTCCAAGCTCAGCAACAAAAGAAGAAG
This sequence comes from Rhadina sibilatrix, assembly GCA_013400275.1. Taxonomy (NCBI): domain Eukaryota; kingdom Metazoa; phylum Chordata; class Aves; order Passeriformes; family Phylloscopidae; genus Rhadina; species Rhadina sibilatrix. Next base: position 442,895 of record VWYO01003934.1, read on the forward strand.
AAAATTGTCTGTTAGGAGTTATTGGGAAAAAATGCAGGCAAAAACTGCAGAAATCAATACTGTGCAGCCAAGTAACTTCATACAGCTCTGGTTTACTCCATTTCAAAACTCATAATCCAGTGTGATAAGGCATAAGTAGGCAATAAAAAAGGAGCAAAGTCATGGGACACTTCTGCTTGAAGGGAGACTAAAAAGCTAGAACTCTTTAGCCTGGATAAGAGGTATATATGGAGAGTCATCAGTAAGGTAATTAATTGTATGGAGAAGATAGCTTGAAATTTACTATATCTCTTAATAACAGGACTAGTGGTACCAAATAAAGTTATCAGGCAGAAGCCTTTATAGAAATCAAAATAAATAGGATTTCTCACACAATGCATAAGCAATGTATGGAATTCATTGCCAAAAATTTAAGCTGGACATTACAAAATCACTTCAGGGGAACGTGTTCCTCTGGGCACACATCAGCTTATGTGTCTTGGCCTTCCCTCCTCTGATCCCTTTGCATGTTTCAGGGGCTTTGAAGATTTCACCCACTAGATAAAGTGTCATGTTCCTCCTGGAGAGCCAGATAGATAAAACATGGCAGTCCACTGGCTGGCACTGACAGTGATCTCCTTTCAAGCACATATAGAGTACCTGCCTCCACACACAAGGGAGTGACCAGCCAGCATCCTTCTCTGCCCCTCCAGCAGCTCCAGCTCATATCCCTTAGAGGAGAGCTAGTACATGCATCAAGGGACACCCTTTCATCATCTCGCCTTCCCTAGAGGCTTGTGCCTTAGGTAAAATTTTTAAATCAGTGCTCTTTAAAATACCCGGGGCCATGGAAGGAGAACATCAGTGAGGATATGTTCTCTCTTAAGTAAAGCTGTTCATTCATTTCCTGCTTCTTCAGCCACAGTCTTTCTGATTGCTCTGCAAGGTTCTTCCTAATATTCTTGAGAACTATATCTTAGTCCTCCACTGGGATGAAGGACCTGTTGTTTGTCCTGCTTCTATCTTGTCCAGAAAGCCTTGTCTTCAGATACTGTGCTTCTCTCAGAATCAGAGTGAGGTTAGGGTTGGAAACGACCTCCAGACTTCAGATGGTTCAACCCCTTTGCTCAAGCAGGGCCACCCAGGCACACCCAGGCACTCAGGACCAGGGAGCCTTTGGTATTTTCCAGAGAAGGAGACCCCACAGCCTCTCTGGGCAACCTGTGACAGTGTTCAGTCACCCTCATAGTAAAAAAAAAAAAAAATCCTGATGTTCAGAGGAAACATCATGTATTTCAATTTATGCCTAACACCTCTTGCCCACTTTTCCTGGACACCACTGAAAAGAGCTGGGCTTTGTACCCTCTCTTCTAGTATTTATACTTGAGGAGTATATTTCCTCAGTAAGGCCCCTGCATGACTGACAAAAATGGACCTGAGTACCACATTAGGGAAAAATGGAGTAAGCAGAGAGGACTTAAGTATTGGAAAAGGTGGCTGGGAAATGACTGTAGTTTCCAAACCCCCAGAGGAGGCAAAGACAGTGGACAATGCTTCATGTTTACTTGATAATGAGTGAGCTCTGCAGTTATGTGAGAGGATTAATCTCTATTTACTGTGCTGTATCAGGTTATCTCCATTCCTAGATTTCGGCAAGATACTTGTGAGTTTCACATTTGTGTTAGATTGGAAAACACTTAAAAGTTCTTTTTCCTTCATAGTGTCTTTTTTTGGTCTGTGCCTTACTCAGCTGTTTCACAGCTCCCATTTATAAAATTATACAAAGTTCACTTTGTCACATTGTCACAGTGAAACATCTAGTGATGACATGAAACCTCAATAGAGAGGAGAAGTGACATTACCCCACAATGCTGTATCCCAGAATAGGATATTTAGTTTGACATGTAGGACTAAATGTCTTCTCCCCTTCAAAATTTTATACAGATATACATGATATGAAAAATTCCCAGCATCAAAGACTATGAGGTGAGATAAGACCTCCAAAACATTGGTTTACAAGATCTGTGGTCCTTCCTTGGCTAAGTTCCCATGAGTGCTGCTTGGGCCTCAGTAGATTAACCAGTGAATACATGAATGGCACAGTGCCACATACTTCAGGCATTCTGTGGTTTGGCTTGTGCTGCTGTGGATATTTAATACTTGAGTACCCCCTAAAGGATATGTAGGCTCACAGTGGATGAGTCTCTTCATCTTATAAAGTTTTCTTGACATGTTTGTGTTCATGTGTGGACACTCTTACTTATTTCCAATGAAAGCTACTTCGTTTCAGAGTGTGTAGTGCTCTTTCTTACCTAACTTGAGAACAGATGCTGATATTATCCACCGATAAAAATTGCACCTGGGGCATAAAAACTGGGGCATAACAATTGTGTAGCACAGAACTGTCAGGTGGACCACAGTAAAACCAAGTTCTTTCCACGTTGATTTGTGTCTTTAGAAAGGATATAAATTAGTCTAAAGAGTTTATAAGCCCAGACTCAAATAATTTCCAGAAGTCCTGTTATACACATACACTTACTAGTACCAGGGGAATGAGTAGGAAAACAGGCAGTGGCAAAAAACCAGGATAATTTCCATGGAAGTGAACTGTGAAATTTCAGAACTAGCAGACTCTCCACTCATTCAGCCCAGCAGGTCCTGCAGAAGCCATAGAGACAATCTGCTTCAAATTAGGAAACTCGCACCAGCTGAAAACCAGAATCTTTAGACAGAACTGCCATGGCATCAGAAACCTTCCTGTATTAAACTTACCTCACTAATATCTTTCCAGAAGATAACACTGGCCATATCAGGAAATTAGTATGAACAACTTGTACTTGTTCATTAATGAGGCAAAACTATGAAGGACTATCATATCTACACTCAGCCAGTTTAATGAACTAAGTACATCTTGTGATGCACTTGTTCAGATTTTCCATCATGTCCAAATTGAAACAGTTCAGTAAAGGTCCCCTTGCAGTCATCAGGATACATAAGCTTTTTCATACAGATGAAGTCTCCCCCTGCTTAATAAAACTGAAGGGGTAGTTGAGTCTACTCAGATTTTCAGAGAACTTTGCATTCCTCTTTGCCTTTTGGCAGAATGTACATACTTCAAACAGATGTGTTGTTAGGTGGATGAAAAGAGTCAAAGTTCATTACACTCTTCTTCCCTCTGTGCGCACCACATCTGAGTCAGAGTAAATGCCCTGTTCTTTATCACCACTGGTGCTAGCTCAGCATCCAGAGCAAAGCAAGCTCTCCCCTTCCCTATGTGCTTCACTAGTCAGACCTGGAGGCTGGAATCCCTCCCTGGATCCCAGTTCTGGGTATGCAACTGACTGAACTCATTGCAAGCTTCCCAATGAACACAATTGCATTAGGATGATCAGTTGAACTGAGTCTCTATGTCAAGTAAGTTTTCCAGTTGCTGCCTGGAAGTTCTGTATGCATCAAGGGTATTCTGTTTGCTAACCCACCCAGGAGCTGAAAATTTGAAAACCCGGTTGATTCAGAGAGATATATTTTGTCTGTATACTAAATCTGAGCCCATGTTGTGAAAGGCTGTAAGGCTTTTGTGTGACTTCTCAATTGTTATACATGGAGACTCTACAATGTCAAGGCCTCTTTTTTCTCCTTACTTGCTTGTTCATCAGTGCAAAACCCTTGATTTTTGTAGCAAATAGTTTGAAAAATGAAGTTCTGCCATCTTACTTCAATAGATCACATCCTTTCTTCCTTCTTCACATTTTTGTTCCCTTTTTCTCTGGTGTTCTCTGTTTTTTTCACTTGTTTTGTTATTTCACTTGTTACAATTCACAGAAGCACAACAATTTTTTTAAGACAAGGCTTGTGTTTTCCTTTCTCTGACATTTATGAGGGAGGGTCTGTTTTCCCCATTGTGCTCTATTTATTCCCTTTGCAGAAAATATGTAGTTGCCGATTTAATCTTCACAAGACATGTTTTTCCTTCCTTTCTTCCCTGCATCCTTCCAGGACTCTATGGCATCTTGTTTGAGAAACACAAGGAGGCTGCCTTTGCAAATTACCGTCTCTGGGAATCACTTGGATTTGTCATTGCCTTTGGTTACAGCACCAAACTGCAAGCCTACATCAAACTGTACATTTTACTGTCCGTGCTTGTGCTGTCCATGGTGACCTACGGAGCAGTGGAATACCTCGAGGCTAAGAGCTCCGCTGGGATATCTACTGCCACAAAAAAGGAAAATGGAGGACCCCAGTCCCAGGAAACACGCATGTAATCCAACAGGGTCAGAGCAATGGAGGCAAAGCAAACTGGCCAGCTCCTCACAGGCATGTCTCCAAGGGCGTTCCAGTGTGTACTGTATCCAGAAAGATGGCAAAGGAACAGATTTCAGGGCCATTATAAGGCAAATGTCTTGAGAGTAAAAACCTCCTTCGACATCTCACCTTTATAAGGGAAGATTATCTGACTTTACCCTTTCATGCAGATGACCAACTGAATGTTTTCTATTTTTATTTTAATTAATAAAGTCTTAATAAATGTAAACAAGATTCCTAAAGTCCTCACATTTTTGTTTCTGTGGCTAAGACCTGGTAGAGCTTCACAATCAAACCACATGCAGAATGAAAGAAGTAATTGTGTGCAGATAACACACATCATTTCATAAAACCATTAATTATGAAGATTTATGTTGTTTTTATGCTGCATTCCTTAACACCTGCTGTAAATAACATTAGCTTCAGACTGACTATATCTGCAGTTCATATCTGCACACCACAGAATCAACTAACCACTAAGTCTATCAACTTGTCTTGGGTCAGCAGACAGCTGTGAATGTGCCCATGTCATCCCTCTATCCCAGCATCTTTTCTCTTTTGATTTTCCTGTCTCAAATTTTTCTCTTGCCACTTACAGCAACTCCATTCTAAAAGAGCTTCTTGCCTTTTACAAGACAAAATACTTCAGTGATTGTCCCACTTTCCCATCCAGGGACAGAGCTGTTTTCAAGATGAGCAGCCAGACCATGGGCAACCTTGCCATGAGAAGAGTGCAAGTGACAGGGCAAGTCACAGAGAGATAGGGAGAAAAGGAGGATGGCTTACACTCTAATAGGTTCTTGAGACCTATGTATCCTGCCGTGGCTCATCTCATTTCAACTTCTCTAGTTTTACCCATATTGTTTCTAGATATGGATTTTTGTGTTTTACTGCAAAATAAAGCAGTTACAGTACAGATACTGTGCAGTGCCCCTGCATCTTAATGAGAGAGCAGTGTACAGACCTCATGTTCATTACTGGTAATGACACTATTCAGATTCTCTGCGTGAAGCAGACAGCACCAAAGGAATTGCAGACAAATGTTCTTCATGTCCAAGATTAGTGCTACCTCTGGAAATAAACTACATATAGCTATCAAAGTTGTTGCCTGCCATGGAGATAACACTTGAAACTACTTCCTCTCAGTTACTAACCACAGCAGGAAGATGAGGCACCATGCAGTGAGACAACAATAACACAATTTGTGTGACAAAAATCCCCAAATTCTTAGGTCTTTTAAAAAGCAACAAACTCCATGATACCTTACTGTCTTTCTTACATTTCTTGTTCCCAACCATCTGGACTCCCATTCAGACTTCACTTGTGTTGATTCATGGCTTTACATGTGATGAGCTTTTTTCCAGGTCTCACACAATAAAGTAAAATTCATTATGTCCTGCAGAAAAGGAGGTGACAGGTGTGCTCCCCCACAGGTGCAGCTTTCTCTTGCACCTTTGCCCTGTCAACTCAAAGGCATGCTGTTGATCTCTCTGTTGGAAATACAAATGACAAAACTATTGTGGCTGAAGAATACTGACAGCCTCCTACCTGCCCAGCATGCACAGATGGATATTCTAGGCTGCTGCTGATTTTCACCCCACACTGCTTCCACCTCATAAAGAAATACAGCATTGTGTTTCATTGCATCTCTGAATCCTCCTCTGATTCTCGTTTACAAAGTGATGTTCAATGGCAAATGAAGCAAAGAGGATTTCTGAGGTCAACGTCATGATGAAAAACTCATCTGTGAGAACATAGTAACTTTTTAGTTGTAACAACCCAACACAGAAGTCAGGATCCTGCTACATGGGATGCTCTACAACCTCAGAACAAAAAGATGACCCCTACCTAGACACCTAGACACGATACAGCTAATTTTTTCTTTCTTTTTTTTTTTTTTT
>VWYO01003934.1:449165-495939 GCA_013400275.1 Rhadina sibilatrix
GGATGGAGTTAATTTTCTTTGTAGCAGTCCATATGGTGCTATGTTTCAGATTTTTATAACTAAAACAGTGTTGATCACACACCAGTATTTTGGCTATTGCTGAATAGTGTTTGCAGAACATTCAGGTTTTCTCTTTTTCTCTACTCTTCCCCCTCAGTGAGTAGGTTGCAGGTGCTCAAGAAATTGGGAGGTGGCAAAACCAGGACAGCTGAGACAGTGATGAAAGGGATATCCCATGCCACATGAAGCCACAAAAGTTTGGGTCTAAGGAGCAGGAAAAAAGTGTCCTGACCTTGTTGAGAACCTCAGTATCACTGCATTGAATCAACACAGGAGATAGGACCTTGTGGCCTGTGGTTTGAGGAGCTGGTTTTCACTCTTGACTTTTCACAGAGTTTTATGTATTATTTCCTGAATGACAACACTTCCATTGCACAGGGACCATGAAGAAAAACTCCGTTACCTTGGGAATTAAAGCCACAGCTACAAGCAGCAATGAACAGTGAACGTGCTTTTGCCTGGGACAGGATGAATATAAAGGTACCCACAGGTCTTGGACATGACTTAAATGAGAATTGCCACTTGCATGATTATGCATGGAAAATACACAGTTATAAAATTTATATGGTTTTGTTTATTGCAAAGACTGTAGGGATTTTGCTGCATAGTATAAATAAAAAAAATTAGGCAGAAGTTCAGCTAGGAACATATATTCACTGAAGTGCAAGGGAAAAAAAGATACTTGAGATTGCTGTGGCATGAGATATCTGCTCTTTCATAGCCAAGATAGACTCCACAAGCCCTGCTTCAGTCTAGCAGGCAGCAAACAGCACAGGTCTGTCTGTGCTGAGACCTCGACCAGCAGCAGGATGCAGGCAGACTCACCCTGCTTTACTGCATGTTTCACTACCAGACAAGCTCATACCTCACCCTCAACAACAGTGTTGATTTTGCAGTGAAACACTGGCTTTTATCAGTCTGACTCCGATTGTCTGAGTTAACAAGAGTAGGTATAGCAGTCTCAATGGATGCTAGCTTTGGGATTTGAAGTGGCAGCCAGATGAATCCCTCCCCAGTCGACTTGGGGAAATCTTTAAGAGCTCTTAGTCAGGCAATGGGTAACAATGCCCATTACATTGATGTTAATGCTTATCTGTTGGTGCTTATCTACTGAGTGCTCTGTGTTCCATGGTGTCACGGAGGATGCCACTGTCACATGGCATCTGGGGAAGGCCAGGTTGGATGGGGCGTTGAGCAACTTGGGCTAGTGGGAGGTATCCCTGCCCATGCCAGAGGGGTTGGAACTAGGTGGTCTTTAAGGTTCCTTCCAACCCAAATCATTCTGGTTCTATGATTCTAAGCTCTCTGTCTCTGGGTGCTGGTTGGCAGCAGCAGTACGTGGATGCTGAGCACGGTCAGAGACAGCTGTCGTTGTTTTTGCGTTCTGGAAGAATGCCTGCAAACTCACAGGTAGATTTACAAGTTATTAAGGAATGGGCTGAATAGAATCCACTGAGAATGAAGGCTGGTGAAAACATGAGGGCTCATCTGGGTGCACATTATACACAGTGAAGTGAGTGAAATTTATCTTCATTCATTTAGACCAATACTTAATCTTAGAGTTAGTGCTTCATGATTGCACTTCAAGAGCTTCTGTTTATATGTGATATGGCTTTCTCAAAAGTGGATAGGTGTTCTTTGTTAGTTAAAGTGGTTTGTTTTCTTTTCTTTGCATTTAATTATCTGGGAAACTGAAGCAGACATTTGTTATATCTAGGTTTGGTGAGCCAATTTCCTGTAAACTGGCATTGCCTGAATGTCAAAGTTTAATTTCATTCCCTGAATGCCAGAGGTATGAAAGAAGTTCATTAATACAAGCTGATATGAACAAAGCACCAAAGAAAGCTTCATTGTTCAGACATTATTAATAGCTTAACTTATGATTGCCTAGTGAAGACTGTGATGGCACAGTTTGCCACACACTGGGTGTATGTTCAGTAGCAGAAACACTGCTTATAATATTGTCAAGCAGAGCAGAACAGGCAAGGTTAACTGCAGTCTGTAAGGTGACTCATCCAAATTCTTACCATGGCTGTGTCCAACTACATAATTTTTTTCTTGATTTAATAACCTTAGATTATGCCCCAGGATTTCAACTAGCTACTGTAAGTCTTGTTTCGTCTGGAATGGTTGAGTTTTTTGGTGTGTTTGTCTTTTTGGTATTCTGGTTGGTTGGTTGTTGTTTGCTTGTTGTTTGTTACTCATTTTTTTCTTAGCATGTGATGTAGCACTGTTTAATAAGCAGACAAAGCAGAGAACTCCCAGGAAAGGAAGTGGAAGCAAGGATAACCATAATTTTCTGAGATCACCACATTACATTTGTGTGCAAGCTCAGCAGCAAGCCCCTGAATTTCTGGTGCTGAAAAGAATAACTGATCTCAACAAACACAGCAAGGCTACTTTCCCCTTCATGGTATTTTATGTAAGTCCTTTTACATCACAACCACACTTCAGTAACTGCTTACCACATTTATCTCCTGTTCCCTATAAACTCCTTACTCAAGGAAAGCTCTCACCAAGGATAATTCAACTTCAGTCTGTCTCTTGTCTATAAGGGGATTCTCAGAAATAATTCCAGTGCAGTTTAGTTCTTGCTGGCTCCCTTCCAACATCACTTTAAACCTGAGATGGAAGGTTACTGCAGGTCTAATTGTAGAACATCACTAAAAACATTCATATAGCTATTGTTATTGGAATATAGAATTACATATTACTTTGCAACATGGAAAGTCACTGTTCACAGAACTTCAAATTCTGGCCACAGTCTAAGCCATTAATGTTGCCTAAAGTCTCTTTTCAATAGAAGACTTATTCCTCACATCCTGGACCAAAGCTTACTTCAAATCCCTTCTTTTTTTAGGCAACAATTCTCTCACTACAGAATGTAAGATGGTCCAGGAGTATTTTTAACCCACACACTACAGGGCAAAGAATTCACAGGAAAGAAAGTCCTATGGTAAAGTAATTCTATGCTTCCAACCCCACTGTCCTGCTTCCCAGACTTCCTGAAAAATCTCCTGGAAAAACTTCTTTATGCATTGGACATCTATGACATGGGTACATCACAGGAGGGAGCCACAAATGTGAGAGTGGAGAGAGAAACATGTTTTTTCTTCCTGAAGGATTTTCTATTTTTTTTTTTTACCACATTCAAATAAAGTTATGAGAATCCTGAACTATTCTGTGACGTGTGAAACTTTTGAATTATGTTAATTTACATTTTGACAAGGCATTTCATTTCACATTTGGGCTTTTAGTTTTAAAACTAAATTGGTATATTAAAAAAAGTCTTCCTGAACCATTATCTCTTAAAAAATGAGAAGAGGATATTCTGACATTTTCAAAACAAGAAAATTAAAATTCAATGAAAGCTATCGAAAGATTACATTTGTTCTCTGGATAAAAGTTTTCCATTTTAATAAATGGTATTCTTTTCCACAGAAAAGTGTCCTTCCCCAACTCAATTGCACACTGCTCAAGGTAGTACTTCCAGGTGTGATTTTTCCCTATGTTTCTGTAGTTATTTAGAAGGCAGAGGTTACTCATTCTGGAGTCTAAAATTCAACCTGAAAAGAAAAAGCAAGGATGCCACTACAATAACAGGACATGAAAGGGTCTTGTCTAACATACCGAACACTCGCTTTGCATTCTTTTGCTTGGTACTTTCTGAGAGAAGGTGAGGGTTGGTATGTTAATGTTTTGTCAGAATAATCCTCAGCTCAAAAACTCTTCTGTCAAGCGACACACTCTCTGCCCCAAACATGGAGTCTAATCCTCATGGACAATTTGACTATGGCGTATATTTTCAGAATCCAGGGCTCCAACAGGGTTTCACCCTGTTTCCAGAAAAATAAAACTGAGAGAAACAGTAACACTTTGAAATCTACAGATCCATTGGCATTTTCCTCTATGCCACCTGCCAGCTGGATAGGTCTTTAGTTTGAGTCTCGTGTATGTTGAGCTAACTGGGTAGGAGGAACACATTTCATGAACTGTCTATATGAGAATTGCTCTGTGCAATGTAACTCAAAGTGCATTTCCTACTCAAAAAAGAAAAAAAAAAAAAAAAAATAGATGGGTTCCATCGCTCACTTCCATTACAGACAATGGGAAATGATATTTCATTTAGAATCTGTGTATATTTCTGTGGAACATTATTTCCTTGAGAGGGAAGTGATGAGACAAGAAGGTCCCTTGCTCCTCAGCAGAGGAGCTCACTGGTGGAACAGCAGATTATCAGTGAGTTAAATCAGCATATGTCAGAGGAGGAAAAGATCATCGGAATTGCTAGGGATTTTCCTACTCTCTACTGTTGGTTTTGCATTGGGCTTTATGATCTTAACCAAGAGAGTTAGCTCAGAGCAGGGCAACATACTGAGAGTATAATGTGCCAGCAATGCAGCAGTGCAAAGAAAGGCACCTTAAAGTAAGATGGAAGTGAAGGCAGAAGACTATGATACAAGAGAGATCTTGAAGCTCTTGGAGGGTCATCTCCATGAGAATGTTTATGACAAATTCAAGTCCTGGCTTTAAGAACTCAGCTAAAATCCATCCTTGTGTTTAAGCTGTTCCATGGATGACACTGCGAGAAGAAAACTTTCACAGTATTGCTGACCTGCTGAACTACAAGCAGATTGACACTTTCAGGACAAACTAAGCAGCTGGGATGAAGGCTGGCAGAAGGCATGTGCCCTGGAGTACAGCTGGTGAGAGTGCTGGCTAAATCACTTACAAAAAAGTGGTGAAATATACTTCTGCTTCTCCTCCACAACCTGCCCTGAAGGCTGCAAGAGGATCAGTTCCTAAGGTGGCTGTCCTAAGGAAACTGCCAGAGTACTTCCAAGAAAAACACTGACTTCCCAGCTGCAAGAAAAAATAGCATGCCAAAAATACCTTTTCAAGACAAAAGGTGAAGTTAAAATGAACAAATCCCAGGAGGCTGGGCATTCCCCACGCAATTCTGCCCAACTCAGTTGCTGGTTACCTACACCTGGCTTCTGCAACTATGAGCTAACCACATATATATTTCCTCTGATAAAGACCAGAGGCCCACACCCCTGGCTGTCTGAATGGAACTAGCTCTGTTCACAAGCATATTCTAAATGTGAAAAAAAACTGAGGACAAATACTGGCTGTGGCATGTTTCTGCTAATGTCAGGAAAACCTGTGAAAAGACAAAAGTGATAATTCCCAAATGCATTCCATCTCCCTGAAGGATTCATGAAAATTTCATTGTAAATCCTCCAGGACAAAAGACATCAAGAAGTAGCTATGTGTGTTGTTACAGTTTAAGCACAACATGCAGTCACACTTAATTTGGATTATTTTGGGGTTATTTTTGTTCCTACAGCAATGAGCTATAAATGGTAGAGCCATGCTTATGGTTAACTGAGGCAAGTGGAAGGGGGAGGAGAGAGGATGTGAGAATCAGCCTGTGAAAAACAAAGTGGGATGTGTCAGAACTGATCTGTGAAGGACTCTCAGTTCCAACATACCTGACAGAGATTGTCATTCATGCAGGTGAATTTTCTGCCTCCTTTTTCCCAAACCAAATGTGTGTCCTTTATGTCAAAAACGAGTTTACTATTATACTATAAAATATCACCTGAAAAAACGTGTCTTGGTAAAATGATAGTCAGACACAGGCTGGCAAAAATGCTACAAAATCCTCAGTAGGGTCACCCTTGTGCACAGCTCTAGGGACTGCCTTGCACATATTCCCCACGTGTCACACGTTGTGCAGGACTGTGGGCCAAATTATTTCAAAGCCAAAACGTTTCCTGCATGTAGAGTCAAGAGCGTTTAATGCAGCAAGGAGCAAGCAGCATGATAAGAAAATTTCCTTATTTAGTTTACAATTAGTAGAGATTACTTATCCGCAGGATTCTGTGATCAGTGACAGGTTATTGAATAGTAAACAGGGATTTAAGGCTAAAAGCTGTGAGCAAAGCCTGTTTTCTGATTTACTACAGAAATAAAAAGAACATCAGCATTTTAACTGGAGAACAGAGACCTTTTGTTAGAGGAATTCTTGGGAATAAAAACAATGGTCCTTTATTAAACATTGGTATCATATCTAGTTTCTCAGCCAAACTGAAAACACTAGCCACATTCACCTTGTTATGATGCTTAATTGAGAAAAAAAAAATCAACATAGATCTGTTTTGGTCAGCATGAGGTAGCACAAACTAAAATTCTTAGTGAAACATTTGGAAAAAAAAACATGTCTTGATTTTATTTTAGTTACAATTTTCTTTTACAAAACAAATGAAATATACTAACTACTTCAGTAGTTGAAAGCAGGAGTGTTATGAAGCAGTTAAGGGAAAACAATACAATTTTATCATTACACCAGCTGATATCAAACTGCTCACAGCTTCAAAATTAAATTGATAAACTGAAGTATGTGTATGATCAATATCAGCAATGCTTCTTGCTCTTTCCTTGAAAGATGCTCTGCAATTTGAGTGGTAATTTGTTGATTGCCTGAGCCCCTGGAAACAGAAGAGAAGAGGGAGCAAATCCATAATATTGCAATTTTTGCACTTAGGTGTGTGAAAAGGCTAAAGCAGCAGGCTATGAGAGTGCATTTGTTGCTACAGAAACTTGAAGGGCTCAGTCAGTGGGCAGGTAATGAGCTGAGCTCTACAAGAGAAGAGTTTCAGTGATTTGGAAAAAATCACCTCACGGAAAGTGTTGAAGGCCAGGTTGGATGGGGCTTTGAGCAACATGGTCTAGTGGAAGGTGTCCCTGCCCACGGCAGGGGGAGTTGGCACTAGATGATCTTTAAGGTACTTTCCAACCCAAACCACTCTATGGATTTCTGACAGGCAGTCTATGGGGGAGGCAGTTGAAAGCAGCATCTAATAAATTATTAATCCCTCTAAGTACCAAGTGACATCCAAAGAACCTTACAGATGGAGAGATTCACTGACCAGAAATATTTTTGCATTACTGGAAGAATAAAAGCAATAGTGGGAGAGGTTATTTCAAAGACAAAGCAATACAGAGGATAGACTGCTGGAGGAAGAAGAAAGATCCAGGGGATCCAGATCTTTGATCCAGAATAATCACTAGGATGGAATAAACATTACATTTTATTTTCAAATGCATGAGGTGGAGTTTTTACATTATGATCATATGATTTTTGAATAACTTTGGAGGAGCATCCAGAGCTGTGACAGTTCTCTCCACTTCTGCTCAGATTTTGGTCTAATGTCCAGCTCATTATAAGCCCTGATACATGGTGGGAAATTCTGCTCCAAACAATCGAAACAAACTGAAAACATTAATCACTGTCCTAGGGTGACTTTATGATGCTTGTATCTGTTCTGTTTGTGCTGTATATTAAGTTCTGTACCTTTAAAATGGTTCTGGGAGCGAAGAGGGAGAAAGAAGCAGCCGCAGTTTGTTTTGAGAAAACTGCCTGACTCCCACACGGCCTGGCTGCGGCGTTCGTCTGAGGCACGGACAGCGGGGGGACAGAGATCTCCTGTGCTTTTAGTCAGTTTTAGCTGGCTGAGGCGGAGAAGTTCCCTGGACTGTTTTTCCTTTTTTGCCTTTTTCTTGGGACTGTTTAAATCTGCTCTGGGCTGACAAACCCAGAGGAGCAGCGAGGGCGGCACCTGCGGCCGCCGGGCCTGGAGCTGCGGAGGGAGTGGGGCTGGTGAGAGGCTGAGGGAGCTGAGCTGCACCCACGGCAGGGACTGCCTCAGTTTGCCAGCTCTCTGCGGGGCAGTGAGAGGTTTTATTGTTTCATGTTATTCAGTCTTTGTGCTCGTGGGCATCTTGTTTGTTAAATAAATAGTTTTTCCCACTTTTCTCAGAAGAATTTTTTTCCTAGACCAGCTGTGGGGAGGGGCCGTTTGGGTTTGCTTTCCAGAGGAACCCCTTCGGAAGTTTCCTCCCAAATTTGCCCTAAACCAGGACAATCACTTCAACACATTTTTGGTTATTAACTCAGGAAATAAAAACCCTATGTAGATTTATTTTAGTCAGTGTAAGGCAGCACTGAACTGTATATTTGGGGTTCTTATAATTCGTAATTGTAGTCATTTTCACAACAAGTTTTTTACAGAAAAACAGGGAAAAGTGTGATCAGTACCATGAAACACACACTTTGGTGAGAAGTACTGTGGGTGTTTGTTTTAATGTTGAATCCACAAAAGGGCGTGACTGCATCTCCTCCAGTCTCACTCAGGAGTTGTTTCATTCAGGTAACATTATCCCAATCTAAGCACCAGTTGCTGAGCCAAAGTAATTTCAGCCCTACCGATCCATCCATTCATTTTCACAAGTTAAATCTTCCTAACAGTTCTGACCTGCCAAGAAAACGCCCTGAGCTACATACACACAGTGCAGTCCTCTGCAGGGAGGAATCACTTCTTATCTAGGATGAGATAACCCTCCTCATTTTTGATTTGGGCTCGTCCAGTGGAGCACTTGGTTTCCTGTCTGCTGTTGCAGAACACAGTTTTCATGGTGCCATCCGGGTACTCCCTCCTCCTGAACTGCACAGGGTGAATCTCCTTTCGGCCATCACTGAATGCCATCAGTTTATCTCTGTTCCTGAAAGAAGTGTCAATGAATGAAGTGATGAGAAAACACCATCTTTTATTAACCTGTGTCACAGAGCTAACATAACTCAATGAAACTGGAAAATAATGTCAAGTGGGAAACCTCAGGATTACGTGGGATGGCATTAGAGATCTGGTCTCACAAAAACACTTCAATATGTAACATAATAGCTAATGGATGGTGAGATCCAAATTTTACATTCATGCAGGGATTTCAAGGCATTTTGCAGGCAGAAGATCCATTTTACAACCAGACCCTTTGTCTTCTCCAAGAGATGCATAAGAGAGTCCTGATGCTGTTTTTCTCATCTTGCATGGAGGAATAGAGAGACAATACAGATTCACAGAATATGACTAGGAAGAAACCCACAAGGACTCTCAAGTCCGACTCGTAAATGAATAGCCCCTTCAGGGATCAAATCCACAACCTTGGTGTTATTAGCACCATGCTCTAACCAACTGAGATAATCTCAGTCCTTGCCCAGTATTAGAGGGGGAGCCAAACACCTGGGAATAGAGCTCAGGAGCCCTCATCCTAAGTGCTTTAGTACCCACATTGCTAACACTGACAGCTGGTGATCTCCCAGCTACTCTGGCCAGTGTAAAGTTACATGCAACTACACGAGGAATATTTCACAGTCATTTTGCCAGTGGTTAAGTTGTCACCTATCATTCAGGTGATAGGTGAAAGTGAATTTTCAGTGCCACATTTTTGCAAAACCCTTGTTATCTTATAAAATCTTTTCCCCTTTATCTGGAAATTTCCCAGCTATGCAAAATTCAACCACAGTTCTAAGTGTCAGTGTCACTGTACCTGTGTTCAAAGTGTGGTCCCTATTATTTACACAGGACTTACTTTTCTGCTTTTACTACTGTGCCATCTGGCAAAACAGTTTCCTTCAGTCCATCACTGTAGAGGAATTTCACTTTGTGATCTGGGAACACAATTTAATGTGTGCCATCAGGATAATTTTTTTCTTTAGAAAAGAAGATGTAAGAAGTTTGTCTAGTATTCTTTCAGGTCCCCTTACACAAATCTAGGTCAGGATTTTTTTGGGGGACATTGTAGTGAGGATGTAAATTATATCTGCAATACTGATAAAAGAAATTAATCACATAATCAGATAATCAGAATTGGAAGAGCTACATTTACATTCCATTATTATATTTGCTTTGTAGGAGGAAACTGAGAAGTGAAATGATGGAATATACTGAAAGTGAAATGCAAAGACAATGTGAAATGGCAAGAAAACACCCAATCTGCTGGAGTCAGAATTCAGACCATACATTCATAATAGAAATAAATCTGCACATACAGTTCACATTATGAGCTCTTGCATACCTATCTGATTATTAGGGAACTGCAACACCTCCAGGCCATCTGGATAAGCAGTGTGTGAGTTGTCTGTGCATCTGCCTAATAATAAATCTGGAAGGAGAGTGGGATGATAGCAGCATGTTCACAATATTTGCATAAGCACATTCAACCATAACAGTGTGCTCAAAGGTAAGCCATCTTTAAAAAGTCATTTCAAGGTAATTTTCTGCATCTGCCACCCATAAAAGTAACTATGTTCACATTGTTGTTCCTTCCCCTCATTCACCCTCATGGTTGTGTCCACGTGATCCTATTTTCACCTCTACTGTGCAGGAGAACAGTGCACACATGAAAGTCATCCTCCCACCTCTATGCTTTGGCTCTCATCCATGAACTATTAATTTAAAATAATCCCAGTGCTGCCAAGGTCTCATTTATTTCCTCTTTAGTCCACATTATTATTAACTATTTGTATTTACATAATGCTGACCTGGAAGAAACCTCTGTGCTGCAAAAGTATAAAAACCAGTCCTTGCTTCAGATGGCTGTCCATGCTCCTTGCCTTTGTTCAGCCTCCTGCTTGGCCAGCTACTCATATGTTCCTTCTTTGACTGTTACCTTCGTGCCTTTCCACTTCTGCCTTTGTAGATGAAGCAGTTTCACAGCTCAGGGTTGGTAAAGCAACACTCTTCCTCATCAGTCTCTCTCAGAATTGATAGATCAAGATAAATTATAGACCCTTGCTGGAAAATCAGCTAATAATTTTATTTTCTCTAAAGAAAACAGAAAGTTACCCGCCACCCTCTGATCTGGCACGATCTTCTTTACATCTCCATTGGAAAAGCTGATCGTTGACATCCTTTTATCAGCCCTAATCTCCTTTTTAGTACCATCCCAGAAAGTAAGGATTCAGCGTCATCAGAAAGCACCTTTTCTACCTTAAAACATTCAAAGCATCCAATGTAGATGAACTCAGAGGAAACAAGCAGCACTGCACTGCCTTCCAATTAAATTGAATTTGAAGGAAGTCATGCTACACCTTTGTATTTCAAAAGCTATCTCTGTAGAACAGGCATTATTTTTGCCTCATTTGTGTGTAAGGGAGGCCGAAAGAAATTTTCTTTCACAAGATGAACTTTTAGCACATGTTCCAAGTTCTCACCCCACCACTTTGTTTTAATGTTAATCAAAACATGGTGCACAGCCCTGCAGCAATAAGGAAGACAGTCAGGTTTCCTCTTGACCAACTTTAGTAAATTATTGACCAGACTCATTTCATGTATGCTTGTATATCTCCCACACAGGTCACTTCAGGGATGCCTGGTTCTGGACTGTGTGAACCAAAATGATTGAACTTGATGTATTTACACAGATTGCTGACCTGGTAGGTTAAGAACCATTTCTTTCCAAGCAACCCTGTATGGATCTTCAGTGCTACAGGATTAATTTTGGCTGCATGCACAGACCTAAAAATTTGCATGAGACTTCTTATCAACAGCAGGCAATAAAGACATTAATAAGCTCTTCTACCAAGAAGCACTAGTCAGAGAAGACTTCATACCCAGCATAGCCCCTGGTTAATCATGTTTCCTGGTGTTTCCAGCAGTTGTTTCTGTTCAAGATAAATCAAATCCCATAGTATAATTATTTTGGTGAAATTCAAAGAAGAAAACAACCAGAAGATGCATTACGGCTTTGTCATATTGTTCCAATCTTATCAGAATTTTCACAAAAAAGGGAGTATCTCCCAGCCAAAAAAACCAAAAAAACAACAACAACAAAACCACAAAAACAACATCAACAACAACAACAACAACAACATGTCCATTTCCTCTTACCTTTCCATCATGACACTCTATTTTTTTTCCTGCACCTCTTTCCCATTTTTTTTTTACCCTTCTTGATGCAACATTGATCTTCTAGGTAATACTGATTTTAGAGGCTATATTATCAAAATCTCAAAATCAGTGCTCTATAAACAGAATTGGTTTAAAAATACATTCATTAACTTAAAACAACTATGCAAAAAATTATTTACTTTCACACACAGAGGAAAGATTCCCTTCTTTTTGGTATTGCCTTGTATTTGCAATGAATTTCCATATTCTATTTGTAACTAGAAATGTTTCACATTAATTCCAGTTTTCTTCCATTTGCAAAGCAAAAGATAGCAAAGCAGAAGTCCAAAAATGAGGTGATAAAAGCACATTCTGGCAAAATTATGCTGTACAAAATGGAGAGAATAAACACAGGAACAGAGAGCAGAAATCTGTCTGAGTACTGGGTTACTTATTTACAGAGAAAGGTACTTGTATTAGCTAGAGTCACTCCTCCAAAACAAATTACCCGGCTCTTAGTTGTTAGGTTGGTGCTATCTGTGTAACCAAGGGCTACTCCAGATGTTGCAACTCCCGTTTACCGTAATTGCTCTTTGCAGTCTGGCAGTGTAAAGGAGCCTTAAGTCAAGTGACATCTGGTACACAGCTTCCAGGGCAGTTATGAGCTAATGTTAATTACAGTTTGAAGATGTGGTCAATATTGAATTATGGGATCTGAAGGAACAGGGAGAACGGCTCCCCACAGGGCAATGATATGCTTCAGTAAATAACTATAAACACCACGCTCAAAGTTGCCAGATCCATCTCTAAAGCTGTGTGTACCGCACAGCATAGGAAATGGGAACAGAATACTTTCTTTTTTTTAGTGTGTTTTATTTCTTCTCACAGATGGAAAGAACACAGTTGCTGCTCATGTAGGAACCAGAGTTTTAAGTAGCTCAAACTTTTGCTTCAGCATCCAGAAAAGCAGGAGAACTGTCTGTAGATACTTTGTTGTCATGTGCATTTATGCCATTCTCTTGTGTGTGGCCACAAAAGCCACTTTATTCTGAGCTCTTAGCAATTTTCTGTCTTTTTAAGAGCTGCTTCATCCTGAGACAAATTTAAAATGTTAACTAACAACATAAATCTATTAATGTTCAACCGTTGTGCAGAAATATATTGATAAAGAAATTTAGCCTATTATTTGAAAGCCATTGCAATGTTGGTTTAAAGACTGCACTTACATAGTGAATAAGGCAAAAAAGATAAAGCCAGGACTGTATAGTTGCAAAATGGATGTAATTTAGCATGCTGTTCATGAAAACAAAGACCACAGACTCACTGTAATTCTATTTTACAGAGTTACATGGTGAAATACCTCTGTTTTTTCATTGTTCATGCAGAGTGCAAAGCTGTAAGTGTCATTGTTGTGTTTATGTGAGAGGAACATAAACGTGTCTTCTGAGCTATATAAAATGGGCAAAGGTGTCCCTGTAAGAAAAATCAAAGAAAAAATAGGTCATTGAAAGCACATGAAAGTTGCTGGATAACATTTCCATATCTATCTCAGGCTTTTGAAAGATACTTTTGAAAGACTCTCAGAGTCTTGCAGAACATTGCTTTTTACAGTGATAATGTTTGCTAAGAGCTTGTCCATCCTACCAAAGGTGCTTTGTCCTGGACCAAAATGAAGTGTAGTCCACAGCCATTCTCCCATCTCCTGAACCTCTGGGACAACAAACTCAGTAAGTAGGTGGCAGCATACTTTTAAATATAATACTTCTAAGAATCATAGATGTGTTTTAGTGACTCACATTCTCTATGAGTCAAGAGTTGGGGACCAGTTTCTCCAAGTCATTTGCAGACCACTTTAAGCAGGCAGGAGGTTTCCACAGATCTTACTTTTTATGCAGGAAGATGAGCTGGGCTCCTTAAAACAACCATTCAGATGTAAGACAGTTCCAGGTGATTTCCTGCCATTATGTCTTCCTCCAGCAGGAGAAGGCTGATGTAAAACCTTAAGAAAAATGGAGAGGCCCTCGCTTACAGCCATGCTTCACTTCAATAGGGGAGCTATCAGTGATATGGCAAGAGCATGTCAAACAGTTCTCCTTCCTAGGAGCTTGGCTGTCTGTGTGTGGATATTGTACAGGTGTCTAAGATTGTTTGGACTGCTGCAGAGAAAGAAGGGAGGATAGAAGAGCTAGAAGAAGCCAAGTCCCCCCACTTCCTCCATCTCTTCTCCTGGGAGCTGTGCTTCATTTGCTCCATGGTGGATTGCATTGCAGTAATGTCTGTGCCTGGCCATGCACCTCACTGATCTAAATCTCAGCCCTGACCCATGGGATGGCTTCCTGTCATGACCCCAGGTCTGTCTCATCACTATGGGCTTTGACAACTGGAATTTTGGTTTGGCCTTCCCTTCCACACCCAGCCTGCCCTTCTCCCTGGCCAGGGCTGTAGGAGAGGTAGAGCCCTGCTGGACTCCATGAGCTGCCCCTGGTTCTCCAAGCTCCTGGCCTTGCTGGGAACCACTGGCCCATGCATCTGGTGGTGCATCTGATCACCCCTGAACTTTTTCTCAGACAATGGGGGCAGGTTTCAAAAGCATCCATCCACACTCTGGCCTGTAGATGTCTAAATAGCTCAATGTATGAACAGTCTCTTAGATAATTACTGACAAAAAAAAATCTGCAGTTCCAGGGAAAGAAGACCAAGCAGCAGCCATGTGTCCATCAGAATCTCAAAATAGATTATGAATGATATCATAAAAAGAAAATAAAAGCGGTTTGAATAGACTTTGCTGCTCACTTATTTTGTCTGGCTCAAAAGGTGTCAGTCTTCCCTGATGATGGGTCCTCCTGCCAGCTGGTGTTGTGCTTCTACCAATGGAGCAGTTAGATGTTTTCTCTTCTTGATGTTCCTTTGTCACTGATCTCAAAGGATCAGCTTTTTGCACAGAGCTATTTATGCCCTAAAAGGTGTAAATACATTTGTATTAAGCTAATACCAATATCTTCAAATAGCATAAAAAAATCCTCCTACAAAGGGTGCATCATTAAAGGGTTAAAACTTTAGGAAATGTTTGTGTCTGTGGGCATATCCACAGAGATACACTCAAGCACACACGCATTTTTTACATAACTCTACATTTGGGGTCTTGTTTTCCTTCCCACATTTCTCTGTGCTTGGACAACAATGCAAGTCAAGGTTAATCCAAGGGGCAGAGTGTGAGGCCAACAGCTGCTGAAAGGCTCTCATCCCTCAGTCCCCCCACCCTGCCAGCTCTCTCTAGGCTCTCACAACTGAGCTGAGTCCAGTAAAATATATTGCATGACAGTTCATTTCCACTTGCTGGATGTGCAGCCTTTCTATGTTTTGGTCTCATACATCTCTATCAATCAAAGCTGACACAAGATTTGTAGGACCCTAAGGGATGTGTGAGACACAGAAGGGAAATGAGACGCAAAAATCTTCAAATAAACTATAGGACTTATTTAGACTGGAGAGATCATGGACACTCAGAAACACTTCCCCAATTTTCCATGGAGACCTTAGAGCAGAGCACGGAGGAAACATAAAATATTCCTGCATGATCACCATGAGATACATGGGATTTAGAGGATTTACACAATGACTCTCAGGCATTTGCAGCTGCCAAGAAAATACTGCATTGATATGACAGGAAAACTGAGGCTGTACTCCTGTCCAAAACTTTGAAGGTACTGTACCTGCCTGGTAATATGAAACAAAGGCATAGTCTTACTGCCCACATTGTTAAACTATCCCAGAAATGGTAAGGGATTATGTCTCTGTCTATCAGAACTGGTAGCAGAAGAATCTCTAATGCATTGGGCTGATGAATGACTAGGAGTGAGTACATGATGGTAAGAAACAAAGAAACAATCCAAAAAATGTTGGAAATGGCACCAATAACTCATTTTGAAATGTCTCACACAGTGAAGTGTGGCTGCTTGAGAAGATGAATGTAAGATATTCATGGAAAGAATATATTTGCCATCAGCTTAATTTAGTCAAGTCCATGAGCTGTTGCTCAGGGGATGTGGGACTAGCAAAGCACAGGCAGGAAGACTGCATTGCTCCTTCTCTGATAACAATGTTCAGTGTTTGGCAGCTATAAAATTTTCTCCATGTGCTCAATGTAATTTAGGGTATCTGCAGCTGCTGTGGATGGTGATGTCCTATTTATATTAATAAATGACATTACAATTTAATGTATGCTTAGAAGGAAGGAGCCAAGAAAGAAATCCTATTGCAACACCAGGAAACTGTAGGATTTTAAAAGGCTAAATTTTTCCTCCAAGCATAAAACAGTTCTCAGCAGGAGAAAGGCAACTGATTGGCTCTTTCAGACAAGGTTGCTAGAAGGTACAGAAAATAATAGAATTTATTGTTAAAAAGAATGTAATTTGTATTTTACATTTGGTGATATTTTCTGCAGGCAGGTTCTGTGGATATGCCTGAATTCTTCAAACATAATCAGGTTTTCAACTAAAAGTGAATGGGCAAACTGTCAAAATATGCCTGGGACTTCAGCTTGGGACAAATGATATAGAACTAAAGACCTTTAAGACTATCTCTGATGAAGAGATATTAGCTCAGAAATTGCAGAGGGATAGAAGGAAAGAACACATAATCCATCATTTCATTGCTAAATATCTCAAGACTGAAACTGCCAAATAATTTAAAAGAACTTGAAAAGCCATTGGAGCAGTTTCACAGCAGCTGAAACCAATTTCAGTCCAGATTGCTGGAGTCTCACTGCTTTTTTTCTGTCCCCAGCCACGTGTTTCCAGTCCCTCTTTTATGAGGCATCAGGAGAGGGGAATTGACCTGGTTCATTGAGTAGAATTAGGCAGAGATGAGCTATTTTTTTTGCTGCCTGGTTAGTTTTGAGCCAGCTGGCTCACCATCTTCAGAAAGTGCCAATAGGGCTCCAGCAGCTCAAATATTCATCAGCTTCAGCGAGACACTGAGGTGCGGCATCATTTGTTTTCCTTGTGATTTATTGTAGAAATAATGTTGCAAATCATGCTTTTGATAACCTTACAGAAGACCTGTAAATAGAAGATACTTTATGGCAAGATGGAGTCAGAGAAATTAGCAGTTTCCATGAATATGCTGAGATGTATCAGCCAATTCAGCTGAAGGAGCATCCATGCAGAACAGTGTTAATGCAGAGTAGTGTTAGTACTCCAGCTTGTTACACATGCCATTGTAAAAGTCATTTTTTATGCATTGCATACACTAGCATACCTATTTTTAAAGCAATAATGTCAAAGGAATCCAGACAGGCTTACATGAATCACATGTAGTCTCTGTTTTCATTCAGAGGAATGTCATTCTAAGAGATCATTTGAAAATTCAGAGCCATCACTGTATCCCAGGCAACGACTACAACTTTGCTCTGCACTTTTTAAGAAACTCAGATACTAAGCATTTGGACTAATCACATGTGACTGGGTTCTTGATAAAGATTCATTCAATTCCATCACTTTCATAAACAAGGTCATCAAATTATCTCAATTTTCTTCACTAGAAATATGTGGATGAGCAGTAAATGCAGACCCTTGATGCAAAGGGGTTACAGGATTAGAGGAAGAAGCAGCACCCCAACAAGGTAAAACATTTTTTCTTTCCAATCTTTACTGAAAATATAAAAAAAATTAATCACGAGATCAGCTGCTGACAACAAAAGAGGTGTAGTTTAGTTATGAAACTTGACTTCATAATGAACATGTAGACAGTTTGTTCCGTATATTCTTCATGGGAGCTAGTGGAGCACAGATTGAATTGCCATCAGCAACACTGATCCTGCTCTTGGCAGAAGCAGGGACCTCTTGAAATTCCTCTACTCCTACAGATCTGTGCTATCAGGAAGGCAGTGGAGAACAGGCGGAGGTATTGCTACTGCGTGTCCACCTAGACCACAAGAATTCTAAAAATATGTTCTCCTGGATCTTCATGCTCAGCAACAATCTGTTACATTTTCTAAAGAGCTTTTGCCTCCCAGCTGATAATACCTATAGTTCTTCATCAAATATCCCAGAAACCTCTCACTTGTCAATTCCCATAAATAAAGATCTCTTATTACCTTCAAATATCACAGTTTATGTCATGTAGAGCTCACATTCCCCGTAACAAATGAAAAAGTTGAGAAAAGGCAACAAGTACTCATGGATAAAGCAGTGAAATTCAAATGCTATGAAAGTCTCTCCGCATATTCACAGACCTTCCCTACTTCAGAGTTGGTAGTTTATCAGGAAGAACATTCATAGGCAAGGAAAAAACATGCTCAAAGGTCATCAAAATCCCTTGCAAGATTAGACAGCAAAATCCATCTAAGATTGGAATTAAGCATATTTGACCTTGGTCTAAAACATTAAGAAATGCTATCAGTTTACCTTTCAGTGGGATTCCCCTCTCCTCCTCCCACCTCCAACCCTGTCAGGCAAATGAATTCATCTTTTTTCATAGAAATAATGAAAACCTATCCATATCTGCATGTTGGGCAGGAAACTGGCAACTTGTTCTTGCTAATGAGCTGCATTAAGAAATTAAATTGTTTTTCAGTGGATCCATGTTAGTAAATAATAATAATAATTAATAAATCATAACTATTTTGGCCCACCTGTTCATTCTTTCAAAGGCTGAAATAATCACTGTTGATGTGCAGTTAAAATGGGCATTTTTTTGTCTCACTAAAACACCACTTGATCTGGACAGTTCCTCACCAGCTAGGTCAAGTTACAGTACAAACAGAGATCATCCTTAAAAGTACAATAGCTAACGAGAATACATATTTTTCAGAGATGCAGAACATCTCTTGGATATGGCGTTTTCTTTACTTCATAGAATCATGTTTACAAAAAGTTTGTATCTTTAACCTGTATTGACCGTTATTCAGACATGCTCACCAACAGTTTTTGTGCATATCCTCAAAGTCTATTAGCTTTGACAAAAGTAAGTCAGATGGCAATTCTTTTGCCCTCTTGGTTACAAGCTGATTAAACTTGCCAGTCCAAGCTAGCTTTAAGTTACATATGTTAAAGAAGACATGCATTCTTCTTCCAATCCTAGAACCATAAAATATTTTAGGTTGCAAAAGACTCTCAGATCATCAGTTCCAGTCACTGACACAGAACTGCCAAGTCCACTACTAAACCATGTCCCAAGGTGCCATATCCACATATTTTTTTTGGACAGTGCCAAGGATGGTGATTCCACCACTTCCCTGTTCAGCCCATTCCAATGCCTGGCAACCCCTCTGTTGCTCCAAGTTATCCCATTACTTTGATGTGTTCCTGTGCTCCATTTCTCGATTTTGGATAGAAATAGTATGATAGTTTGTTTTATCTATATCCAAAATTCAGAATTATCCAGATTCACAGGGTCTGTGAGGGAAAGCATCCACCTGCTATTAAAAGAGCTCAAATGCAAAGAAAATACTAATGAGTCACTGTGTTCAGGTCGATCACTATGACACGGATTTTGGGCTTCTGTTTAATATTCTATTTACCTGAGACTTCAGTTCTAGAGTCAAATAATTGACAGCCACTCTATTCACTGTAAAGTCTTTCTGTGCCATCAGATCAGATAAAGAGCATGTGTCTCTGTCAAACATTTTAGAGTTCACTCAGGACATCTGGGCACTATGCCCGCCAGTCTAGCTCATGCTTGTGCTGGATTCCAGTTGGACTAGATCCAATCCTGGATAGATGGTGAAAGCCCAGAGAGCAGTGAGCCCAAAAGTCTGATGTCCTTAACTTCCCCCTTCTCAAAACTGTTGCTGAAGTCACAATTTTTATTGCACATGGCTGTGTGCCACTGGGGGAAGTGATCAATACCTCTTTTCATATCTGGCATTGTATAGAATTTGCTGAAGTTACTGTCTAGTAACTTTCAAATACTCTGTCATGCTCACTACAGTGTAGCAGTTGCCTTCCTTCTCATCTGATATCTCTTACATTTTATTTCAGTCCCTATACAGGCAGAGAGCGGAGTGTGTTGGCTAATCTGTTTTCCTTTAGCCAGAGGAATAGAACAAAACATAGATTTCAACCAAATCTGAGCAAAAGTAAGAAAAGGGACTTGTAATATCCAAGGCGCCCATGATAAGAAGCAAGAAATACAAAGATAAGAGAAAGAAAAGCTTAAAGAGATATTAACATATCTAAATCCCAAACAGTGAGATGTGTTAGAAATGTGGTAAGCTGGCTGTGGAGGAGCAGTCGTGGACACACCAGCCAGAAATAAGCATCTCACTTGACATACTGAGCTAACTTTTCACAACTTGTGAAAATCTGAGTGGTTTTCCCACTGAGTTGGATTGGGATAAGGACACTGTTACATATTGGCAAGTAAAGCTTCGAATGGCAAAACAAAATAGATTTATGGTTTGCCAAGGCAAGGGGATTCCCTGTAAAATCAGCCTGTGGAGTAGCAGGTGCAACAAGCTTGGAAAACTCACTGAAAACAACACACAGTTCAATTAGGTCTAGAAAAAAAGGTGAGGGGGGAAAGCTTTTTCTCCTGCTATTGCAAAACCAGAAGAAAATCTACAATTCATGTAGAATTACGCACAAGCAAGAAAACATGGTCATGCCTATACACACTTTCATTTGCGGAAATATTGATTCCAAAGAACATTCTCTTAAATACATATTTGAAACTCTGGAAAAGTGGCTAGGGGTGATAGGGATGCATAATTTACTATTCACATCTCTAAGGAAGTGTATTTTTAAAGACGTCTTCAGCACCAAGTGAGAGATGCTGCGGCTCTTGTGATTCTCTCTCCATGAACTTTCTTGTGGTTTGGATTAAGGTGCTGTCCCTTGCAGAACAGCTTCTGCAACCTAGTGGAGAATTTGCTATAAATATGTAAATTTAAGTTCAAGTCACAGCTACTAGAATCAAATAGCCTTCAAAGCCATCTGACTCAAATTTAAAACCATTTTCTTTTCCTAAAAATTATGATATTTACACACAATGAATGAAATTCCATATGTTGTTCTTCTAGGGACTGGAAGCCCCCAGTATCAGAGAAAAACTTTGTAGGTACCATTCTAGCATCCTAGTATTATTTTCACACAACAAAAATCTTTAGTGTTTTGAGTAGTAGTTTTACATCAGCAAAGCAGTAGAACTAAAACAGAAATCTGGCCAAGAGCAGAAGTAAATTTTTCTTATCCTTGCTTTTATTGGATTTTTTATGTATTTTAGTTTTGTACCTGTGACTAATCTCTTTTTTTTATTTATTTTTATTTATTTTATTTTTTTTTTTTCCCTGACCTTCACAATCTATAAAAGGATGAGTCATAAGAGCAAGGAAGTTTGGGAAAAGTAAAAATAAAGTGAAATTTAACTTCAAATAAAAATTTCAATGAAATGTAGGTGTTGGGTGGAAAATCTTGTTATCAAGTACATTACAATCAAATGAAAAAAAGAGACACAAAACTTCCAATAAAGCTAAAGCCAGGATTGTTGGTGGTTCTAACATTTTTAAAAGATACCTTACTAGAAATTAGATGTGAAAATTAGGGAAATGCCTACGTGAAAATGGCTCAATTTTTTCTTCTAGGTTCAGCCATTCTGTGGGAAAGTAAGGTTCATCTTGTCAGACTATACAATATAGGAGATAATTATTTTTTCTAGTTTTCTTAACACACATAGGATGAAACTGATCCTTCAAAACATGTATTTTTCTCCCTTGAATACACACAAGGAAATGAAATGACCCACTCAACCAAAAATTCAGGGTTTTTTTGAATTCTAGTCTGAATATATAATTTCACCAAGACTTGCTGTCTCCCATGTAAAAAGTGAGTAACTTGAATTTCCTTTAACTCCCTTACAAGAAGTTACTCAGTTATATACTAATGGAACAAGCACAACCCTACAAGTACATTAAACAAGTGGAATATTGAATAAAAAAATTACAAGCTACTCTGTAAACCTATGATTAAATCATTTTGATTTCCAGAAATTAGCAAAGACATTTACATTAGCCAGCTGTATTTTCCACCCTGTTCATCCCCCCTGCTCCATCCCAGTGTAACTCCAAGAACCCAACTTGTGCCTCTGTAAGGCAGGCCACTGATGGTGCTTCCTTCCAGAAAGTTTACAGCATAAAATAAGAACTAAGATTTAATAGAAGGTCCACCTATATTTTTTTCCAGGCTGAAGAGGTGTTTTATTAAAAAGGTAAATGGCCTTAAATATATATATAAAGAGTAGAATTATTTTCAGAGTAGATATATATACTCTGAAGAGTAAATATATAAAGAATAGAATTATTTTCGGGAGGCTTTTTAGGAGGCTTGAACTTAGGCACTGAAAATAAATTAGTTATCTAGACTCCCTTCCTAGTTAGTGGAGGGAGACATCTGACCTAATTGTCTATGATAGGCTGGCTGTATCCCCTGGTAAAGATTTACACCTCAGGGATAGAAAGGCAAGGTGGAAGAGGACCACACAAAGAGTGTATTTTAGCACAGCTCACCGTAGCGCTGACTTTTCTCCCTTCAGGCTAAGCATGGCAGGAGTGGAGGGTCAGTACTTATACATGACAGCTCCAAAGAAAAACTCCTGGAATTTTCAAACACTATTAAGTAGATAGTATCTTCCAGTACCAGAGTCTCTGATTTTCTGTCCATGAAATTCATAGCTTTGGGGATTTTTTCTGCTTTCTGTCTCTGATGTTCTGAAACTCTGAGCTCATCTCAAAGCTCCATGTTCTGCCTGGTCAGCAACTCAACCTGGTCTCTCAGTTTGCTGTAGGCAGAGTGCCAGTAGGATTCAGCTCTCTTGACCCCCTCCTGCAGTCCAGCAATCTGCTGTTTTAATATCTATCAGTGAAAAAATAAGAGTGTGCCATGTCATTGCCTGCTTTGAACTAGGCATGCCCACCTTACATATCCAGAAGCAAGCATGGAGCCTTTTGTTCTGCTTAAAGGTCTACAGTATTAAGGTATGCAATAAAAAAAGATCAGATCTGAAATTATTTCAACAAAGAAAAATAAAACCCCCAAATGATAAAAAATACTATTTTGTAAACTCCTATATTTAAAACAAACCAACTGTTACAAATTGAGCAGAGACAAGACTGTGCTGAAGAAAATCATGAAATTCAAACTAATCATGCAACTAATCAGCATTATATGTCAAAGTCTTTAAGAAAATGCTAGAATACAAGGTAGATTTTAATGACAAGAATGTCATGTAACCAGATATGGTGAAAAGGGCACAGGAATAGTTAGATCCTTCTTACAAACAACAGGGGATTGCAAAGACATAATTTGCAACTGAACTGAAAATAAAAGTAATGAAAATTGGAGAGGACATTTCCATATACATCCATCTCCATTATTTTTGTTTTCTCCCTTCTTCCCTCGCCCATGCTGATACAAACACTGAGTCCTTTTCCTTCAGGGCACTTATACTGGATAGTGCAAACAGAACACTGGTGGAGTTGAGCTAGAAATGTGCAGTTTACTCTGTAGTCAAAATACGGCAGCAGCCTCACTTAAACATTTCCTATTGTAAATTCTACCTCTAGAGCAATATGCAACATAAGGAGAAAAACATTCACTATGAGTATGGTCCAAAAACATGTATCTCAAAAATGTACAAATTTTTGAACAAAGAAATTTTGAACAAAGCACTGTGTTGCCTATTTTAATTGTTCTGAAACTTTTCCAATTGTGAAAGTAATTTAAATTGTCAGTTTGCTGTCAAATATATCAGTTTGGTTTAGACATCCTTTTGCAGCAGAACATTGTTCCAGACATTTCTGAGTTTTACCATTGCCTATTCTTTCATTTTATATAAATATTGCTTTTAGCTACCCCATCTCTGTTACTGGCTTCACATGGCTTACCACTTTTTTTCTCTGTTTATCAGTGATTCTTTTAGAAAATTGCCTCTTAAGTCATATTATGTCTAGCTGTTTTTAATAGGAATAATGGCCCAAATAATCAGAGATGATTTTATCACTGAGAAGTCTGAAATAAAAACTTTTAAAAGATAGAATCCCCTAAAGAAATTTAGAACAAACCATAATAAATGACTGGGGTATTTTATTAGATAGGTTAGATTGTTAGACACGGGGCTAGATATCATAAAAATGCCTCAAAGCCAAAGATCAGGATAGTTAAAAGAAAAAAATAATAACTCAGCACAGGAATGAGAATGGTGGCCATTAACAGTGTTGCACTTGGCACAATGAGTCCTAATAATTACAGGTAGGAAAGTTCACTATGCAAGAGTTGGAAATTTTTCAAGAGTCAGCTCAGCTGAGCATATCAGTACAAGGAAGTATGAGAAACATTGGAACATTTTTACTTCCTTAAAACATGGTAGGCACAACCTAATTTTCTTTTCTTATACAAAAGAAAGGGATGTACCTTTAAAACACAAACCAAAGCAATATCTTCTTAAAACTAAAATCTTCACTAATCATCTAAAAGAAATAGATCTAACCATCCTAAAGAAGTGGCATGAATAATTTGCCAAGTGTGACAAATGGAAAGTTTCAAGTAAAAACATAAGATGTTTATATGGAAGGATATTAATTGATATGAACTGCATATTTGTTCTACAGAAGATAGCTTACTTCCATTTCTTCTGATTTCACATGTTCTCCAGTGACTCTAGCTGTTCCTTTGAACTTGCTCTGGGCAATTTTTTCTTTCTGCAGTAAGTGAGCTTGATCTCTTGTATTCCAAAGGGTGAGTCAACTCCTGGCTCCTGACAGTCTTGAGCTGGTCTATTCATGTTCTGTTCACAAGATAAACAAGGAGTATGAAATTGGCCTACGAGACTGTAATGAAGGACTGTCTCCAAATGTATCTTCTTTGAGAATGATCTTTGGAGGGCTTGGGCATGTCCCTCATATGCTGATACTGCTGGGAGTGGCAACCAGTTATCAGCACATGTCAAAATTAAGGTGCTTCCTCCCTGGGAACACTCATGCATGCATTCAGCTGCAAATTTTGTTCTATTTAGCAGTGGGAAAGAATTCTAATTGAAATTTTTGACAATGTGATGACCATGAACGTAGAGGCTTTTAAACATGTTTTGTATTCAGATAGCTAAATTAGAGCAGGCCTGCAGAAGGCACAGCTTGTTACCTATCAGTGTATCTGTGAAGCCCTGCAGTCATGCAAAGCTGGGGACTGGGCTGTGTTTTCATCTGCCCAGTTATTACTACAAATCAGATTAGCCATGGACCTGAATGAAATGGGATAAAGTATTTACTTTCCACAGGTGAATACCCTCCAAGAGTTAAAGGTGCTCAGAAGAGGTTTTGCCTTTGAACTCAATGGCTCAAGCCATGACTGACTCAGAAATGCACTTAACAGTAAGAAACAGGGGAGGAGTACAAATCTTTACGTATCCTCAAAGAGAGCTTATTTATGACTGTGATCTAACTTCCTAGTTAATTTTTAATCTGACATGAAATTGTTTGTTAGCTTCCTGCTAACAAATAAAAAGTGAGTTTCCAACTCCCTTCATGACCTACAGCACCATCTGTCCTTCACTGTTACTCAAAAAGAAACATGAACTACAGGAGGCAGCCACGACCTCATGTTTCCCTCTCAGCGATGGAGTTTACCACCTCAGGAGCAAAATGTGAAAGTTCTCACAGATACTAAGAGAAAAACAAATTCCCTATATCCCACCGTTCTTTGTAAACAATTACCTAATGTTGTTTGTTGTTGCTGTTTTCTATTCTAAATAAGCTTGACTTATATTCTGGTTAAAAGCACGATGGTGAAAGTCTCAGCAACAGTCAATGTAAGTATTAATTCTCCTCAAAATAATCAAATTGAATGAGTAAATAGAGCCCCTGTGTGGTTATGTTCAGCCTACCACTCCTCCATATCCAGACCACTTCTCTGAAATACAATGCACAATAGCAAAAGCAAGATTCAAGATCTGTGTGTAACATTTTACACTGTAGACTGAACAGTACTGTGTCCAGCCAAGGCTAGAAAACAGGCCCTGACCTGTGGAAATGCAATAACCAGGGACACCAGGGGCAATTGTGACACTTCTTTGGAGCCGCTGACAAACAGTTCATAACCCAGCCATAAATTACAAATGGGAGCTGGATGCAGAGCACAGATTGAAAATACATTAGAAGAGGCTAAGCACTTTGCACAAACTGAAATTCTTGTTTGTGTGCCAGGCACACCTCTGCGTGAGGCAAATTGAGGCAGGGCTGCCTGTGAGGCAAGAACATACATGAAGCAAAAGTATTTTTTCCATAAAAAGATTTGTCAGTGAGATGCAGGTGGGAAAAAATAAACCAACCACCAACACATTGGCTGCTGCCGTTGGTCCAGAAAGCATGCAGATTCCATACTCTGAGGAAATTGTGCATTAAGAGTGGCAAACAAGCTGCACTTGTTGGAGAAACAAGCAAATAACCACCACAGAATCCTCTGGATGACACCAAGTGCCAGCAGAACAACCTCAGTGCTGCGGAGCCACAGGCTGATGCCTTGAGAACTGTCCAGGCTCTCTTAGGCACCAAATACACACAACACACTACATCCCAACTGGTTTTACCTTCTTGCTCATATGATTCGTGCCTGGAAGGATCTGAAAACAAAGTGCTTGGAAACAAAGGAATGGATAGGTTTGGGCAGGCATGTCGTGCTGCTCTGAAAAGGATTTTCATTGCTTCCAGCAAGCACAAGTTGTCACTCTGCACAAGTGAACTGCTATCAATGGGCAGTCATCTTGTGTTCCTAATAGAGTTACTGATTTAAAAATGCAAAGCAGATTCTTGGATTGCATAAATCAGCACAGGGCCAACACAGCCAGGGAGGATAAGCTGCCTTTAGCAATTAG
Source organism: Rhadina sibilatrix (assembly GCA_013400275.1). Lineage (NCBI taxonomy): Eukaryota > Metazoa > Chordata > Aves > Passeriformes > Phylloscopidae > Rhadina > Rhadina sibilatrix. Next base: position 475,820 of record VWYO01003934.1, read on the forward strand.
TTTTAGCTCATAAATTAGAAAAAGTGAGTGACAAATGTACACATTATACCGGGCAGGCATTTTTGGATAAACATCTGTGTGGAAATGCTAGGGGCTACTATGGCTAATGACATGAATAAATCGATGCAAACTCTTTTAAAAATATGCATTGTTTTGAAAAAAAGTCAAAGTAATTGCATCGGTAAGACAGCATGGTCAGCAGGCAGAGAATACAATGCTGGCAGAATTTGGCACTGCAGTGATTCTGCACCAGTACATCACTCCACAGTCAAAATTTACAGCAGTAAAAGTAAAAGCAGCACCTAATTTCATTAGTAGTTTCATGAACTGCCAAATCCCACAAATACTCACTTCTGGAACACCCATCACGGTCAACTAGAGATCCAAGAAGGATCTTTAATTAAACTGTTAATTTTTAAGACAGCATTTTGCTGGAAGGCAGCTATAAGAGAAAATTATGCAAATGAATAAAAGCAAAATAGCTTTTTACACTATTCCCATCGTCTTTGAAATGAAGAAGAATGGACAAATAGATCTGAAAAATAATTTCTTACTTTGTGTAATACATCGAAAAATGAAAATCAATAAATTATGCTAATTTTGCACCAGTCAAGAACTAGGTTTGAAATGCAAAGAGGGAAAAAATCTCTGCTGTGTTTATAGTAGATGGCACTTACTAATTCCTAATAGATTTAATCACATTAAAATTTTTGATTTGACTTGATTGTAAGCAAGCTCAATTTTTATTAGAGGCATTTGTATAGCCTACAATTAGTTACTGCTGTGAAGGTACTTCCATTACAAACCCCTTAGTCCCATAATCATTAATTGCAGGGATTTTGTGTTAAGAAATTATTTTTCTTCTACAAAGATGTAAACAAAAACCAAACTAAAACTTCTACAGCATTTAATAATTACAAATTACAAAAGCAACTCACTTGAATTTTCAACTTCTTAATTTATATGGTGTCGAAAACGTCCTCAGTCTGGTCTAAAGATTAGTATTCCTGAAATAAGAATGCTGTTGGCATTGATGTGTGCTCTATGTTTTTTGTTAACCTCAGAAATATGTGCTACCCTGATGTGAACGTGATAAGTTTATCTTTACTCTATCAGTGGCCTGATCATATTAAAAAAATTAGCCTGAGTTCTTACTGCTTTTACTGTAATTCAAAGATATTCAGCAAATTAGGTGAAGCATTTGGCATTACTCAGCTTTAGACCCAAACTGCACCAGTGTTTTGAGAGCTGGTCTCCTTCAGTGAGGTGCTTCACTTTTAATCTAGATGGCTAAATGAGTGTTTCAGTTCAAAAAGAACACAGATGCCCCTGGAAAGAAGCTAGCTGGTAAGTAAGAATTTAGCAGCCTGATTTTTAAGGATTCTAAAAGAAATATTTTCCTCACTGCACACACAAATCAGTTTCTTGTGTATACAGATTTACCTGCAGAAATGCTTTGCTTCCTCATGTTCTTCTCTCACCATGGCCAGTGAAGGGGTTCTTCTGTGGTGTATGTCAGTCTCTAATCCTCTGCTAAGGATGTTCTGGGTTTCCTCTGGACAGATATCTGTGATAATACATAGAACTTTGTGAATATTTATGGACCCTCACTATGTTTTTATAACCACAGACTGCGTAAGTGCAGTAAGCTTTATTGCTTAATCTATCAAAAAGAGTTAATGTGGGTTTTTTTCCTAATTATTCAAGTATTCCATTCCCACTTAATAGTGCAATCCAAGCTCTACAAATCGTGTAAGTGAAACAGATTTGTGTGTATGTTAGTGTCAGTAGCTGAACTCCTTTTTAGGAATGTGAATGCCATGTGATGGTTCAACTTTAATACAAATGTAACTTTCGAAGAGGCCTCAGGAACCATTTTTTAGCAGCAGTCTAATATGGAGTGTAGTGTGCTTAGTAGATTGTGACAGAACAATTGAGAGCCATCAGAAGTGAATGTTTCTGCCCTGGTGATTATTGCAGACAGGAAAACTCACTCAGACTGATCTTACATAAAGAGAAAGCCATTGGGTTTAGAATGAGGAGTCAATGTATGGGATTGGATTTCATAGTTTCAGTGGAAACTAAGAAAAGTCACCTGTTTAATAAAAAGGACTAAAGCTTGCTGAAGCAGGATACCATTTAATTTCATTTCAGAAGTAAGATCACTGGCCCAATGGCGAGAAACATTGATTGACCAAAAAGCTAGGACCACATTAAGGAAAAACTGAGTGAAGATGTTTTTAAGAAATTATAACATTGTCACTGATCTGAAGCTTTCTGTGTCTTAAGAGAAAAATATGCAAATTTGAGAGATAATTTACCCATTTTTTTAAAAAGTCATATATGTTATCTCTGAGGAAGTTAAATAGAAAATGTGAACATTTCACTGTCAAGGGATGAATCATACCTAAGCTACAGGGAATTCTAGCCCTGACTTCAGGGATTCATTGAACATTGCACCATTATAAAAAAAACAAGGGGCTTGCAGATGTATCTCTTTCCTCTTCTCTGTTTTTTGCAGTTTAGGTCTGAGAAATGCTGACAGAGGTGGGCATATAGCTAGGGAGCACAGGAAGAATGAGTCTTAAATCCAAGACAAAATTTTTTTCCCAATGAAAAAGTAACACAAAACCAACACCCGGGTAATTCTTATCTAATGTGTCTGCAAACAGGGGGTTTTTTCTGTAGTTCCACCACTTCAGGAGTGTCTTTAATTTTGAAAGCAGGAATCTCATGAGCCACTCTTGAAGACGACAGATGTAGATTTTAACATTGCTGGCCCTATTCCCATTCTTTGACTCAGGCTCATGCTCTCTCCTTTTCAGTCTTGTGAGATGGAATAGGGGCTGCTGAAAAGAGGAGTGAGCCATGCTCCCTTTCAGACTGACAGCTCCAGTACTAAAATCACTGCTGCATGCACTGCAGGAGACATCTTGTTGAACTGAAATTGCTTGGATATTTTGCTTTCTTGGTGGTGATCTGCTGTATTTCTTAACAGAGAATTTTTTTCTGTTCCACTGGATTTATCACTAGCAAAATCACCATCAGAAAGATCCAAATGTCTGTCAGCGTGATCTTCTCTCTGAGACACATGTTGGAGAGATATTGAGCATGGTGAGATTTGGGGCCATCATTCCTTTTTGGGGGTAAGCAGTTTGACTCACAGGAGAAAGATGCAACTTGCCATGTTGAGGCAACTGTTCCCTTCCTTTGCCACTCTTAGCAAAGGGTAGAAGATGAGCTTTCCTCCTCCACAGCTTCAGGTGAGCTACAGGTAATTTTTATTATCTTATCATTGACCATCTTTAACCCAGTATGGATTTGCCTTTTGCTTCCCAAGTTCTGGCTCTCCACAATAACTTCCTGTGGGCAGACCCAAACCTACTTCTGACTCTGTGAATGCAGGACCTGCACTCCACTCTGCCTCCTTGATGTGATCTACAGCTACATCCTGGACTGGATAATGCCTTTGTAGGACTTCCAAGGAGGTTTTTGCTCCCTCTATGAGATGACCTTTCAGAGGCTGATAAACCCTACCTAGGTCCTTTTGCAGAGTACCCTCCACAGCTCTTCCAGCAGTTTTGTTTTTCTTTCCTAGAGGATTTGTGTGATGAGTCTCCATTTCCTCACCTACTCGTAGGTTTGCGTCTGTCACTGTTTTGGGACATGGCTGCAGGATTTCAGGCCTCTTCTCTGGGTGAGTCACCAAGATTTTCCTTTGAGACTTCATCTTCCCCGAACACTTCTTTTTCTTCTGCACTTTGTTTCACAGTCAGTCTTAACCTTTATCTCCCTGTCAGCTAAAGCACAGGCTGCCTTTTTTTCATGTGTATCCATCTGCATGGAGCTACTGACCTGCAGATTTAGCTGAGAGCATTCCCCTGACTGCAGTATGCCTCTGTTCACTTGGCCAGACTGGGAGAAATGACCCCAGCAATTCAAACCTGCTCTTCTGGAATGCTTGCTATCCTCTTCTAAAGGCTCCTGTTTAACTTTTCTGAGCCTTGCCATGCCCTCCCTTCATTTCGGAAAATCCTTTTGCAATGCTATTTTTGGCTTGCTCTGGAAGAAAATAAAATTAAATCCTGACAATCACAGATAGAATCATTCTCCAGAAAGGAAGATATTTACAATAACTGAAAAAACTGAGACACCAGAAGTCTGAAAGACCCTGGATATGGATAAGTGAGTACATACGAAACAGCCCTGACATTACAGGGAAGGTGCAAGAAGCACCTTTTGAGAAGCAGTAGCTCTGTGATGCCTCCATTCACTCATTCATTAGTGGAGTCAAAGGGTTAAGATGATGCTAAGTGTCTATGTGATAGAAGACAGAAAAGTTCTGTCCTTCTTTGTTTACAGGGCAAGTTCCAGTAGTTTAATAATGTGACACAGAAATATATAGCTGCATCAGCCTGAGATGTTATTTTGCCAGGGAGACACAGAAGAAATTTATGGGTGATGGAATTGATCATCCAAGCATCTTCCAAGTCACCAAGACAAACCAAATGCTGAGTCTGACACCTAGAGGTGTCAGGCATAAACTCATCTCAAACTGTACCCACAGCAAAAAGCAGAACTCTCACACTGTACTTGACCTTTGCCCAAAACCTGTATGGGGAAATGCCCCATTCTCACAGTAGTGGCACATGAGACATCAGTTATTATATGGAGCAAACGAAGTCAACCTTGATGTCTAATTTAACTAAGTGTCTTGAGACCTGGGCACAAACTACGACCCAGAAAATAGGTGGAAATAGAGGAATCCAGTGGGAAATCATGGAGGTATGGATTGTGACTGAATAATACAGCCCTTTTTGCTTTCACTTTGGGGAAAAATCTTTCAATATCACATGAAAGAACAGTGGAAAAATGTGCTACCATGTAATGAGCCAAAACAGAGCCCACACAATACCTCTGGGCATGAGAATTTGTCAAAACCCAAAGTGAATGCTGATGCAAATGGTACCTGTTGCTCCTTCTGCTGTTTTTCTATGAGAGGATTTCCTGCTTTAAGTTGCTCTTCAACAAATTTTTCTGAAGTATTCTGTCTAATACCAATTGCTGGTGTGATTTGCCTAGGCAAGGAACAAGAAGTTACTTATTTGTAACATTCTTTAGTTAATTTTCTTTTGATGATTTCTATGGAGATGGTATGGAGTTTAGAACTGTAAACGGTCTCTGCAATTCTATTTAAAATGTGAAGTTTGTTAGTAAAATCTCCCTATTGTGTGAATCCAACAGTTACTTTAAAACATCCTGTCTAGACCAAGCGTTAATTATACTTTCAGCAAGCAACATTTTTTGGCTGGTATCAGTCTGTCCTTAGAAATAGGTAAAAAATAGTCAAAAGAAAAAAACATTTCAGTCATTTTCTCCAGACTAGAGTTGATGACAATCACTAAGAACTCACCATCTCTCTGACAGAGTGACTTGAATGAGATTGGGAAGAGTGATAGAGTAAAAAAAAATTAATGTCTATAATGTTGTAGAGGGCCAAATCGAAACCTGGCTCAAAATGAAGCATGGTACAGCATACATGAACATATTTCAAAGGAAATGTGCTCGAGCCTTAATTTAGTCACTTATTAAAAACTGCTACTAAATATTAAAAAATTCTAGGGTTAATAGAAGTGCTGGTTGCACAGCATATCACTGTCCTTCCTACACCCCATCTCTACCCAGCACCACTGTGCCATGGATAACCTTTTGATTTGTCAGTCTGCCTGTTATCACACCATGAGCTAAGAGTATTAGATCTGTAGGGAAAACTCTTGCTAAAGAGGACTCAACATTAGACAATACTCATTTCAGTGAAGCTTGCTTCAAACCGAATATAGCCTGGTGCCATAGTGAAAATGTCGTGAAGAGCTGGGGAACATTCTGTGCTTTAGTTTCGTCCAGCTCAGGATAACACCACAATGTGAACCAAAGCACAACAAGTAGGGGTGACTGGGAGACAGACTTCAGAAGCTCACTGCTGATCCAAAAATGCATACATGGACAGGGCCTCTTGCCCAGACATGCATATGGCCCTGCCACATCTTCTCAGCCTTCTGTTCTGGAGGTCCCTGTCTTCCTTCTCTGTCCAACTCCCGTATGGTTAACACACAAAAATTCTCATGACATTTGCTCTCTGTCTGTGCTTTCCTAGAAGTTTGCTGCTTCTTTTTTATGCTTGATAGAAGGCTCAGTGTGCCAAATACCTGCTGCTTCTGTCTGTATCAGTCAAGGAAAAATGAAAACTCTGAGCACGTTTTCCATCACCAGTGCCAGCCCACCCATTCTTGCCCATTGCAAGCACCCCCACAGTGTCCTCTTGCAAGGTAGTGATGAACCAGATCAGAAAAGTGATCCAAGTTAAATGTTACATTTCTCCTCTCTCCAGATAATTTTAACAATTATCTCCAGATAATTTTAATAATTTTAACCTTTTTTCTTTTTTTTTTTTCTTTTTCTTTTTTTTTTTTTTTTTTTTTTTTTTTTTTTTTTTTAACAGCTGCCCTGTTCAATATGTAGGCATGCAAAAATTTGCCTTGGCACAGCTAAGACAGGGATGAATGAGCTGCCATCATAAACTGATGGCCACAGCCGAAGTGATGGCACATCAGTAGATTTTATCTTTCCCTGCCAACTTTTGCCTTACTTCTATGCTTTGAAGATCACAGTCACAAAACCAGTCCATTTATATGGGCTAGACCAGCATCCCATTATGCAGAAGTAAATCACCTGCCAGGCCACAGACCTGCCTGATTTTTGCCACTCTCAAGCAAAGGAAAGAGCCCTTGTGTTGCATATATGACACAAAGAGGAATACCATCAAGGAAGAAGTGTTTGCAGCTTGAATGACTAAGATAATTTCTCACCTGCCTTCTATATTTCCAGTCTTCATCTTCCCCTCTGTCAAAGTGAGATGAAGAAATCTCCTCCTTTAGTTGTTCTCTTTGTTCTTCTTTAGCAGCAGAAAAAGATTCAGCGAAACTTCTTTATTTTAATTGACTGCTCTCTAAACAGCAGGAAAAAGGCCAATGCAAACAAAGCCTTTACAGAAGGAATAAATGAAAAATAAACATCCTAAAATAATTAAAAATGTTTGTAGTTTCAACAACACATGCAAGTCTTTGATTTTTGAAAACATTTTACAGAATACAATTGAATTAAGTAGGTGGAAAGATGCAACCTGTGGGAAAAAAGAGGCCTGTGATCTTCAAATCTAGTGCTGGAATCATGAAAAGGAAAAGTGGCAAGATGCGTGTTCCCTGCCTGTGGAGATTTGTAGTGCTTGCTTAATGTGGTCACTACAGAACGTGGAAGTGAAGGCACTGCTAGACAGTACTGAACAACTTGTGTGTCTATAATTATGCAACTTGTGAGTCAGTTCATTAAATAGTTTAATAAGCAGTATTTGTACACATGAGAGTTTCTAACCAGTCATTTTCTATTCAATTGCACAAAATTGCAAATGTGTGCATCTTCCTGTTGAGACTTACTGGCTATGCTCACCACAAGAAGGCAGCCTCTACTTCAATTAATTCTTCTTCTGAGCATCAGCTAGTGGTAAGTTGCTCTTTTAGGTCGAATTAGGGCTGACAACTGAATCAAAAAGCCTTTACTTGCTCATTCATACCACGCATTTGCTGCAGCAGGAATTATATAACTCACTTCATCATGAAAGTACAGCCAGTGCTATTGAAGTCCTCTGCAACACACTGGAAGGTCTTTCTGGTCCAACAACAGGAATACAGAAGTTTGTATTCATACCTCAGTCTTTCCCCGCTACACACCAAATATCCCCAAACATCTCCAGTCCCATAGCAGACAAGCAGTGCTGTTTCTGCAACCTTCTCACCTACCCTGCACCAGAATGTAGCTGAGGAGGCAGAGGTGACACAGTAGGCTGACAGCAGCAAGAGATGCAAAACCCACATGTCTCTTCTCACAGGTCTCACATGTGGGGCTATGCCACCTCCAGAATGCTTTTATAGGAGAGGTGCCTGAGCTTTTTAATTTTCAGCTAGTGCTTCCCAGTGCAAGGCAAGAGCAATGTGTCCAAGCAGCTGTGTAATTCACCTTTCTTTTCTTTTCTTTTCTTTTCTTTTCTTTTCTTTTCTTTTCTTTTCTTTTCTTTTCTTTTCTTTTCTTTTCTTTTCTTTTCTTTTCTGTTCTCTTCTTGAGCATCTTGTCTGGAAAGGTATTTTTGTGGGGCTCTCTGTGGACAGAAGCCATGGCTCAGTGCTTATCCCTTTAAATAAGAATGTGAAAATTTGAGCAAACTGTTGATATGCTCATGTTTGTGTTTCCAGCAATAAAAACCCAGACTCACCACAACTGTCAGAGGAGTGTCAGCTAGCCCAGCCCTCAAGCATAAATTCAACTGAAGTGTATTTCAAAGACAATGCACTGACCAGATCAGCTGGAAGTTACCTGATGTTATGAGGCCTCTGCTCTTCCACGCCTTAGTTGTATACACAAGACAGGTTGAAGTCAGAACTGCTTTCAATGAAAAGCAGTCATACCTCCCCCTGTCCTAGCATGCTCTTGCTGTCAGATTCCTGCTCTCCAGTCTTATTCAATCTGTTTGTCAACAGCCTGGATGACGGGATAGGACACACCCTAAGCAAGTTTGCTGATGACCCAGAACTGGGGGGAATGGCTGATCCACCTGAAGGCTGAGCTGCCATTCTGTGGGACCTTGATAGGCTGGAGAATTGGACAGAGAGAAACACAAGGAGGTGCAAAAAGGACAACTGCAGGTCCTGCACCTGGGGAGGAATAACCCCAAGTACCAGCACAGGCTGGGGACTGACCTCCTAGAGACCAACTCTGCTGAGGAGGACCTGGGATGACAGGTGGATGAAAAGTCACTGGTGGATGGCAAGATGACCATGAGCCAGAAGTGCCCTTGAGGCCAGAAGGCCCAGTGAGATCCTGGGGTACATTTGGAAGTGTGGTCAGCAGGTTGAGGGAAGTGATCCTCCCCCTCTACTCAGCCCTAGTGAGGCCTCATCTGGGGTACTGTGTTCAGTTCTGATCCCCACAGTTTAAGAAAAACAAGGATTAACTGGTAAGGGTCCAGCAGGGACCTCACAAAGGTGATGAGGGGTCTGGAGCATCTCTCTTATGAGGAGAAACTGCAGGAGTCTGCCTGTTTAGTCTGGAGAAGACTGAGATGGGGCCTCATCATAAATACAAGTATATCACAGGCGGGCACCGAGAGGATGGTGCCAGACTCTTTTCCATGGTGCCCAGAGTCAGGACAGGGAGTAATAGACATAAACACAAGAAGTTCCACCTTAACACTTCTTTAGACTAAGCATGGCACACTGGAACAGGATGCCCAGGGAGGCTGTGGGGTCTCCCTCTCTGGAGACGTTCAAAAGCCACCTGCTTGAGTTCCTGTGTCACCTGCTTAAAGTGACCCTGCTTTGTCAGGGGGTTCAGCCCTAACTGTTCTGTGGTTCTGTCATTGTGTGATCCAGTCATTCATCACGCACAGACTATCTCCCCATCCCCCTCATTTGTACTGTCAGAAGTATTTCTGAAGCTCTACTATATAATTCACTGGGCAATGGATCCAAGTTCAGTGTAAACCGGCAAGAAAATAATAGTTCCAGGGACAAGAAGGAGACCAAACTCTTGAGTATTTGTCCTGAGCTAGCTTGAAGAATATGAAATTAAAATTTCAATTGTACTATGGGACTGGCTCATAGTATCACAGTATCACAGTCAGATCTCACTACAGAAGTTCAAAAGAATCCAGGATGCATGTCTGGATTACATTTATATTATTTTCCCTTTTAATCCGTTTATTCCCACTTCTTTTTGCTTCTCTTCCCCCCATTTTGAAATCAACTTTTGATTTCTTGCAAATTGCTCTTCTATACTTTCTCACCCTTTGGTATTTTCCCACAGAAGACAAGGCTGGCAAAGTGCAGCCAAGAGAAGATGCCAAGTAGCAGCTTACATTGTTTTAACCCTGAGTGATGCAACCAAATATCAGTGTGAGAAAAACCAAGATTGCTGACAGAGAGCAGGCCTTCTTAGTTGCAGAAACATTTTCTCACAGCTTTGGAAGCTATAGCCACATCCTACTTATGATTTCCCCCCTAAATATAACATATTCCCTACTTCATATAACTTAGCTTTCCCAGCTTAATAACTTCTCTATTTTTATCTACAAGGTTCAACTTCTCACAGGAAGCAGGTGAGACAGAAGTCAGGATGACAGGATGGCAGTGAGAGGCAGGATGGCTGTGATTAGAGAAGTTAAAAAAAAATCAAATTTACAGTACTTTAAGTGCTTTTATTACAAGCACCATAAAAGCAAAGCACCTTCCCCTAACCTGCAATAAAATCAGTTAGAATCACTAGCAAAAATTCACAGGAGTTGCACAATAGACAGGTTCAGATTTCCTTCCCAGCACTTTCTGCCCACCTGAACCTGAAAGCTGCATGTGTTCTCCTGAGATTTCTGAACTGCTCTCACTTGGCATGAACTCCAGGGATCTGCTTTGCCAAGCAGAGCACATTGCCAAGGGAGACATCTGTGAGAATTCCAGGCTCTCAGCTTGGGAACAGTTTTGTGATGGAAACTGGTCAGGAATGAAAGCAGCTGCAAAGCATGGAAGGGATGGCATCGTTGCTGCTAGCTGAGAAGGAATCCCAGGAGAAACAGAAAAGCCTAAACATAATCAGCAGAGAAGAAAAATTAAAGAAGCTTAAAATAAGTGCTTTTGCATTGAACTAGAAATCTCTTGCTGAACTGTTACGACATGAAAACAGTGTTGCTTTCATGTTTCCTGGTGGTTTGCATGTTCAGAGTGAAATAATCAAAATCTGTTTTTGTTATTTTGTTTGAATTGTAAAACCTGCTTGCTGCAATCATCAGTTGTAACAAAAATAATTATATGATACAGAGATGTTGAATTAAAGAGAACTTACTGAGTACTCCCAAGCATGCAAAAATCCCCCATTTACCCTAGGACTCCTCAAGTCCATTAGCAGGTAAAAGTTATGTATCTCAAAATATTTCTGAGGCATACATTAATGGTAAAATAGGGAGGGCTTTCCTTTCAGCTCTGGGTGGCTGGTTACACATTGTTAGAAGACTTACCAGTGGAAAAAACAAGCAGTTCTGCACAGGGACCAAAGTCCAGGTTCACTACTTCACAGAAAAAAACCCACACTTTATAAATTAGGCTTGTTTTTTATTTTCTTTCTTTATACCAGGAATCCTCTGTCCTGTGACCTAACTTTAAAAGGTAGAAAGAGAAGGCTGAGACTGAAAATGCCTCACCCCTCAGTTAAGGCATTTTTTTGGAAGAAGGCTGACCTGTGGATTTGAAACCTGTCTGGCACAGACTCAGGAAGATCCCAACTCACTACTCTTGAATGCTGTGCTACTTCTTTAAATGTATGGCAATATTAAAGCAACTATGTTTACCACAATAAGATAAAGCATAGCCCTACTAGTTCTTCATATTTTTTGCCTTCAAAGACTAATGGGACCAAATTAATGCAGTGTCTTTTGCTATCCTAAACCTACACTGCCTCCAGTAACAAAAGAGAACTTTGAGTGCAGGTTTTTCTTCCTTGTAATTCAAGACAGCATTTTGTCTGTGGTCTTCTGTGCTAGCTAAATGTAGCTGGATATGTAAATACACCCAAAGAGAATCTTATAAATATATTTCTTATTGTATGAGCTTTGTCCTGAGTTCACAGCACTAGCATACTTGCTTTCTTCCGAAATGCCTACAGCACTGGGGCAGGGGGAAGAGAAATTTGTATGATGAAGCATAGCAGACTTAAGACACTTTCCTTCTCATTCTTCAGTCCTTCCTGAGAACACAAAAATAGTGGCACAGCCACAGAGCAGTTCTGCTCCCAATGAACTGCTGGCAGTAACAACAAACACCTTGCTAATTGTGGCATTTGGGCAGAGATTAATGAGCAACATAATTATTCCATTGTGGTTCTGCTTTGATTAGAAAACTTGGAAGACACAGACTGTGTACTTGTTCCACCTGGTCACCCCAGACAGCTTGATGGCTTTTACCTGCCATTTCAACCAGCCTTTTCTCTGAGGCAGAAAGAGCAGGATGATGAAGGTTTCATTTACTCAGCCATAGCCTCCATCCTCTCTCTTTCTCAGGCTGTCTCCCTAGCATACAGCAGTGGCTCTTGACACTAATTCACAGTGGCACAGCTCCATCAGGAAATCTGGCACAATGACAGCCAGGCCTGTTTGTGCCACTGCTGCTGTGGCTTAGCTTCTGGCTGTGGGGTCAGTGGTTGAAATCCTGCTTATCCCGCCCCAAAAACTGTGATTGTCACACACCATCAAGTTTGAGAACAAGACCTTCGAGCAGATATAACACTGTGTTCTTTCTCAAGTTTCTCATCCCCTTCAGTCTCATATTTCTTTGCACTGCCAGCATCATCAGGAAGCTCAGAAAGGGCCCCACGATGCAAGCAGACAACCCAAGCTGCAGAAAACCTGGTTTTTGGTGGTCTCTGTTGGGGTGGTGGCTGGCCCTTGCTTCCCACCTGGTGCATCTACGCCAGCATACACCTCCTGCCTGCAGAGGTGCTCCACAGCTCTGACAGCCACACAGCTTTTCCAGCTGCTGTGACCATATTCAGTGACAGCACCTGCTGCACCCCAAGGATGCAATGAATCTGCTTCTCCATTGCATATCCAGCCCAACATTTTGTCATCCCTACAGAAGGCTCTCTGAATCCATGAGGCTGAGAGGGGATGAAGCAAAGCCCCTTTTACTTTGTTAACTAACAGCAGGTATTATACTCATTTGTGAGGTAGAAGAAACTTGCTTAAATTTCATTTTCTTTTTATGAAAGAAATAACATATGATTGTATTACCCTAAAACAGTTCCAGTTCCAAGAGTTTTCAGGATAGGGGACAAGGGGATGGCCATAAACTCCTAGTTTTTATTGTTATCTTCAACTGTGCCTAAAGTCATGCCTATTGTCTTGACTGAACTTTTGCAAGCAGGTGTTCTTCAGATGGTAACTGAAATAAATAGAATTTGGATTATAAATAATTCCATCCAAACTGTTTAAACTAGATATGCTCTGAAGTATTTTTGTATGTGCATGAGGGGACAACAAAAGACATGGCTTTTGTCTGAGAGGACTTAGTGACACTCTTTATGACTAGAACATGAGAAAAAAAAAAAAAACCTTTGAAAAAAATGTAGATTTCAATTCTAAAAAGTTGTTTAGAATCAGGCTACACTGAATTCTAGCGTGAAAGGTGCCATCACCTAGTTCTCCTAATTTTCTTCTGAGGTCTTAATATGATGAGATTCTTGCCCAGATCCTCAACTGGACCAAGAACTGAACATTAGACTAAAAAATATTAATGCCAGATCAATGTACAGATGCAGACAGAGGATGCCTTAGGCTGCTTAGGGCCTTAGCTCATGGGTTAGGTGAAGTTGCTTCCCCAGCAGGTTACCTGGGAAGCAGCATCAGTCCAAGGATCACCTAGCCTTCCTATGCAATTATGGATACTCCCTGTGTGATGTCATGCACAAGCGGCCCTCCTAAAGCCAGCCCAATACTCTCAAAAGTCTACACGATTCCCTAAATTCTTCTTTCACCCTGGGATCACTGAGGAGAAGGTACTGCTACTGTGGACAGGGTGAGAAGGGGTGGTCTCGGGGGGTNATTCTTAATGTTAAAATATTACTACTTTCTATTACCCTTGAGAGCTTGCAATTCTTCCCGTAGTGTTGGTAACTTTTCCCATGGACTATAGTCGAGGCCCTTGCTTGTCTGGGGTCTATGCCAGGGTCTGCAACCCCCCTGTACATTTCTCAGACCCCCCTGTACAGGTTTTAAACCCCCCTGTACAGGTCTCTGACTGTCCAGGGTTTCCAGAGGAATACCCTGGACTCCAACAGGGTGGAGGCTCCTCTCTTTCTGCTTGCTGAGCAGATGGTGTTTTCCAGCAGTGCCACTGATCAAATGAAGCTGTTTGGGGAGTTGTATCATGCTGTTAGGAGCAGGCTGTTCTATTAAAGTTAAGAAGCTATTAACAGCAGCGTGGTATGTTGACTTTCTTCCTCTTCTTTTATCCATGCAAAGCTGGAACTTTCATGTATAGGTTCAGAAGAGAAAGAATACTTCATCTTCTCTGTAATTTTTACCACTACACTATAATTTTCTGTACTATTGTTCAAGACTACTTCAATAGGAGTCTATACAGGAGGCCTGTTATTAAATATAAAGGTTCTCCTGAAATTTTAGTACACAGAAGAGGAAAGAAGTGTTTTCAGGAGCTTACAGCTTGTATGCTGTATGTGTAAAGAAGCAAATGTTTTAGTCCAACTGCCAGAGGAGGAGCCCCCAGCCACTGAAAACAGCTATCAAACCATCTCTTTCTTTAGAGAACCGCTGCATTACCCTGCTGGAGTACAAGCAGCAGCAGGTGCAGGTGCCAGATCATCAGGAGAGATTCCCTGAGTACCTGAGTTGTGAAGTGTGATGATTTTCTGCTGCTCAGCCACAAGCTTTTGCAGCTGCTCCATCTGCTGGTTCATCAGCTGGTCCTGCTGCCCTGGGGCCTGAAAATATCAGGAAGATGTAATATCAAGTTACACTTCCACTGAAGTGGTTTTTAAAAGGGTTTCCATTTTATTGATGAATTGTGCATGGTTTTTAACCAGGAAGAGTCGCCATATCTGAGCTTTGGGGGCACGTGTCTCTTAAAGTGTACGTTACTTTTAATAAAGAATTTTGTTGCTTATATTTAAGGCTTTTTTTGTCATGTTGAACTCAAAGTGTACCTGGCACTGTGCAGGCAGCATGTGCCTTACCAGGTTTGGCTACTCAGCCTCACATCAGCCAGCATTTTCCTCTGGTCTCTTGTGTTGGGATTTCCTTCCCATAGAAGTTAAAGCATAAAAGGGAGAGAAATGTTCACCTGTGTTTCACAGCAAGAAGGTGCTAGAACAGCATCAAAGGAGAAGATGCCATCACATCAAGCTTCACTCTAAAACTTAAAAATGTGCCAAGATTCAACATTTTATTGTTGAACTACATGATAAATGGAAGTTACCTATATCATTGATGAAAAGGAGTTTTCAAAAGTCAATATCCACACAGCAGAGCTGCAAGCAGTAGGAAATATAAGCATGGTTTGAAAACAGGAATGAAAGGATAGAAGAATGATTCTGTCTGACTAAATCGCTGTGG
The DNA here is from genome assembly GCA_013400275.1 of Rhadina sibilatrix. NCBI lineage: Eukaryota > Metazoa > Chordata > Aves > Passeriformes > Phylloscopidae > Rhadina > Rhadina sibilatrix. Next base: position 491,040 of record VWYO01003934.1, read on the forward strand.
TTGTTTCCACAGCCCTTCCAGGGCCAGGCATCTGCCTTTTCTTCCCCATAGGTACACACCTACTCACCTTGCCTTGATTTTCTGAGTTTCCTGGTTTATATCTGTTTGACTCCTTCTTTAAGCCATCTGCTTCTCCTGTTCTGTCCACTGAGAGGAACCACCAGAGATCAGTAGCACAAGTGATATGTCTTTTTTTCCCTTTTATTGATTAATTGTGAATTACCAGATCTGTCCCAGAGCTAAAACTCACTGCAGAAAGACACTCTCATGTTGCTGCCCTGCCAGGAGCTTCCCAGCAGTCTACCTGTAAGCGTCCTTTTCATTCTTCTGTCTTCCTTTCTGGTATTATTCCAGAGCACCATGTAATAAAGCAAAGCCTGAGGTCGCTTTTTCTTCACCACTTTTTAAGAAGGGTTGGAGTCATTCACATAGTCAAATGTCAGAAGGCACCAAAGAGCAAAGAATGCCTAAGACCCAGGATCAGATTTTATGACCAGCTCTTGACAGTTTACAATATTGGCAGTTTATACAATATTGGCAGTTTACAGGATACATCCTGATCATTAAATTTAATGAGCTGGTTTAACGCATTTGAGAACAGAAGTAGCAGACTCCCGGGACTCACAAAAATTATCTAGAAACTGCAGCATTACTTACATTATTACTTTCCCAACAACCAAGGAATAACAATTTTTCTGCCCCTATATGTTAAGTACTACGCTCTTCCTTAGAATAAAAAAAAAATATGTTAAAATAATGATAGACCTCCATGGAGAAAGGATTGAGAACTGCCAGCATAGATACGTGCTAAGTAATAAATTCAATTGTGTTGGAAATGTAAGAGTTTCTTTAAAAAAATGCAACTTAGGCACTGTATTGTTTACTATCTTATGAGAAGCAGATTGATCATTCAGTGGAAGAGATACTGTGGAGTTACTTCTATGCACCACTTTGTTAAAACTAAGAAGAGGAAGAAGTCAGAAATGGAGGAAAAAAAAAAAAAAAAGAGCACGGAGAAAAAGAACATGGAAAAAAATATAAAAAGACATATGAAAAAAGGAACATGAACATGCCCCACAACCATAATAGAGACAAGAATGTTGAGCCAGAACATGCAATCTTTTCCATTAAAGGGAGGGAGATAACAATAACTGTCAAAGAAGAGGAATAAGGACAAGAGTGTTTAATTGTTTTTTGTGAAAATCACTTTATTGCATGGATGTATTAGAACAACAACATCAGACACGGGGTTATTATGATGCACTTCCCAGTTTTGCCAGTGAAGCTTCCTACCCTTATACAGACATGAAATTCACTGACCTGTTCTTTCTGCACAAGCTGGGCAACTATCAGGAGTATCATACAATAGGCAGTTAAAAAAATCAGTAATTATTTAAAGCAAACCAACCTGCTCCTTGGTTTTGTATGTGGTAGCACAATGGTTCATCTCTGAGGCAGGAAGCAAAGGAGGAGGGAACCTTTCCTTGGTCTCACTTGCATCATGAATTCCAGCCTGGTTTATGCTGGAAGTCAACTTCTGAGGAAAAAAAAATCACAGTTGGTTGAGTAAGATAATTGCTTTCAATGCTGGAAAACTTCATTGTGGCTCAGGTTATCTGTTGAGCAATTACTGTTGCTTATCAGACCACTGGCTTCTGAAGGAAATGAAAGTGAACAGCTCTTGCTGGAGGACTCACTCATATTGTCAACCCAGCCTGGGTATAAAGAAGATAAAACCTTCTCAGTTGTACTGGAAGATGGTACCCTGCTTGTCAGATCACTGACAGTCTGCTGTGATGGATGGTCTTCCTCCTTAAAAGTGTCTGCTTCCATGCCCTCCTTTCCAAATCCATTCTAGGGAAGTGTGACAAAAACCACCATGAACAAATGTGTCATACTGGTGTAGCAAATCCTGTGGTTTATTTTCTTTCTTTATCCAAGAGAGGTTTTGTTTTAGCCCAGGCTGAAAGCAGAGTATCTTCAGACTCCAGAAACTGTAAAGCATACGTCTATATTTTTAATGCTATTATATATGTAAAAGAATATATAAACATATATACACATACATATAAAATGCTGTTAGGATACATGAAATACAAAACCCCTGTAAAATTCTTTGCATTCAGAGAAAGTTCTTTGTGATCAAAATGACTGCAGAAATCAGGTGATGAAGATCACAGAAGGAAAAAGGAGAAACCAAATGTTATGTGGGGAAAAAAAAAAAAAAACCAAAAAAACACACATCACTGGAATACTTCCTGATGTTTAAGTAGCTCAAAAGAATGTTTATTTCAAAAAGACAGAATAACACTGCTACACTCCTAGCTTGCATCCGTTCTCCCTGGGAGAGGTAAGTGTGAGACAGCTGGGAAAATACAAACAGTCTGCTTCCCCTCTTTAGGTACTTGGCTCCTTCTGGGGCATGGGCCGGGCTTCTGTTACTTACCTTAAAAAACTGGGCTGGGGGCATTTATTTCAGCAGGTGAAGCTGGTGAGCACCCCCCATCTTGATTCAAAGGTACTTTATTTCCACTCTTTGAGAAGTGTGGAGTCTCCAAGAACTTCATTCACTTGCAAGAAAATTATTTAATCCTTTCTTCTTACCGTAACGTACCTGAGCTGTGTAAGATGTTTACACACCCTACTAGCTTCATTACCTGCTTCGATGGATCCATGATGTGTAGCTAGGTAACCTTACGTTGTTTGCAATCCTTAAAATCCTGTTTAGAGTCATCTACAGTCAGTTCCAGTGGAAACACTTTGGAAAGCTACAAATCTAAACCAACAGAAGTTAAGACTCTCTGGGCAGATTCTTGTCTAAGACAAGAACCCTACAGATTAGGTCTGAAACAAGAATGAAAAATAAAATGGAAGCAGGTGTAGTGAAGACAAAAGAAGACAAAAGAATGGTTGTTGTCAGGACAGAAAGAATGGGCTAAAAAAACACATTTAAAGAGGTAAAGCCCATGACCCTATATTGCAACTGCCTTCAAAGGTTAAGAAGGAACACCAGATTCCCCAGTCTTCTCATTTCTCTGCTGTCAAGAGGAGTATTGGTTGTGTTAGTATTGCACAGGATATGACAATTTGCTTCTACAGATCCCCACTTCAGGTCAAACTCAACTGGAGCTAAAAGTTCCAACCAGATGGTGGTTTTTCTGAGTGCAACTCTGTATGTAAGTTGGTTGTGATTTTGGGGGGAACTTTGGTGTTTGTGTTTTTTGGGGTATTTTTACTTTTTTTTAATGTATAGAAAACAACACAAAAAAATGTTGTTATGCTCACAAAAAAACCACTGAACTTCTCTTAGGCTCCAAGTTCAAACGGTGAGCAGTTGTCAGCTGCCAGCATAAAGGTGATGGTCTGTAATAAGCTACAAATACAAAGCCTGTTGGTGGCTTGTCCCACCAACATCAGATTTTGTACCAGGTGCATGGAGACTGCAGGTCCTGGTCATGCTTTCTCCAAAGTATAAATGAAGGAAATACAATCTCAAGACTAAGAATGGCGGGATCTGGAAAGAGGGAACATTTCCCAGGAGTCTCTCTCAACAAATACTTCACTTTCAGCACCTCAAGTAAGGCATTATGAAGAACTGGATTTTGTGAGGCAACTTTCCTGGCATCATCATCAAGGAAAAAATATGCCAACCTTGGCATCAATAGGGAGGTGTCTGAGCAGCAAATGTGGCACTGTCAGCTTTTATTCCAGCAAAAAACAAAATAAATTCCAGTAACTGTCCATCATAATTTACCTTCATCATCTGTTTAAAGTATTTTAAGTTCAGGAAAGCAGGGGATGTATTCTTAACACACGAAGTTTCATGCCTAAGAAATTGTTTAGGCTGGTAACTGCCTAGGCTGGTAGCTGAGTTTAGTTTGTATAAGAAACTGAACACAGAAACAGGCTCTATGGTGAACCTTTTCAGTGTTTGCTTTCTCATGGTTGCTGGTTGTCAGGGAATTACTGAATAAACAGAAGTTCTCACCTAAAGCCCTGACCCCTGCGCTTCTTCCTGGTCTGCACTTCTCAGTCAAAACCACTCCAGCTCCTGGCAACGCAGTAGTTCCTCAGCAAATACGGCCAAATAAGTCAAAACTGCCCCCTGTGAGGCAGAAGTTACCTTTGCACCACTACCTCGGCAGCCAACAGGAGCAAGCAAGGAATAGTGGTGCAAGCTGATGATTGCCTTGTGAAGTGTTTGTGGGGAATCTCTGCTTTAACAGATTTTTTTTGTTGTTGTTGTTCATTTAAAAACTATCACTCTGAGCTACATGTTTCATCTCAGGCAGTTGCCTAATAAATATTAGACAAAGTAAATAAGTAAAATACACTTTCATAGGTCTTCCACCTTGGTAATTTTAAAATATTTGATGTATTAATTGGAAGCATTAACAAAGTGAGTGTATCTTTGCATACCTGATCTTTTAACACTGCTGAAACCTCACAAATTCCCCTGAAAAAAAAAACATAAATCTGATTGAAAGCCCTAACAGTTTTAACCAGGTCCCCAAAAACAGCATTAGGAAGTTAACCACATGTACCAAGGCCTGCAAACCTCAGTGGAAGCCTCACTGGAGACTCCGCCTGCAAAAGAACTGCCAGTGACAGGGGCACCCAGGGGAATCCCCTTCCCATTCCACTCTCTGAAGGACTTTTGGGAGAAGAATTTTCCTAAACTCCGAAGCAGTTGCACAAGTTTCTCCCTACTGGAGATAGCAATGAGAAGTTATGATTTGTAAATTGCTCTTTTGCTTTTTAAAATCATATTATTAACAGTGAAGTAGCAGCCATAAACTTAAGGCATATAGATAAACAGAACCAAGAGACATAAATCAGTGGTGACAATTTTCTTTTAAGTAGCACAGAATATAAAATATTCAACAAGCATTGAAGAGCT
>VWYO01003937.1:7635-17758 GCA_013400275.1 Rhadina sibilatrix
CAAGGGGCGGGGTGGGCGGGGCAGGCGGTGGGCGGGGCAGACGGTGGGCGGGGCAGGCGGTGGGCGTGGCACCGGCACCGGGCGGGGCCCGCGGCCCGGCGGGTCCGGCGTCATCCCGCCCGTAAAACTATCACAAACCCCTGTTCACCCTGAGATAGAATAGATTTATTAGCAAGAGGTAATCAGGAAACATATATTTTTACAAAAAAAATGGAAATTTTTTTTCCCAAACAAGCTGTAAGTTGAAATAGTTTTAGGACTTGAAAGAGAATTCCCATACCACGAGGTATTGCTTACAGCAAGTGTTGTGTGAGTGGAGCATGCCTGCCACTGCCGGGGAACCGTGTCAGGGACTGTACAATGTAAAAAACCCAGGTACTATTCACAGAATAAGCACTACATTACTATATCCTGCTAGCGGGTGGTTAGCCAGGATTACAGTAGATGTAATAAAAACACTCGTCATCTCTAACTCTACGTCATGGTACTCAGAGTGGGCACAAGGGCACGGATCTACAGCATATCAACAGGAGCCGATGCAGCGAGGAGAGGCGAGGGGATGCTTCCATCTTCCCGACTTCGGAGGGAGCGGGGCAGCGGCCGGGGCCCCCCGTGCCCGGCCGGCACGAGGGTGGCACACACAGAGAGGGCAGCTCACACCGAGGGACAACCTTTAATGCCTTCCCTTCTCCCACCTTACAGAGTTTGCCGTGGGATGGAACCGCCAGCGCTGTCCGAGTGAGAGCTGCTCTGTGCCGCCCCAGAGCCCCGCGGGGACACGGGGACTCGCCTGCCCGACCACCAGCCCCCCCAGGAGGAACAAATGACAAAAGTAACATCGTCGAAAAGAACCCGGGGCTCCAGCGAAGTGTCGATGCGTTAAACCTTAACCGGGGCGGGGGATCCTACGCGAGGTGCAGCGCGGCCGGGGGCGGGGGCGGGTTGCTCGGGGAAGCACAGACTGGGTGGGAGTCACTCCGGGGCGTCCGTGGAAGGTGCTGATCTATGTACAGGATGGGAGAGCGAGTGTACAGGCGGCCGCCGCCGCGCTCAGGAAGGCAGCTTGGGCTCTATCCGCAGGGAAGCTTCGTAGAGGGTTTCCTCGTCCATCACACACGACTGGTCCAGCAGGTACTGCGTCACCTGGGGACGGAGCGGGGCCGTCAGCCCGCGGCCGGAGCTCACACCCCTGGGAGCCGGGGCTCCCAAACCCCGGGAATACCCGGGAAAGGAGGCGCCTGCCACAGGGAGCTGGGGCACCCAAACCCCAGGAAATGAGGTGCCTGCCACAAGGAACAGAGGCACCCAAACCCCGGGAAACTGAGGCACCCAAACCCTTTGAAATGAGGCGCCTGCCACAGGGAGCTGGGGCACCCAAACCCCAGGAAATGAGGTGCCTGCCACAAGGAACAGAGGCACCCAAACCCCGGGAAACTGAGGCACCCAAACCCTTTGAAATGAGGCGCCTGCCACAGGGAGCTGAGGCACCCAAACCCCGGGAAACTGAGGCACCCGAACCCTTTGAAATGAGGCGCCTGCCACAGGGAGCTGAGGCACCCAAACCTTGGGAAACTGAGGCACCCAAACCCCAGGAAACGAGGTGCCTGCCACAGAGGGTTGCTGAGACCTTTCAGCTCAGCACACTTTGAGGGCCAGTACGATGCAGAGGCCAGCTGGTGCTGGCAGGGGTGCAGGACACGCTCTGCTCCCAGGGAGGGGCTGCTGCCCCTCAGTAGCTGTTTCTGGGTGTGCCCAGGGTGCAGTCCTCGGAGCAGTCTGAGCCTGTCCATCGGAGCTGCCCTCTGCTGCAACTGCCTGGGGGCCAGGGGGAGTCTGCTGGAGCCCCCACAGCCCCCTCCATCCCCTGCCCCCCTGCCAGCAGTCTCCAGCATGGGGCTGCCAGGTATTGAAAGCTGAGGTGCTGTGATGGAAAAGGGAGATGAGGAGCAGAGCACAGTGCCCCTGGCTCTGGGGACAGGGCTGTACCTTGGGCTGGTGCTCGATCTTGTAGGAGGTTTGCTGGAACTGCCGGATCTCCCTTATGATGTGTGAGATCTGTGCAGGGATAAAACACAGAAGGTGCCCACGGCTCAGCCATCACCTGGGGAACCCGTCCCAGTGCCCAGGAGGGCAGAGGCACCCAGCACAGCACAATGCAAAGGCCTTTTTGTCTCTCCCAGACATTGGGAACAGCGCCAGGCGTGTGCAGGGTGAGACACGTGGCCTCCTGGTGCTGTGCAGGTGAAGGCTGAGGGGACACAGACCTGGCCACAAGCACCCCAGCCCAGCCTGGCCCTGTGCCCACGCCAGTGGGCTGCAGCACTCACCATCCTCATTTTGGAGAAGTTGACCAGGCCATCCTCAGTGTAGTTGGGGGTGCCCTCCTCGATGAACGCCAGGTCAGTCAGGTACATGCCCAGGTAGGGGACACAAGGAGGGTCACAACTTTGGGAGTAAAGCACAAAGAAATGAGCAATGAAACCTTCTCACTTTGGAGCTTGGGGCAGGGCAGGGGAGAAGGGGACAACTCTGCAGCCAGCAGAACTGGAAGGATTCTCTCTCATATAGGAAAGCTCTCCCAGGGAAGGCTGCTGGTCTCCAGGGCCTCATCCCCACGGGCACAGGCAGGACCTGTGGCTGTGCTCCTCACAAAGCCACGGGAGGCAGGAGATGAGCTGAAAGCAGCTTTGACAGAGGTCAGGAAGACCTTCAGAGGCTTCCACGGGCAACCTGGTCCAGTGGAAGGGGCCTTGCCCACAGAGAGATATGGAACAGGATTCAAGCTCCCTTCCAACCTAAACCATTCTGGGATTTGATGAGTCTATGACACTGGAGATGGGGAGAATTGTTCTCTGGTGTCTGGCAGTGATTTTTCCCTTTGCAGTCCCTTTTATTCCCATCTTTCCACACGCTGCACAAAGGAGCAGCTCAGTCCTGGGGATCACTTTGCCAGCCACTGTGCTGGCTCAAAAGGACACCCCTCATGATCCTGGGAGCAGAGCTCGGGTCCCCCCAGAACAGCCTGGAGCAGCCATGGGAGAGGAGGAGCAGCACCATTCACTCACTTTTTCAGGGCCTCCCTCAGGTTCTTGAACCTGCCCTCCGACGACACCAGCTTCTGGAGCTTGTCAATCAGAGCCTTGGTCTGCAAGGAACCAGAATGCTGCTCGGGAAGGGCCCCACTCCCTGTGGCCAGGGGGTGAAGCCTGCAGAGCCATGCAGCCCCCATCCCACCCTGCCCAGGGCACATCACCGCACCAGCTGCTCCTGCACCTCCACAGGTACAGCTGTGCCCTGCCTGTCACACCTGGCTGCTGGTGAGCAGGCTGTGCTCTCGCTGCCTCCCCCTGCTCCCGCTCAGCCCTCGCCTGTTTTCATCCCCAGGTTTATCATTTCACAGCAAAAACAACTGCTCCTGGCTGATAGGAGCCCACCAGGAGGTGCCAGCCACTCCTGTACCACGTACCTCAGACAGGAATTCATCCTGCTCACCCATAACGGTCTGAGGAGCCCAGAAACCCAGGTAAAGGGAGTCTGTGGGTGTGTGCAGCTACAGGGCCTCTCTGGGGAAGGTCTGACATGCAGGGTGGGGCCAGTGTCCTCTCACAGGTAACAAGTGGTGGGACAAGGGGAAAGGAGCTGTGCCAGGAGAGGTTTGGAGTGGGTATTGGGAACATCTCTTAGTGGCTGTCCAGCCCTGGCACGGCTGCCCAGGGCAGTGCTGGAGTCAGTGGAAGGATTTAACTGGGATGTGTGGGTGTGGCACTTGGGGACACAGGTTGGTGGTGGCCTTGGTAGTGCTGAGGGAACAGTTGGACCTTCACGGTCTCAGAGAGCTTTTCTAACCCAAACAATCCTGTGATTCCATGGATAAACCCGACTCCAAGGCAGGGTCAGCCTGTCTGCAGCGCCTCCCTCCCGAGAACAACCCCAAACACCTCTCTGTGCTCCGCAGCCCCTGCCCGGAGCCTCCCATCCCGCCCCGGCGCCGTCCCACCCACCCGGGGGGCCACCCCTACCTGCTTGGAGACCTTGAGCCAGGTTTTCTTGAGGCGGAAGATGGCACTGCGGTTGAGGGAGGAGGTGATCTCCAGCACGGCGTTGTAGTTGTGCAGGCAGCGGCAGATGTCGGCCACCGCCACCCACTTCTCGATGGCGCTGACGCGCGCGTTGATCTCCTCGTTCCGGATGATCTCCGAGGCGATCAGGTTGCTGACCTTGGGGAGACACAGCCCCAGCCCCAGCCCCAGCGTCACCCCGGACGCAGCTCCCTGCCCTCCAGCCAGGTTTTAGACTCCCCTGTGCTGCAGCAGCCCCGGGGGAGCAGCTGCACCTGGAGATGCTCCCCCTGCCCTGCTTCCCCGAGATGGGTGAGGCCCGTGGGGAGGTGACCTCACACACCCAGCCCTGGGGCAGGTGACCCTCACACACCCAGCCCCGGGGCAGGTGACCCTCACACACCCAGCCCTGGGGCAGGGGGAGGTGACCCTCACACACCCAGCCCTGGGGCAGGGGCAGGTGACCCTCACACACCCAGCCCTGGGGCAGGGGGGCTGAGCTGCCTTCCCTGTGCCCACCCCCTGTGCCCTGCAGCTGCACCTACATCATTGAAGTGCTTTGTGTTCTTCATGATGTATGGAGTCCTCTCGTTCTTCTCCAGCTTCATCCAGCCTTGCCCAAAGAACTCTCTGCAAACCACAGCGGTCAGGTTAAGTTTTATTTCCTGATTTTATGGGCTGTCCCAGCCCTGCAAGCTCCACTGCACCCACACAGGACGGAGATCCCAAGGTCTTTGCCCCCCTACTGCTGGGAAGGGACCACATGGACGTGGTTGAAAGTGTGATGGCTGTGGGAGGGTCTCCCTGAGCCCATTACCTCGGGGATGCCAGCAGAGAAGCTGCAGGATCAGGACTCAAATCTGCACTTGAGCCAAGTCTGGGCTACTGACAAACCCAGGAAGGCTTTGCACCCTCTGGGGTCAGCCCAGCCAGGCTGCCTGGGAGGCCCTGGCTGACCAGAGCCACCTTTCCTGGTGGGGAGCACCTTTCCATGGGGATCACTCACTCATATGGGATCTTCTTGAAGACCAGGTGATCCAGCAGTGTCAGCTGCTCTGCGATCTCCAGGGCTGAATGGTTTTCAAAGGGTTCTGCTTTGATCCCCTCAGCCTGCGGGACAGAGGAGCAGTGGGGCTCACCAGGCAGTGAGAGCTCCCCAAACCCAAAGCCTGAACACAAACCCAGAGCCAAGGCCAGGCTCCCAAGGCAAAGGTTTTTCCCCAGCAGAGCTGGGGTGTGCAGTGCCAGCTGCTCCCAGCCTTGGGAACCCCACGGATTTAATCACACAGCCTTTTTAATTAACAAAGTCCCCAGGGATCCCAGCTGGAGCACCACTGCCCCTGCCCTCCTGCTCCTGCCCAGCAGGGCCAAGATGGCTCTTCCAAGGGATTTCCAGAAGAGCAGGGGAAGGGGGGTGGCCTCTGTCCCCACTGCCTGGCTCTGGCCAAGCAGCCCTTGCAGGCACAGGCAGGGCTCAGGGTGCCCCACACAGAGCCACCCTGGGGGTGGCAGCCCAAGCCTGAGGGCCAGACCTGCAGGGAGTCACTGACTGGTGACTGTCCTCAAAGCAGCCTCAAAGACATTGCCACTGCCAGCCAGCCCTTGGGCACAGCTCAGGCCAGCACTGGGGGCAGGCTGGGGCCACTCCCTGCAACACCCCCTTGCCTGCCACCCTCAGGGGAGAGATCAGCCACTACAAACACAAACCCCACCCACATCCCGCCCAAATAAACCCCAAACAGCCCTGATGACACAGAACAGCCCCCCAAGATCAACACACACACACCAGAGCCCTGCACAAGGCAAGAGCCCTTTGCACAATGCCTTGGGACAGGGCTTGTGAAAGCCCCAGCAAACAAACCCTGTCTGGGCTGCTCCACAGCTCCAGGGCCCCAGCAGTGGCTGCAGGGGCACTTGGGGGTGCAGCTGGGGGGCACACCCCACCAGAGCCGGGGGCAGGGGGTACCAGTGGCACCTGTGCAGGGCAGGGGGCTGCAGGCACCCCGGAGGTACCAGCTGAGGGTCGGCACAACACAGCCCCCTGCTCATAATGGGCACCCCAAACCCAGGGCTCCTCACGCTCCCACCACCCCTGTGGCTGCAGGTCACTGCTGCTCAGCCTGAGGGACAGAGGGAAGCCCTCAGGGCCTTTTTGTATTCTCATCTTCAGAGGAAGTTTCCAGAACACTCAGTTATGGGCAACAGCTCAAACAAAGCCCAGGAGGGGCTGCCCCCGCCCAGAAGCCACCAGCAGAGCCAGGGGACAGAATCTTGGGTGTTTCAGGTGCTCCAGGCCAGTTTCAAGTGGCTCTTGTGTTCCTCTGGGAACAGGTTTGGTTGGGTGGTTTTTTTTCAATGCAGAAGGGCAGCAAGTGCTCTGCAGCCACCCTTGGGGGCTCTGAACCCTGGCAGATTCCCAGGGCTCCCTTCCTGGGGAGCAGCTCTGATGCTGGCTGAGCCAGAGCCCATCCCCTGGAACTGGGACAGGTTTGGGGACACAGTGGGAGCTCCTGGGGCTTTCCCATGCCCCTCCAGCAGGCACAGGCAGCAGCAGGCAGGTGTCCCCCTGCCCTCTCCAGGCACTCTGCTGGCTGCCCAGTGAGCCTGTGGGCTGGCTGCTGTTGCCTCTGCCTGTGACAGATCCAGCTGTGCTCACAGCTGGCCCCTCCCCAGAAAGCCTTTCCCTGCTTTGCAGCTGCACCCCTGCCCTGGGCTTGGAGACCCCCCTGAGCTGGGTGTGCCCGAGCACCAGGACCTTTGGCTGCTCCCCTTCCACCCTCCCAAGCCACGGGGGGCAGGCAGGGAGGAAAGGAGCATTTACCATCTGCACCACCTCCTCCAGGGTGATCTGGTTGTCCCCTGGGTCCTCCTGCGTCAGGGTCCTGTGGCACGGAGAGACAGGATTAGTGCAGCTGGGGAGGCACCAGAGCCACACAGCCCCAGTGGGGCTCCATGGCTCGGGGTTTGCACGGGGGAGGCACCCAGCCCATGCTTCATGAGGCCCCTTCAGTCCCATTTCTTATTTGAAAGAGAAAAACACTCCTCAGCCCAGGCCACACGGCCCCACGTGTGCCAGCCATGCTGCAAGACAAGTGCCCTGCCCTCAGCACGGGGTGGGCACACCCTGAGTGCCCCTGCTCAGCACAGGCCTGGCCCTGGGAGCCAGGGTGCCCCTCCAGGACCCGACAGCACCCACTGGGCTCAGCATTGAACCAGGCACCCACCACGTGCTGGGGCTGAATGCAGCCAGCACCACTCAGCCACCTCCTCATCTTCCTCCCTGGCCCCTCCCAAGCCCCTGGCACAGTCTGTCCTGCAGCCCTTGTGCCTGCTGTGACCCCGGGTGAGAGCAGAGACAGCCAGCAGCGTCAGCCAAAGCCACCTCCTGCCAGTGTCAGCCAAAGCCACCACAGCCTCACCTGATGATGTTGGCGGCCGCTTTCCTCTCCTGCGTCAGGAGCTCGGGGTCGTGGATGACCTCCTCCAGGAAGCCAATCACCCGGAACTTCAGCTCCTCGTTGGTCTCAAAGTCCTGTCAAGGCCATGGGATTACTGTGCTGGGAGTGACCTTGATGCCAGCAGAGCTGCTGCCCACACCCAGCCGGGGAAGGCAGAATCCCAGCACAGGAAGGCAGCAGGCTCACTCAGCTCCATTCCATCAACATCACCAGGCCTGGGAGGGCTGTGTGACCTCCCAGTGACAACCAGTGCTGGCAGGGACAGACAGCAGGGACAGCGCCCCAGCCCTGACCCCATCCTGAGCACCCCAACAGGCACCAAACCCAGAGATCCCCCTTCCTCTGCCCCCAGCCGTGGGTGATGGTGGGCCCAGCTCCCCTCCTCTGCACCCTTTGCCCAATGCCTTGGGATGGGGATTGTGAAAGCTCCAGCACACAAACCCTGTCTGGGCTGCCCCACAGCCCCAGGGCCCTGCAGGGGGTTTGCACCCAGCTGTGCAAACGCTGGGATGGGAGCCCTCTTCCCCTGCCCCTCACCATCCACACTCCTTCCCTTCATCACACCCTCAGAGCCAAATTGCCTCCTCAGCTGAGCCTGGCTGAGCTCCCCAGCCCGCAGCTGAGCTCCAGGGGCAGGGTTAGGGTTAGGGTTAGGGTTAGGGAGAGGGAGAGGGAGGGAGCCCCTGCCCACCTGGGAGTGTTTGGACACCCAGTGCCGCAGCACGTTCAGGACACGGTTGGTGGCCGCTCTGCGGATCACAAACTCCTTGTCTCCGTTCCGCTGGTCCGTCGGGAAGCCTGAAACTGCCAGCAGCCCCTCAGCACGGCACAGCTCCCTCAGCAGGGCCTCACAGCTGCTCTGGGGCTGCCAAAGGAGCACCCCCTTCCCCAGCACCCCTGAGCTGCCGTGCCAGGAGGCAGTGGGACCCCTGGGGACACCTGGGGACACTTGGGCAGAGCCGTGCCCAGCCTCCCAGGACAGGGCCTGCAGCAGGGGCTGGGCTCTGGGGGCTCTTCCCGGCCCGAGTGTGCCTGGAGGGACAGCCCTGTGGGCAGGGTGGCACTGTGCAGCCCTGTGCTCCCTCTGGGCAGGTACCTGCGCTGGCCAGGGACATCCTGCGGTACTTCTCCTTGGTGGGGGTGCCCTCGTTGGCCCCGGCCGTGGCGATGGCAAAGGCGGAGGTGGCGGACAGGGCGCTGCGGGTGCTGTCCAGGTCCCGGCAGGACGTCATCACCATGCCGTTGTTGTAGGAGAATAGCGAGAATTCTGTGCGAGGAGAAACCCAACGCCCCGTGGGCACTGCTGCTGCAGGCCCCCAGAGGTGCCAGCCCCCCTGACACGCCGGCACCCCCCAGACCTCGCTCCTTACCTGAGGAATTTTTGCACTTGATGGACTTGGGAGTCGTTGGAGATTTCGTTGGGGAAGCTTCAGCTTCTGCTTCGTCGCTGTGGTTGGGATCCGTGTCCGACTCTTCCCGGACAGACACCTCTGAGCCTGGGAGCAACAGGAACCCCTTTACCCCGCTGCACACAGACACAGCCACGCTTAATTCCTCCCCATTTCCCTGAAGTCTGACCCGTTCCAGCTTTGGATGCAGCCCCACGTACAGGGAAGGTACAGAGTTCTGCCGTTTCTGTGGGATATTTTGGAGCAGGGTTTTTCTTTGAGGTGGGAGGGTTGGGGGGCTTTTCCTGCTTTTTTTTATTAAAAATTACTGCAGTCCCAGGAGGCAGGAGCTCTCTGTGCGTGCCCTGAACCGGCCCCTCCGCCCCAGAGCCCCCCATCCCCAAACCCACAGGGACTCACTTTGCTTGCCCGGCAGCGACTCCTCCTGCTTTTCCGCAGCCGCCTCTCCTTCGTCCGGGATTTTGTTGGGATAGCTGCCGGACACGTACAGCTTGTTGATGTCCAGAGTGGTCTTGCTGAAGGGGGCCATGGAGGAGTAGACGCCGGCGTAGCCGTTGGAGGAGCAGCTGAGCGCCGCCAGGTCCAGCGCCTTGCCCCCGGTGATGATGGGGATGTTGAGCGACAGCTTCCTGCGGCGGCTGGGCGACGACGACTTGCTGATGGAGAGCGGCGGCGGCGACGAGAACTTGCGGTTGGCTCGGGGGGACTTGGGCGGCTCCCCGTAGAGCAGCTTGTTGTTCTGGCTGTTCGCAAACAGGAGCTCCAGGGACCTTGCAGAGACGGGCAGAGGCTGAGCTGGCACCTGCCCTGCCCGGGAGGCCGTGGGGATCCCCCCGCGGCGCTGGGAGCCCAGGGCACCCCCCAGGCACGGCGGAGCCAGCAGGAGCCCCAGCAGCCTGCGGGCAGCACTCGGCCCCTCGGGAGCAGGGACACCTGCAGAGCTTGGATTCCTCTCCTGCCCTGTTTGGGGGTACCCCAGCCGGTGGGGGAGTGACAGTGACAGTGCCAAGGGGGGGAGCAGTGACAGTGCCAGAGTGGCACCAGTGTCAGGGTGGCAGCAGGGACAGTGCCAGGGTGGCAGTAGTGACAGTGCCAGGGTGGCAGCCAGGGTGGCAGCAGTGACAGTGTCAGGGTGGCAGCAGTGACAGGCCAGGGTGGTAGCAGGGACAGGCCAGGGTGGCAGCCAGGGTGGCAGCAG
>VWYO01003938.1:0-21241 GCA_013400275.1 Rhadina sibilatrix
GGGTGACACACAGACAAACTTCTCCACTCCACTCTGGCCAGAGCAGAGGGACAGCAAGGAGAAGTCCCTCCCAGGGAAAGGAATGCAAACAAAGGTTACAGCTACAAAAACGTGGCTCTTGTTGGCAGAAAACTCTCTGGGAAAAGAGTTTCAGAGAACCCAAACATCTCAGGCACCAGCCAAGGCTACAATGCCCATCCTGGCTTCCAGACACCTCTGGAATTCTCCTCCATTCCTCCAGCCTCTCCAAACCCTGCCTGGGAACCATTCTGCACCCAGACAGCCCTGTAATCATTTCCCAAACCAAGAGAGCTGAGCCTTCAATCAGGCTATCACCCCCTGACAGAACACATTTAATCACAGGGAAGTTAAAAGGAAATATGCAAAGAGGTTTTTGCCTTCCCTCCACTTTCAAGTTTCAAAAGAGCCACGAACAAACAGCCTCACACGACGCCTGTCTAACTAGATCTGCATCTCTGGGAGGAAAAAGGCTGATGCAAAATAGGAAGGGCATAAATTGAAAAAGATAAATAATGCCCCAGAGAATGTTGATTTTTATTCTACAACAAATTGATCAAATATCTCCAAGAAATTCAATCAAAAGGAATGTGTGGTTTCAGCTAACGTTCCTTTGACCTTTAAGAGTCTGAGATTAACAAATACTTCATTAAAAAGTAGAATCAATACCTGAATGCCTATGACTTCCTGGGCAGTCATGTTTTAAACTTTTCAACCAGTGCAACACAAAGTAAGGGTGAAAATGGGGGTATTTTCTCAAAAAACCATTCAAACCACGCTCCCTAGGCCAATCTCTTCATGCCATCCCTCTGTCAGATGAGATGGTAGCCACAAAAAGCCACAAAAATAACAGATCATACTCTAGAGATAATGGTGAAATATAGGAATCCTTTAAAAAAAATTGTAAAAGCAAATAAAGAATAATTTTCACAGTAAGATCTCAGTGACCTTTTTTTACTAATGGAGTTATTTTACCTGCTTGATGTCATCATATCAAGAAAAGAGATTGGGTATCAGGGAAAAATGTCTTCCTGAAGGGGCTGTCAAGCCCTGGCACAGGGGTGAAGCCATCATCCCTGGAAGGATTTCAAAGATGTGTACACTTAGAAGTTGTGTGGCTCCTGGGGACATGGTTTAGAAGTACTGGCTTAACTGCTGAACTCAGAAATCTCAGAGGTCTTCTCCAACCCAAATGATTCCATGCCTCTGAATGCACCCCTCCAAGGGCAATCACTGTCACTGTTCCAAATCCTCTGTTGGGGGAAAACCTCTGCACTCAAAGTTAGCATGGATTGCAAGCCATTAGATTATGGGGTAGAGCTCTCTGAAGGTCAAACAAGGTCTCAGTTTAACTGAATTTTCATAGCAAATTCAGGATATACCCCTGCACAGTCCCATCAGGCAGCCATAAGGAAATCCTGATGTTGGTGAGTTCTCAAATGTATTAACTGAGTGTAAGAATTACTTGTTGCTCTACTCTGTTTGCTTCCCAGCTTTTCCATAAATAATGTCTCAGTTCCATCTGCAGTGTTCCATCTTCAAGGCTCTGTCATGATGTGCTCTCTACTCAATCCAATTTTTTCCTTCCAGCCTAGAAAGTCCAGAGCCAGAGCTTTGACACACCAGTCAGGCAATCAGCTAAATTAGGCTACTCCAATTGCTTTAACTGGCAACTTCCAAGCACTCAGAACAAAGCAGCAAGGTTTTAATGGCTGAAACCCTCCAAAGTGGATCATAACACCAAATGTATTGCTCATGGGCTGGCAGGGCAGGCAAGGAATGCCATATGCTTTCAGTTCCATTTCTGGTGTTTATCTGCAGTGCCCAACCCTAATGCAATACACTCCCCATCACTCTGCCATGTCAATCTTTTTTTTATGTGCAAGGGGACCAGGAAAACAGGACAATATTGGTTTCAATGTCAAAAGGCAATGCAGGCTCTGCTAATTCAAGGGTAGCTCAGAGCTATGGAGCTTTATTGCCACTGAATTACTACTCCATGCATGGGTCGGAAAATACAATCAAAATACTTGTTTTGGTGGCTGGCTGAAGGCTTGGAGCTAAAGCTCAGGCAAACCTGACAACAAAACAGCCACGGGTCAAAAATATGGGTGAGCAACTTGAGTTTGAAAGCCTTGGTGCTGAAGTGGCACACAGGTAAGGACAGGCTGAGCAGGGTGGGAGCAGGGGGGTTCCTGCAGGACAGCTCTGCAGTCACAGATTTGGGAGGAAATGAGGAGAAACTGTGCACCAGATCAAGTGCTGTGCTTCTGGATGATGGGAAACTGGCAGATATGGAGCTGAATTAGGGAAAAAAAAAAAAAAAAAAGAAGAGAAAAAGCAAAGCAGATTTTGCCAAAGAGGAGCACATTAATTATCTTCTAGAGAGAATTAAGTCCCTGAAGTCTTAAAACTCTTTGAACAGAGTTTTCACTGGGGTAAGGTCAGAAAAGCAACTGCTTTGTTCTCAGTTAAAACACAGAATAAAAGAACACAAACCAACCCCAAACCTCAGAAAACAAACAAGCAAACAAAGTGAAGCAGAAAGCCCCTGGAAGCTATGTGTTCTCTAAACTCTCTGTTGTGCTTCAGAAGAAAACAATTAGAAATAAAACCTCAACCCTTCTTCATGAATTGACCAACTCAGCAATTATATTTGTCCAGCATTGCTTAGCACTTTCTAAATAAGACAACCACCATATTCTAAATTTTCTCATTGCTTAGGAGACACATCTGCAGGCACAGGTGACTTTCAAAGCATTTGTGCTGGAGGTGTCCCAGTGAAAAGTCTTTTGCTTTGATGATTTTAAACAAGACTTTGGTCTTACTCTCAGAGCTCATGACACAGCATTTTCTGCTGGTTTTACAATCTTCTCTACTGCTCAGCTCTGAGACCATTACCTAAGAAAGATTTCCCTACATATAAATGTGCTAAGACACAGATTAAAGTTTAATTAAGCAGATTCATGTTTTTCAGGGATATCCTTGCAGGGACAGCTTATATAATTATTTATAGAATTTTAAAATTAAATTTCAACTACTACTACTACATCAGGAATATCAGCCTTTCTAAAATGTTATTTTACTCTTAATCTTAAGGTGACATTATCCGACCCTACCCAGCCAAGAATTCTCAAAAGGTTCTGACTTGCATTAGAAGTTATCATTAAAAATTATCTATATCTGAATTAAGTCCACTTTTTTGTGAAAACATTGGAGTCTCGGTGTAAAAGCTTTGCAGCTGTAGAATTTATCAAGATCCTTGGCAAATATTTAAAAATTAATTGCTTTCCTTTAGAAATGTACTTATGGCCTGAATTTATAGAAGCTCAACTTCTGCCCAAACAGGCAAAAAAGCACAGAGGAGCTGTGCTGTCTGGGTTTTTGCTGTTCCCCTCTCTCTTTCAGAAGTTTTTCTAAAGTTTTATTTTAGTTTTCTGTGTTTGCCTTTTGCAGTGGAGTCAGACAGGATTTTACATCAACAACTCTCTTGTCATTGTAACCATCCAACCACGTTTGCATTCTCCTCACAAGGAGGAGGCTGCTGATGGGCTGTGGGGTTGCCCAGTGGGGTTGGAGAGGAAGATTTTCTTCCTCCAGTCCATGGTCACTGCTGGAATTCTATAAATGTTGGGGTTTGTAAATAAACTGCCCCTTTTCTGCCTTGGACATCTCAGGGTGTGTGAGTGACATTTCTTGTAGTGGTGCCACAACTCCTGACTCAGGGCCCATTTTGGGTGTAGCCTCAGCTACAATATGGAAATGGACCAAAAGTTTAAAAAGTGTGGAAACTCTTTGTTGTTTGAGATTTTTGCTGTTCTCCTCTTTTTTTTTTTTTTTTTTTTAAGAAGTTTTTCTAAAGTTCTATTTCAGCCTTCTGATTGTTTACCTTTTGCAATGCAGTCTCTGATGATTCTCACATAAACAACCTGTCATTGTAACTGTCCTTTCATGTTTGCATTCTCCTCACAAGGAGGAGACAGGAGTCTCCATCCCTTCTCTCAGACCCCTCTCTTCACGTGCTGGAGAAGCAAATTTCTGTTCTGCATGAGCTGTGCTTTGCTCACTCCAAGAGCTGCCTTCTCTGACAGGAGATTTTTAGCCCTGGATGGGCACAGATGTTGTCTCTGCTCTTCTGGCAGAAAACACAAGCACTAACAGGTGCTCCCTTTGTTTGGCCTTTAAAACAAGAGCCAAAAGGGATCAGCATCTCTAGGATTTTAAAATTCCTGAATCTTCTAGCTCGTTGGTAACCTGCAGCTCCAGTGTGCCCAAAGTCTCAACCCTACCACTCTTCTGGAAAAGCAAAGCAGCTGGATAAAAAAAAAAACCTTACAGGCTCCCAGGCAAGTCTATCCTCGTGGTTTTCTTTTTTATTTTACATTTCTCTGAATGTGCATGTTAATTTCCTCACAAAGCAGTTCTGAAAATTAAAAGGTATTTACTGAGAAAGAAGAACTGAGTAGCCTGGAGGTAAAAAAACATAGAGGGCATTAGTAAAAGTAGTGTGTGAACAGACCTAGTGCAACAGATCTGTCATTTCCTCTCTTTTTTCCAAGCTCATTAAAAAAAATCCAGCAGAACACAAATGTCTGCAATCATTTTGATGGACATTGACTAAGTTTAATAGGAATTGCTTTAATTGCTCTGAGATAGGGCTAAGTTATGACACTGCTGGTGTCCCTATTTGGGGGGAATAAAGTGGCTTCACGGAATAACAAAACAATCTATCTAAATCATTACTATTTTCAGAGGGAAGGCACTGCTTTTGAGCCCAAATACACTGCAATCAGTGCAGGAGGCTGGCCATTCACTAAACACTGCACTGCCAGCTCACAAATGCATCTGCTGCCTCCGAGGGAGCAGGTGGCAATAACAAACCCATCTGCCAGCAGGCATGCAGGTGAAATGCACTCACCCTGAGCCTGGGGAGCATTCAAACCAAGAGTTATGTTTTCAAACACCTTTCTCCCCCCACTTAACACCACGTTTAGTTTATGAAATGCAGCCTTTCGTGGGGCCAGAAGGGAGCTCAGGGGAGCAGAAAGGCCCTCACAGGCTGGAAGGTGCTGAGTGAGCCCCACAAAGCCTCACCCAGCCCCTCACAGCTGAGCAGAGCTTGGTGCCAGCCCCATTTCCCTCCTGGAGTGGCTCCTTTAACTCTTCCAATCCAGGTGTCACCTCCACACCTTCTGTTTCATTTAAGTATTCTGTTTATGCAAGGATTCTCTTTCATTCTCTCCTGGTGTTTCTGGGAGGAGTATTTCAGTTATTTAAACTCAATAAACTGCTGACTGTCAGACAGACCTGATCAGGACCTTCCCATTGTTTTAGCATCTGTTTGTTCAAAACAGATTTAACACCTATTTATTATTTTTTTTTTCTTAGTTTCCTCTTCAGTGATTCTTGGTACCCTATCTGTCTCTTCCACGAAATCCAGCTCACCAAAGCAGCACACTGAGAGAAGCACTGATATCAGCCAAATAAACATAAAAATGTAAAAAAAACCCTTCCTTTTTAGCAGGATCTGTGGGGTTTTAGGAACATTTCCACTGAGTTGCAATTTGGCTGATGCACAAAGCAAACTGAACCAATCTCTAAATACACGGGGACAAGAAAATAACACAAACAGAATGTGAGGAATTATTACTGTGTGCTCAAAAACTAACAGCTTTCATCAGGTTCATTTCAGCCCTCTGGAGAAGCACTGCTCTGGATAGGAGATAAAAATGAAGTTGATAAAGGAAATGAATGGAGCCTTTTGGAAACAGGGACAGTCTTTCAGGGCTCTGCATTTCGAGCCCAGGTAGATGAAAATGCCATGCCTGACCCCAAATGTAACACTTTGCTTTACAGATGGAGTTATTTGTGTTAGACTTGTCAGTCAGCTCAGGCATGAATATATTTCAGCAGCTGTGAAATTTGATTAAAACTTATTGCAGTCTTGCCTTTTCCTGAAGTCTGAATGCATTGAGATGGCCTGCTACTTGTGAGATTTTGATTGGGCCTGTTAATTGTTCATTGTTTTTACTGTTAGGGAAACTATCCTTGCTTTGCTTTCAGCTGAAGAGCAGTTAAGATCAGCCCACTAACAGTCACACAATGCAGGGATGGTCCAGGATTTCCAGAATTTCCAGAATTGTGGAGGAGAACAAGCTGGCAGGGAGCATTGCTGCCCATTTAGGCACCCAGAAGCAGATGGAATTGCCTTGCCATCTCACAAGATGTGAGAGCACAGACACCCCAAACCCTGCTGATGACATCTGCTGACCTGATCACAAAGAATGAGCATCTGCAAGAAATTATTTTCTGAATCAAACAGCTTCCAGCACATCCCTTATCCCTGCTGGCTTGGAAAGGCTGACAACTCAGTTTTTTTTCCAACTGAAACAACAAAGCACAAAGCATCTTCTCACCTGCCAGAGATTTAAAGGTCTTAATAGATCAAACATCCATCCTTTTGTTAGGATACAAACCTTCAGCTTGTACGTACAAATGCAACGACAACTACAAACATTTCTTAAAACTGGTATTCAGACTTCAAGCTATTTGAGTTTCCCTACCAATTTCTCCATTTTCCTTGTGACTCAGGCTCTCAGACAGGTTCAGCAGTTGTTACTAATGATGCACACGTGTGTGAGAAGATGAATGGGCATGGTTAATTATGCAGTATCTGGAGAGATTAATGTTGTATCTGTGTTATCCACATGTATCATTGAGAAAGACAACTTTCTACACGAGACCAGGCAATTGATTAAGATGAATCATCAGATCACTGCAGCTCATTATGGCAGTCATTACAATGGGCTCTGCCTGGCACTTTCAGCAATTTGGGTTAACATGAACCTCTTTTCTCAAGCTGTTTTGAGGGGGTAATTCCAGAGCAGAAAGGTTCAATCTTGACTGTCAGACAGATGATGTTAGAGGGGGGAATTATCATTACAAACTACCTCCAGTGCACGGGTTATCCTTCATTTTACAGCATTTCTTTTTAGGGTGAAGCAATTAAATGTCTCCACATTAGAGCAGGTAAGGTTATCACCTCCTGGCTAAATACAGTCCTACAGTTCAATTAATCTAGGCAGAGAGAAGATTCATCAACATCACCAGGAGGGCCTGGCAAACTCCCACTGTTAGATTTACTCCAGCTGAGCTACTGCAGTGACTTTCATTCTGAATGAATGATTTGATCTCACTGTCTCCCACACTGCCTTACAGCTCTCTCCTCTTAAAGCAAAGGCTCCAAGGCAGGCAGTGGGATTCACACTGGAAGCCACAAATCCAGGGCAGGCGAAACTTTCCTTTTGTTTCAGTATTTCTGTGTTTGGATGTAGCATTTCTGTGCTGTTGGCCATTCAGTGTTGACCTCAGTGCCTGCCAGCAGTGCTGCAGAAACAGGCACTTGCAGCTGATGTTTGAGCAGCCCACGACAAACTGACAGCAGCAGTCACATCTGATGCCTTCTCAGAAATGGACCCAGCTGGGCCCTGCACATCTGCCACAAGTGCAGCAGGGAAACTTCAGGGCAAAACTTTATTGCCCACAGGACAAAACGTTTGGGTTGGGTTTTCCTTTCTGGATGGAAATTAACCTGCACTCACTGGAGGCTGAGCTTACAGGAAGAGAAAGATTGGAGGAGTCTGTCTTGCATCTGGAATGGAAGGTTTGTGAGGACACAGCTCTGGTGGGAATCTCCCCCACAATTCACTCTATTCCCTGGAAGCTCTGCAAGGGTTTAACTCTTTCTGCAGGATGTTCCACAGGTTTCTTCCCAGAAACACTGTCACCTAAGGGCTGTTGGAGCATACTGGATGCCTGAAATGAGCCTGGAACTTTCAGTTTGGTTATCTGGCATGGGCAGAGGAAGAGCTCAGCAGAGAGAGGGGTGTTAAGGCCTTGCTGGTGTACTGTGACCCCACAAACACCACAAGGGCTGAGGGTTAGCAGCTGAGACTCCCATTCCCAGCACTTGCTGTGCTGAGGACAGAGCACTAATCCAAACCATTCCAAAAACCATTCCAATCCAATCCAAACCATTCCAAANCACCAATCCAAACCATTCCAAAAACCATTCCAATCCAATCCAAACCATTCCAAAAACCATTCCAATCCAATCCAAACCATTCCAATCTAATCCAAACCAATCCAATCCATTCCAAACCATTCCAATCCAATCCAAACCAATCCAAACCATTCCAAACCATTCCAATCCAAACCATTCCAATCCAATCCAAACCATTCCAATCCAAACCATTCCAATCCAATCCAATCCATTCCAATCCAAACCAAACCAATCCAATCCGACAGTACTGGCATTAGTGAGATCAGAAGCAAATTCATCTGTTGGTCACAGTTTGAACATTTAAGGCCAGGCTTGTGGCAGCCCAGAGCAGCCAATGATTCCCTTCCATCCCCCTCTGACCTCTCCCCCTGAATTACAGACCTCCCTGTGTTGTTTCCTGGTGCAAGGAACACCCAGACACGGAATGTTCCCTTTCCCCTGCAGAGGGGACCTGAGGTTCACACACCCTGTAAAGGAAGGCAGCAGAGCATTTTAAAATGCTTTTAAAATTACACTCTTCACTTTCCTGCAAACGTATTTCTTTTGCCTGTGTGTATCCCACAACATAAAGTACATTTATAGAACCCAAAGTGGCATACATTAGGCTGTTTTTCAACAGGGAAATAAAGGATAAAAGCAGAGCACTGCTTCTTGAGTATTTTGAACTTTCAGACATCACCAAAAATGGAAACCTTTTTTTTTTTTTTTTTTGTTCCCCTCCCCACTCATTTTTCAAAGTCTCAGACTATGCCTTTATTTTTTTTCCTGGATGGCTGATAAAATGCTAAGTGCTGCACCTCATACATCTCCCTGCATCTGGTTCCAGAGCAGCTGTCAGAGGCTCTGGGCACCCCTGAAAAGGTGATGAGGCTCCACTTCTGGGAATGACAGTTTGTTGCAAAAGACACTTCCAAACGTTTTCTATCTCTCCCTCTCATTGCTGAGATACCAGCTATAAATAGAGTTTCCTTTGTACACCAGGAGCTTTTCTCTCATCCTTTCTTCCTCCCTCTGACTCTGCCCACTGAACAAGCACTTTGCTGAAGCAATTCAGTGAAATCAAACATTCTCCTGTCTCTCCATTTCTTTTAAAAATAATGAGGGCCAGTTGAATTTTTTTTTTAATGTTTTCCTCTCCTGTGATAAGCCAGCACTCTTTTTCAAATATTTTCCTGTGTGACAGCTGACTGTCTTGGTTTTGGAGGTGTCAAGCGGGAGTTTGAGGATTAGGATTGCCTATTTGTGTTTTAACTTCTTAAAAGTTAATGCTAAAATTATATTTTTTATTTAAAAAAACACCCCAAAACATTAGTCATCCTGGTAGTGACAAATAGAGGCTAGGCCCTGTTTGAATGAGTTTTCAGTCTAAGACTCATTTTATCTTAGTGGTTTTTCATTCCCTCAAAAAAAAAAAGAAAAAAAAATCATCATTTGGCAGACAAGACAGTGTCAAAACATGGAGAAAAGAGGTCTGTCCTGTCAAAACAGTGCAGGTAAACAAAAGGCAAAGTCTTGCACTCACCCTGAAAAGAGCAGAAATCAAACTCAGCCAGACACTGCTGCTGCTGCAGGAGCCTCCCAGCAGAGAGGATTGCAGACTGCAAATCACCACTCCCACCCAGAGTGATGCCCTCTGAAACTTTCAAAGCTTAAGCTAAATATTGAAAGAGCATCAGTGTAGGGTGCTCACGGCTCTGATAACGACATTTGAAGAGCTGCCCTGGTGGCGAGGCAGGGAAGCAGCTGGCAGCTCCTGCTGCAGTGCTGGCTGCAGGGCACCTCCCCTGCCCTCACCTGGGTGCTGCCCAGCCAGGCTGACCTGGGGGCTGAGGGGCAGCCCTGGCTGAGCCCACATGGCTGAATATTGAGTGCTCAGAACCAGCAGAGGCAGAGCTCAGGTGGCAAACCTGATTTAACTTTACAGGCTGTTTGCCAGGCAGGGCATTTGCCCTGTGCCTGCTGCCACAGATGTTCAGTGTGTGCCAGCACAGCCTGGGCTCAGTCAGAGTGAGCATTCCCCCTTCACCCCATCCCACTGCCTCCCAACACCACTCAGCTGGACAATGTGCCATCCTGGTCTGTTCTCTGAGGGACAACACTGCTTCATCTGGGCTTACTGCTTTTATTCAACACCCAGAACAATCTACGTCCCTTCCTTTAAGCTCCTTTGGATGTGAAAAAAAAAAAAATAAAAAAAAATAAAATATGGTTACATAAAATCTTTGTAATCCTGAGGGGAGGATGGCACATAAAGAGTTTACTGGCATTAGGATTAAGTCTAGTGCATTGCAGGGCAATCTTTAATCTCCTAAAATCTACCTCACCAGTCCAAGCTGTTCTCTGTGAGTAGATGAAGCTTTGGAAATAGGACACAGCTGGCAAGAGGGATGGACAGAAAGACACTTAAAGGAATGAAAGAGAGGGAAAAGGGAAAAGGGAAAAGGGAAAAGGGAAAAGGGAAAAGGGAAAAGGGAAAAGGGAAAAGGGAAAAGGGAAAAGGGAAAAGGGGCAATTGGAAAAACTGTTATTGGGCTGATTTAACACGGTGCTATGCATAAGATAATTTTTACTAATTAAGAAATGGCAGAAGATGGATGAAGTCCTTGTAAAACAAATCAGGAGGAAAAAAAAAATCATCAAAGTTTGAAAACAGGGAAGATTCAAACATGGACCAAAACAGCTCTAAAAGCACTCTACAAGGCAGCAAAGCCTTGTTTGGTTCTGAGAGTCCTTGATCCAAACAAGACGAGCCAGAATACACAGAAATATGTTTATCTGATAAATTTATGCAAACAATTCTGCACAGAACAGATATTTATCAGCATTTCAACTGTTAGGTAAGATAAGTTTTATGTGTTTCCAGCACTGAAGAGAAATACGAGCAGGAAGTAATCATGGCACTGCAGAATCTAGGAGACAGTTCAATAATGGCATTTCTTGCTTATTTAGTAGTTTGTGTTTCCAAAGCACCACACCATCATGAACAAATTAATCTAGGGCTTACACTGAATTTTACTGATAAGGACATTAAAAGCCTTTAGCAAATGTTTAATTGAAATAACTGCCGCACATTAATTCCAAGAAACTTGTTTCAGCATCCTGGAGATTTAGCACACACCTAATGAGTGAGCTCAATATGCCCCAGTGCACAGGATTCTCTGTGTGCTCTTCTTGAGTCCCAACAAGCAAGAAAATGCTTTGAAATGGCACCCCAGAAACAAAGGAGGGGCAGGAAGAATCCAAAGCTGCACTGGCCCATGGAGCAGGAGCCAGGGGCTTTAAGGTTGTCTTGCCATGGAGGGGAAAAAAAAAAAAATCACTTTGTCATTTCAGTAACTCTGAGTTTGACTCCCCAATCCAAAGGTTTGCCCCTTTCTAAACCAGAAGTGTGGCTGTCAGCCATCCCTCCCCTCCAAAGCAGGAGCTTAACTGTGATCATTTAGTAAAGCCTGGCAGAGAATGCACTGTGATGGGCCCAAGGGCTTTCTCAGGAAATTATTTTTCAAGGGAAAGCATCAGTGCCTTTCTGCTGCCTCCTGACAGCACTCTGAGTCCTCTGGGTTCCCCACCGAGCACCACGGTCATGAATGGAAGTTCTGCTTTGAATTTCTCCTTCTTGCTCACTCATTTCTGACTGCAGGCCCTGGCATGTAACCAATGTGCCTCTCTCTCCCTCCTAAATGCAGATGCCAAAAAAAAAGGTGGGACCTTCTTCCCATCCACATCTCAAACCTGGGCCTCATTTGAAAACTCCTCAGGCCACACCTCATCCCACCTTTCAGATCACTGGGAATGACAATAATTAGGGTCAGCCCCCTTTTTCTAAATATTTCCCAACATGAGAGATATCAATTACTCATAAATTAATGATTAAGAAATGCTCTGAAATGATAACTCTCAGCAATCTACACTGGAGGCTGCACCTGGTGGTGCAGGGAATGCCAAGCAGCTGCAGAATAACATTTTACAAGACTCTGGGATCCGTTCTTTTTTTAAAAAAAATTATCCTAAACCAACACAGTGAACTATTTTGGAATGCAATTACAAGATGAGACACGGCCAAATGTAACTTGGAAAGGATTTACTAAATAAAGTTAAAATTGCAAGGAAGTTTGTCAAGCAAAAGCACCTTGTCAGCTGTGGGGGAGCCTTGCTAAGTCTCTCCCATGTTCTCTGATTTTCTCTCTGTGTTTCTGCCTCTGTCTCTTCAGGAAAACTTCTGCCCTTCCAGATGAAAAAAAGAAAAAAGAAAAAACTGACAATGGATTTGTCCTATATGTGGATCACCTGAATTTGAATTCAACATCAATTCCTCCTTGAATAAATGGACAGAATCAATAAGAAGGATTGTGCCAAAAAGAGAAACAAAAACTGGAACTGCTCAGGCTGTAGGTGAAATCAGAATGATCCCTCACAGAACAGCAGAGCTTGCAGGCAGATATGGATTCACTGCTCTCAGTGGATATTCAGCTGCAGGTGTTTGTGCCTTAGTTCTAAGGACATGAACATTTTATTATTTGCCTTGTATTCTGTATTTTGGTGTATTGCATCATGTTGTTTCAGTCCTAAACGTTGTCAGAGAAAGTATTTGTCACCAACTCAGATTTCTTTACAATAATTAACATACATTAAATGGACTCATTTCACTCAACAGAGTTTTAAAATTCATGAGGAATTTTGTTTTCAACATTTTTATGAAAGGTGGGAAAGGTAAAAAAAAAAGAATCTCACATCTTCACATTCATAAAGCACACCACCTCAGGAGAGCCAAAGCTGAATAAATGGTGAACAAATGTTGAATTGGGGGGTGGGGTTAAAGCAACTTCCCATTAGTGAAAGATCCTGTGGTGCCTTACATTATTGATTCTCTGTCAACATCATGTTAGTTCTCTTCCAAATTAGTTCTGTGGCCTGACCTTGGAAGGGTTGTGATGCAGAGTCCACAGGTTCACTCTAATTGCTGCTTCTCCTGGTGGACTCAGCCATGCCAACCTGTCACTCATCAAGACCATTTGTCTGTGAACAGACTTAATTAAACACCTCAAATCCAATTTCTCTGATCCTTTCCACTATTAAAAACCCCACATGTGGCTCCAGGAGCTATTAAGAGTTTTCTAAAGGAAAAACTCCAGCATCCTCACCACCCTCTGCTGTCGAGGAAAGGCAGAATACAAAACACAAGATTATGAGTTAGGATGGGAAAAGAAAATACTTCTAGAGACAACAAAAGAATTTGCAAACTCCTGAACACATGGTAGGAGGTTAGAGAATGATCCAAAGCACCCACACAACTTTTCCCTTTTTTATTTTTTCCTCATCTTCTTCGTATAAGGTCTTCAACATGCTGTACAGGCTTGCCTTGGGTATGAATTTTAATTTATCTTGCTTCAGGATTAAACAGGTGACTGCATTACTTTTTGTGAAAGAGGCAGGTTTCCTTTTTCACGATTTAAAATTTAAATATCCTGCACACTGGCAGAAACAGTGAAGGTGAAAATACAACACCTCACCTCAAATATAAATGTGCAGCTTCATTAAAATTATTGCCAAGGTGCTTTTGTTTCCTGTTCTTAACAAACTTGCTTGCCATTTTAACTTCATTTATTAAATTGTTCCCAAGTTACATTTGGCCGTGCCTCCTCTTATAGCCTCATCCCAAAGTATTTTATGTTTTACAAAAGAAACAACCCCACAGTTTTGTAAAGGATTGTTCTGCAGTTGATAGGCATTCACTGCACCACCAAGATGTAAGGACTGCTGAGAGTTATCATTTAAAAGCATTTCCTAATAATTAATTTATCAATAATTAACACCCCTTGCATCGGGCAGTATTTAGAAAACGCCATTCCTGTAACAGCTTCTCATGAAAGAAAAATCAGTGGTAAGGCTGCATTTACTGTGGCAATTCCCTCTTCCTGCTCCCAGTTCCACATCTGCCAGGATTTTCTGGCTGCACCAAGGCAGGCTCTCAGCCCTGCTCCTCCTGGCAGGCACTGAGCACTATTTTACCACTCTAATTAAGGCTGCAGCAACCAGCACTAAATAAATGCTCAGCCCAGCCTCTAAATTTGAAGCAGACCATGAGAACATCTCTGAATTCAAACCATTCCCAAGCACGGCAACAGCTTTTTTTTTATTATTATTATTATTTTACAGCTTTATCAATCTTGGGAGCTTGGGAAGCACAAAGTTTATGTCATGAAGACGTTGAGAGAAGGAAGGCACTGGGGTTTCAGAATTACTTTGAGCTTCCAAAGCAGTGTTCAAATATTGCCTCAATGGGTTCTGTCATTGGAATTTAGATCCTTCATGCTAAAAATAAAAACCAAACCTGGAGGGTTATTTTCATGTTTGGTGCAGCAAGTTATGTGAGCTGCCTTAAAACACACTGGCAATCAATCCAGGAGAGACACACACCCCCCAAACAGTGCTTGTCTCTCATCTGTGTGCTGCCAGGCTTGATAATGCTCTTCCGTGGGGTTTGTATCACCTCCAAGAAACAGAAAGGAACATGACAGCCTGAAATGAAGCAAACTGATGCCAGGTGATGGATCTCTGGTGTCAGGACAGCAGCCTCATCGTCCCTGTGTCACCCCTGGGGCCAGACAGGAGACGTTCCCTTCACCACCCCAGAAGATACTGCAGCTCCACAGCTGCTGTGGTGCCTGCCTCACACCACTGCAGGCACCAGCTCTTTGTCATGCTGGGAAATAAAGGTTTTATTAACCCTGCACCTCACCAGCGTTGGGAGAAGAAGAAGAAAAAAAAAGAAAAATTTGTTCTTCTCAAATACCATCTTTTATGTGAATGAAAAGCACTGCCTGAAATAAGGGAGCAGAAGATGCAAAGTGCTGCTGGAGGTGCTGGCTGTGCTGCACACACACACAGTGCAGTTTATCTGATACTGAGAGAGACTGAGCACTTACATCAGATGTGCTGTCTTGGCAGAGACACACGTCCCTGAATCTGAAGGCTAAAAATATCTCAGCTGGCAGTGCCAGTCCCTTCCCCCTGGTGGTGCCTATCACTCTTACTTACATTTCTCCCATTCTCCAAATCCTATTTTACACCACAGCAGTGCAGGTGTGAGCAGCATCGCTGAGAGGGATGGCATCAATCAGCATTCAGCCTGCTGTGCTTGGCAGCAGCACTTTATTTTTCTAACTCTTCTGCTTTATTAGGCTTCCACGCCCCAGCTCTCATTTGGAGGCAAGTGTAATAATATAATGAGAGCAGAATCTTAAAAACTCTGTCTGTTTGGGAAGGCTCTGAGCAAGCAGATCTGTGCTGTGACAATGCCCCTGTCCTGCATGATGATTCCAGTTTCAAAGGTGCCCTGAGTGAGAGCATCTGTCCCTGTGGCTGCTGTGCTGCCTCTGACACCTTCTGTGGGTGCAGCTGTCACAGGAGCAGAGAACCCTGCAGCCCTGCTTGGTGCCTGGGATGGTTTGGGGTTCTGAAACTCTTTTCCCAGGGAGTTTTCTGTGAACCAGAGCCAGGTTTTTGTAGCTGTACCTTTGTTCACATTCCTTTCCCTGTTAGGGACCTCTCCTCGCTGTCCCTCTGCTCTGCCCAATGTGACTGAGGAGGTTTGTCTGTGTGTCACCAACCCAACTGCTCTGTGAGAGCAGGATAAAAGGGAGACACAGCCCATAAATAGAGGAGTCATTTCCAGATTTCTTGGGTCAGAGTCTGTGTCCTTGTGGGGTACAGCAGCCTCAGAACCCTGCCTGCTCTCTGTGGCCGTCTCCCCCTGCATTCACCCACGATTCTGAGAAGTTGCATTACATTTGATTTAATGAACCAGTGTTCAAAGAGGGCAGAAGGAACCCTGAGCAAAACAAGTAAATTTCACACAGGCCCAAAGAGTTCCAGTTTCAGCCCACAGTGATGCTCATTGTTAAAAGAGTTGCACCAACAAAGCCCAGCCAGACCTGCTGCATTTCCTTCTGAGCCTGACCAAATTACCAACACAGATTATTCTCTGTACACATGCAGAGGCAGACTGCATATATATATATATATTTTTTTTTTCAAAATACCAGGATTTTGGTCGTTTATCCTTAAAATAAATATGAGAAGAAGGATCTCATGTTTGTGAGGTGTCTTATCAGTAAGTCCCCACGTTTTTCCAAGGCAAAATGACTCAGAGTTTCAGAAGATGGGATTTACTTGTGGGCATGTATTCTGAGCACTGGAGTGTGAGGGGCAGCAACTTCTGCTGCTTCACAAGGCATCAGGAAACGCAGTGGCAAATCCTGCTGCTCTACCAAACCACAACTTTGCCTCAGGAGCACTTTTAAAAGGCTGCAAATGCCATTTTCCTTGTACACTGGAATGGCAAGTGGTTAAACTGCAATTTAGAAAATGTCACAGGGCTCTCAATCCCCCCATCCCCCAAGCAGCATTAGGATTTGATCTGTATTGCAAATAGCACAGGTCAGTCTGGCCTCTGCCGTGTGGCCACAAACAGCTGGACCAAAACTGGTTTTCCTCTGCCCCCAAACAGTGTGGGCTGACATCACCTGGCTGGATACTGAGGTGGCACCACCAG
The DNA here is from genome assembly GCA_013400275.1 of Rhadina sibilatrix. Lineage (NCBI taxonomy): Eukaryota > Metazoa > Chordata > Aves > Passeriformes > Phylloscopidae > Rhadina > Rhadina sibilatrix. The sequence goes on from VWYO01003938.1 coordinate 16,635, forward strand.
TGAGGGAATTACAGGAGTCAGAGTGGCTGAATTCACAAAAGACTCTCCAGCAGGTCCTATAAACAAGCTGCTGTTAGAAGGTGCTCTCTGAAACAACAGCAAGCACGGGTAGCATGCCACCTGAATAAAAAGAACTTTCTTGCAGAGATTGTAAATAACTTGTTTTTCGTTTTTTCCCAAGAGAAACTAAGAAAACTGGCACTTGACCAGGCTGTTAGTCTGCCCACTTTATCAGCCAGTGACCTTACTTTAAAACAGAATCAACAGGACTTCTTTTTCTCATTTTTCAAACAAACAGTCTAACCCCTCAATCCACTAGAATTTTCTGAGAGAAAAAAAAAAAAAACCAAATCACAGAAAATAAACTAAATAAACCGAGTATAGGGGGGGAATATGGTGAACACAGCCAGCCCTGATTTCCATGAAGTATCCAACTGCATCCAAGCACCAAAGGGCCTTGAATACCAGGTAAGAGGGCAGGTCCTCACAGGGATAACTAACTCAGGGAGCAGTGATCCTGGTGATAAATTATTTCCCAGTAAAACTGCCCAGACTCAGCAGGAAGTGAAGCTGCCATGGCATGGCAGTGTTGAAGAAAGCAGATCTCTTACCCACGCCTGCATGAGGGCACTAAATGAAGGTTTCTGGTGGTGGTACCTGGAACATATCCCACTCTACAGCAGGAGTAAAGCCATGCTGCTGCTTTTCAGCAATATTGGAACGTTTTCTGCTCAACTTCTGGGAGGCAATTCCAAAAAAAAAACCCAAAAAAAACCCCAACAAACCACCCAGAACAATAAAGTCCAGCATTCACATATTGCCAGGAAAAATCATGCCACTTCTGCCCTGGGTGTGTCTGTGCCACCTGATTTAAAACAATCTGTTATTCTGGGTGAATATGAGTTATATGAAATGAAATTGTATGAAATGAAATAATGAACTTTGAAATGAAAGCTGTCTGCAGATGTGTCTGTGATCTAACTCCTGCCAAAGCACCATTTTTGCTAAGGAGAGAAAGGCACTGAGAGGCAAAACTCACAAAGCACAGAAGACAATGCTGTGGGACATCTTCTGCCTCAGAATTGTTTTTGACAAATGGCATTTTCCTCCCGAAGGAAAAAAGTCAAATTAAGTTGGGATTTGGAAGAGGTGCACGGTGGAATTTTGGTTTTAAGGACTGTTTGTCAGTCCTTGATGTAACAACTTAACATGGCCCTAATCTTGTTTTCTTCCTAATAACTAAAGCACTCACCAAAAATGTGAAAGGCCTGAAGAACTTTTGCTTAAGGCATCTGTTAGTCAATCAGTTTTGCAGTACGAGGTAAAAAAGGGTTTATTTGTGTCTTACAACTTGCTTTTGAGTGAGCAAAGTCATCATTATGATTCTATATGACCTTCACTGCTTAAACTTCAGGAAAAAGAGTCACAATTCAGGGAGTTAATTAAAATTACACAATGCTACAGAAAACTGGAAGCTGTTTGAAAATAAAGAGAAACTTTTGTTTGGTAAGTAAAGCTCCAGGTGCAGCTGTTTCTTAGGAAAAAAATAAAGACTTTTTTTTTGAAATATCTTTGTTGTTCTAATGATAGTAATTATTTTTATTCTGCAATTTCTTGAATTTTCCTGAACTGAGACACCCAGAACTGGACACTGCACTCAATGTCCATCCTGGGACACCCAGAGCTGGACACTGCACTCAATGTCCATCCTGAACTGAGACACTCAGAGCTGGACACTGCACTCAATGTCCATCCTGAGCTGAGACACCCAGAGCTGGACACAGCACTCAATGTCCATCCTGAGCTGAGGGGCCAGAGCTGGAAAACAATCTGAAATCTTGCCAGCACCATTAAATCAATTTACAGGGACTTCCAGCTGCATTCTGAGGCACTGATGACCATCCCAGAGAAAGCAATTTTCAGCATCTTTACTTTTTCTTGTAAAACAGAAACATCAGTCCCACTGACCCAGCACAAACTCCACCTCCCATGACAGAGGGCTGTCCCAGGCTGAGATTGCAGAGGTGCCCAGGGAGAGAGCAGCATTTCACAGTGGGGAATTCCCTCCCAGTGGGCAATGCCTGGACATCCATGTGCTGTTCCTGAACAAAGCTCAGCTGCAGAGCTGACACTGGCTCAAAAAAACCCAATCCTTTTACAGCCCCTTTCCTGCTTGAAATTTAGAATCAAACCAAAATACATCTGCTTCACCAGCAATGAACCTTGAGATGGCTCCCAGACACTGTCAGCAAAGAAATGCTGCTTTGAATGTTCAGCTAAACTCCTGAATCTAATTATCAGTTTGTCTTCACACTGCTCGGCTTAATTATTAATGCATTTCTAGCTCAGTTAACAGGAATTCTACAGCACGGGTAAAAAATAAAAAAAAAAAAAAATAAAAAAAAAAAAAAAAGAAAGAAGCATGCCTGGAAAGTGAACCCTTGGTTCATTATTTTGCTGGTATTACAAACTTGGTGCTGAAGGAAGCCATTCCTTTGGTGTAGCAACACTTATTTGTTAACCTATGAGACCAAAGCAGTGTTCTCACAGCATATTTTGAGTAGGCAGCCTTTGCTCACAGTGACTTCATGCACACACAGAATCTGCATTCTGCATCTTGTCCAGAAGTGACTTGGAGAGCTGAACAAAGCAGTCTACAAGGAACAAGCTCCTGGTTCAATTCTTAGCTCTAATAATTCACTGGCTTTTCATGGTCACAATTTTCCCAGACTTTAATCTGACCCCGTACCTGAGGCCGGGTGACTCTCGCTGCTGTTGCTTCTTTTGAACTCACCTAATTATTAATTTGAGAATTCTTCCCTTTGTGAAGACCCAGTGAAGCCTCTCTCCATGTCCTGCAGGCTCAGCTGAAGACTGTGGCAGGGCTGTGCAGCTGTAAAAAATAAAATAAAATAAAATGAATAAAGAAGACAATTTTATTCAAATCTGAAAAATGAGTTGGACTTGCAACAGAGCTGCAAAAACACAGCAGATGTGTTCCAAGCAGCCACTTTAAAGCAAATGCAAGTCACTGTTCTAATACAATGACTTCAGCATTAAAAAGTATTGCTTCATCAAAGAATTAATGATATTTGTGACCTTCCAAATTCCACTCCTGGATAACCTCCCCACATTCAAAATGCTTGCTTTTGCTTACACTGAAATGTAGCAAGTATTTAGGAATAACAGAGAAACAATGTGCCAAAGCAAAATACACCAAAAAGAAAAAAATCTACAGCAGAATTATTATTATTTTTTTATTATTATAAAGGAGAAAAACACTCAGTTCTGTGTTCTACCAGGCTAAATCCACTGGAGCTCCATGTGATCTGCACCATCTCTGCTTCATGACAACAAGGGCTGTGCCCAGTAACAATGAGAGTGGGAATTGGGCTTAAGAAACATCAGTTTACACAAATTTTGAAGGTCGAGGCATTGCCTGAAAAGGGATTCTCTCGCATTAATGTGTTTCTATAACACAGATTAACTAGGCTGCCAGGCATGGAAAAATGGATAAAGGTAGTTATTAACACATAGTGCTCATCAAGGAGCTGTGCATGAGGCTGCTCTGCAATTCTCCTACACAGGAAAAAAAAAAAAAAAATAAAGCTTTGCCTCCACCTGCACTGTTGCATTACTTTAAATTATTTTTCACGTGCATCACAATGCTTCTCGTGCTGTGAGAAATAAATATGTCCAGAACAGCTGCAAAACATTGCAAAGGATGGTTGTCTTAAGGCTGGCACTGATCTCAAGCAGACAGAATGCTCCTTATTGCATCTGGCAACCAGCACACTTAGGATCAGGGAAAAACCAACCAGAGAAGCACTCCCAATGCATTGCTTTAGTTCAGCTGCCCATTTTTTTTGGTGAAAAAATAGAATGTGGGTTGATCTGCAATAGAAAGCATCCATAGTGATACGTAGGGAAGATGAATTCAATAAACAGTGTGAGGAGAATCTGTTTTGGGCATAGATGAGTTTATTTGGTAGGGGAAAAAAAATCAAAGAAGAAAACCAAAGTCTGTCTGAGCAAAGAGTGATAGTGGGTCCGTCAAGGCCAAGATTTTAGATGCTAAGGAGAAGCCAAATGTTCAAGTGTTAACCTCTGAAAAAGACTGATTTTCACAAAGCCCCAAGGGCTAGGTGGGAAAAGGCCAGGTCCTACAAGCTCCTTTCAGCCCATGTTGCTGTTTTGACTACAGCAGCACTTCAGGCCCAATCCAAACCACAAATCAGACCCAGATCTGCAAATTTACATCAGCAAGACCTCTAATGTTTCATCCTTGGCAGCAATCTTTTATTTTCAAGGAAATAATACATTTCCCTCAGTGTTACTCTCTGGAGAGCAGGAAAACACCAGCATTAAAACGTTGCTTCCCAGGGATGGAACAAAGCAGGACCCAGCAGTGCCTGGATATGGCTGAGAAGGGGAGCAATGCAATATTCAGATCTGCAAGGGGTACTGCTGATGTGCCTGCAGCTCAGAGGAAAGCCACAGCACAAACCTTGCAGGAGTCAGTGTGGTGGCTGCTGTCAGCTGATGCTGGTAACGACCACAACAACACAGGCTCTGACTCAGGAGGCTGACAGGGACTCCTTTCATTT
>VWYO01003938.1:34742-44979 GCA_013400275.1 Rhadina sibilatrix
TTAAAAAAAAAAAAAAAACACAAAAACAAAAACAAAAACAAAAAACCAACAAAAATCAGTTTGTGTTCTGTGAGCAGTGCTTTTGCTCCTGAAGCAAGCTGATTACACCTGAGGAGCTGCGTGTTATGGATCTGTAAGGGACACAAGTGAGAGGAAAAATCCTGAGAAATCAAAAAAAAAAAAACTTGCTTGATTCCAGAGCTGCCTTCCATGTCATCGTTCTCCAGGGTCCACTTAGGAGGAATCAAGGTTTGCATTGAGGCATGAGAAGGGAAATGTTTTCTGCTTTGTCACTCCTCAGTGCCTTCCCAGCCCTCACTGGATGTGACCCATTCCTCATTAGCCATTTGTGCTTCCATAAATCAAATGTGAAGCATGCAGTTAGAACGTTGGGAGCAAAAAAGAAAAAAAAAAAGAAGACTGAGAGTGGTTATGGCAGAAAATGTGGCTGCAAATTCTCCCTTTAAATCTCTTCTCTCTGGGCTTTGAGAGGGTTTTACCACGATGGCAAATTTGCTCAAAGCAAAAATTAAAACAGTTTTTAAAAACCCCCACGCAAGACTTCAAGCCTTGAACAATACCAAGCATCTATAGCTTGTTGTTTTTTTTAAATGCATGAAGCTACAGGAGATGCTGAATGTACCAGGAGATGCTTAAGAGCTAATTATCAAAAAGTTGTTAGAAGGTGGGGATTAAAGCCAACAACTTCTGGATATTTTTCTACTTCCTGTGGATTGAAGCAATTAGTAAAACTGTTGCCCTCAGCAAAGTTTCCATCATTATTTCCCACGAGGACCCTTTGCAATTGTACAAGTTCCTTCAATGATAAATAAAAATTAATCTTCTTCCTCATTTGCAAGAAAAAAAAGCCAAACACAAGATTAAAAGTGTCCTACTGATACCAATATGAGCAATATCATTTTTTCATTGAAGGTGGGAGTTGTTTATATCCTGATATCTTGATAAGAATGTTCAAGGTCATCCTGAGCCCTGTGGGACAACAATAAATGCTTCTGCTTTAACAGTTGGCATGAAGAACTTTTAGAAACAAGGGCTGTGGCAGGAAAGGGCAGTTGGGAATATAAGAAAATGTGGTGCACGAGGTTTATAGTGCACATTCTGCTCTGGATTTTCTTACTTCTACATCATTTTGGATCAGGAGAAGGAGGTGGGGTTCACCCCTCCATTCTCCTTGGAGTTTCTGCATTATTGAAACAGAATTTTGGCCATTCCCTGTGGGTTTGGCCATTCCCTGTGGGTTTGGCCATTCCCTGTGGCTTTGGCCATTCCCTGTGCTTTTGGCCATTCTCTGTGGTAAGTGGGTGCATGCATTGAGTCCAATGCTTCTTGTTCTGCCTGCTCCCAGACCATTTCAAAGATTATCTGTTCTAGCCTGCTGATAATCTGGATTTTTTTTTTTTAACTCCACGAAGAAGTTCATGCAATAGACCTCAACAACATCCAGAAATAATCAGCAGCTTCACAGCCAGTTGGTCCAAGTCAGAGTTTGGCAGGTTTAAAGACTCAGTAACAGGATCAGTAGATATTATTAAAAAATAATATCTGCATGTGACTTCTCTGAAGAATCCAAATCCGAGGTTTTAATTAACATCTGCTTTCTTTACAATTTAAAGCATTGATTTCTCCCGGTATTTTGGATTTCTGGTTTGGCACAGCCTCCCTACATTAACTGAGGGTAGGCATTAATGAAGTATAAAACACAGCGAGAGGATGTCTTCTCTCCAAGTCTACTCCAATTCTTAGCTGTCTGACTCATCAAGGACAACAATCTTGGCTCAAACAGGATGTTTTGGGAAAGTGAAATGTAGTGGAAATATTTTAATTTTCACTGCTGAACCTCTGACAACATTGATCTCTTAAGGGAATAGCCTGAGCATAAAATAAGCAAGTCTCTTCTGACGGGGATACTTCTGCTTGGCTTTTGAATTTTCCTGAGAAACTTAGCACAGGAAAAAAAACCACAAAAAATCCAGGAAACCCAGAAAAAAATCCTCAGATGGAGAAGGTGTCTGGATAACCCTTTGTTTTCTGTAAATACAAACAGATTCTGGGACACAGCAGGAACAGGATTTGTTTTGCGCCCCTGCTCTGTGCAGAGCTGAGTGACCCTGAGTGTGAGCTCAGAGCTGCACCCTGGGCAGCACAGAGCCTGAAACACATCAGAGCTGGAACTGCAGGCATCCCCTGCCCCTCTCTGCTGTGTTTCTGTGTGGGGCCAGGTGTTTTTAGCCCCACGAAGCTGCATCCCACTCTGAGGGATGCCAGAGCAAAGCACTCAGAACCTCCCATGTTCAGTGGGGCTGTGCACCAAGGTCCAATAAAACAAACTTCCAACAGAATAAAAGGGTCCTCACAGCTGAGGGCATTTTTAAGGCTTGAGAAAGACACATTAAAATAGAGACATGAAAAGAGAGAGGCTTTCTCTCTGCAGGCTCTGGGCCAGCGCAGCCAAAGCTGGCAGTCAGCTTCAGATGAGTGAATAATCAATGCTGGACTCCAGAGCTGCAAACACTTCCCTGCTCCAGGCTGCAGCCCAGCCCCAGCTGCCTCCCCACCTCTGCGGAAAGGGAAATCCAAAGAAAACGCTCCTCCTTACAGGAGGATAACAAAAATAAAGATATTTACCCTGTTTTTTCTAACCTGTCAGAGCAGGGTGCAGCTTTCAGGCGCTGCACGTTCCAGTCATCATCATCCCAGCACTCTGTGCTCCTGCTCCTGTGTAAAACAGTGCAAAGCCTGTGCTCGCCATTCCCTGGCAGTGAAGTGATGATCCCTTACTGCCCAAACCTTTCAGCCTCCTCACAGTCCTAGGTATGCTTCCCAGGGGCAAAGCAGGAGCAGTTTCTCATGCATTATCTGCTGCCACTGGATTTGTGTGGCTTCCAAACTCTCCCACCTCCTGTCTTTGTCATGGCCTACCATTCCCTGCTCTTTTGCATAGTTAATGAGCTGCAGATAGGCTGCTAGTGGCATTTAGAGCAGGTCAACACATCCATGTCCATGGGACTCTCTGCAGATGTTGGTACAAATGCCAGTTGTGCAGGATACGCATATTTACAGAAGACATTTCATTCACCCTGTGGCAATTAAAGTGCGTCACAAAATGAGAGCTCGTGGCTGTCTCTGATCACAGAGAACACAGAGAAGCTCCTCTGTGGCCTGACAGCCGTGGGAGTGGGGTTGGAGCAGCCAGAGTCACTGCAGGGTGAGGGGACACGTGTGCATCCACAGCTGAAACAAGCAATCCTCCAGCCTGCCTCAGAAACGTGCACTGCCTGGCTCTGTGGAACCAACAGAAAATCCACGGGGAGTTTGGTGCAGGGATGCTCTACTGACACAAATTTAATGATTTCAGAAAGAAAGCTGCTCGTGGTGCTTAAAGAACAGGTGAATTTGAATGTATTATTTATGTATTTTTGCATCGTTCACATCATACTGTTAGCCACTCTGCTGCAATGATATAAAAGTATTCAGTGTTAACCTGAAATAGGAATTATTTGCAGGCCCAATACTCATTTCAACATACAGAGCAGAAATAACTGTTAACCACATGCTCTGGATCTCCTTTTTTCCCCCACAAAACCTGTTCATCATTTCAGGTATTTCCCATCAAGGGAAGCAAAGACAGCTTAGAATCAGAGTGCTTTAGCAATTAGTAACCATCATTAAAAATATCACACAGAAATTATGGAAGCCTTTTACATTCCAAATGAGTCTAGGGTTTGATTACTGTGGAAAACATTCCAAGTTCTGGATGCAATCAGGTTCCATGCCTGTGCTGAAGCAGGCAGTACAACAGTTATTGTGACAGTTTAGTGTCCATACAGAGAAATTATCAACCAAGCAGACCACGGCCAATTATTGTACCTAAATCAATGAAATGGCAACAAAACCAGCAGCTCACCCTATGCAGTTTAACATTACATGAAGAGCCTCTAACCAAAAGCCAAAAACTTTTGAGTTAGAACTGACAAAAGGAAATAACCTGCAGACCTTTTGGTGAGCAGGGAAGTGAGCCCAGCATCCTGAACTCTCACTCACACCACGGCAGAAATGAATCATTGAGTGCCTTCAGCTATTAAAGGTGAGACATTAAAGGATGGGACCTTTGCTTCTGTTCTTTAAAAATGCCACTTGCAAAGGGTGCACATCCCAGCTCAAACAGCAGCAGAGAGAGGAGCAGGAACACCATCCTTTTTAGAACAGCACAGGAGACCTCAGCACTCAGTGTTTGCCTCAACAAAGCAGCCAGGCTCAGCCTGCAGCTCCTGCACCCCTGTGCTGCTTGGAGCCCAGGCACCACCCCAGCCTTGGAGCCCTCTGTGCTCTGTCACCTCACCCAGAAATTGCACAGTCAATTCAAAATTCCACAGTCAATTCAAAATTCCACAGTGAATTCAAAATTCCACAGTCAATTCAAAACTGNGTGAGTTCAAAACTGCACAGTCAATTCAAGGGATGCTGTTAGAAGAAAACACTCTGTTGAAAATAAGCAATAAGCCCAAGAGTGTCCCTTCCTCCAGTGACATAAATAAGGGGAAGCAGCTGCTTTGTTTGACATGGAAAGTCTCTGCTTTCAGCAGAAGGGCTCAGGCAGTGCCATCACAGGACAGCTGATCTGCTGATCAAGGGCTGAATAAAAGAGCTTTTTTCAATATGATTTCGTTTTCAAAAAACTTTTTTTTTTTTTTTTTTCCCCTCAGCTGATTGGAGAATCATACAGAAAGCCAGGTTTTGGTGTCTTTCCTGCCAGCTCAGAAAAGGTGATTTTTACCATTTTATCTACTCAGCACCATCCCAGCCCTGGCCCTCACTCCAATCTGCAGGCACACAACACTAAACTGAGTTTTGCTGTCCCTGGAGACCCAGATTCTAACCCACGAGCCAGTCACATTCTAAATGAAATCAGGAACTTATAACTGAACAAAAGCCAAGCCACTTAACCTTTTTCTTAACTGCACAAGACTTGTATGACTTAGTGATAAGATTTCATCTTTGGCCCTAGCACTGTAAAATCCTTCACCCCTAGGCAAGCCTGGAAAGCCACACTTAGGCTGAATTTACCATAAACCTTCACTGTTAATAATATTCTCACTCACTGAAAAGCAGTAAGCCTGTCTGAGCCCCGAGATTACCTGAGATTTATTCTAAATCTAATCCTAGCCTACTCTGAAACTACTGATAAACTCTTCCTCCCTGCTGGCTTTTCACCCCGGCAAGACTTTTAGAATCTCAAATAAAAATTTTGCATTTCTCTAACCACAGCATATCCAGCACACCCAGTGTGCCTTGCAGGCCAACAGCAGCTGGACAGCAGCATCAGCTCAGGGCACAGGACAGAAGAAGGAGCAGAAGGAGCTGAGAGCATCAGTTACTCATCCCCCCCTCCCCATCCAAACTTTCTGGCCAGGCTCTGCACTCCCGGACACTCCCACTGGATCCACACCTGGGGCTGACACTGAGTTTGCCCCGTGGGCATCTGGTTCCCTGCCCTCAATCCCAACTCTGCTGCCACACCAAGTCACTGGATTCCAGCCACATTATCCCAGAGCTGTGAGCCTTGAAGGATAAACCAGCACAACGTTTGCTCTGCAGTTCAAAGGCCCAGAGATCCCTTCTGGTCACCAGAAGTTGTCCAGAAAGACGAGGGAGCAGAGAGCAGTTCTGAGCTCTGCCCCAAGGTCTGCCAGCACCCCCCTGACCTGTTCTGGGCAGCACCCACTGCCCCTGCAGAGGGGAATGAAGCTTTCTGCATGTCCTGGGCTCACAGGGCCCCTCACCTCCACTGCAGCCAGCTGTCAGCCAAAAGCATCCATCCTAGAATGACTCTGAAGGGTCCTGAGTGTTATTTGACCTTGGGGACATTCACCCAGCCAGGAACCACACGTTTGCCATTACCATCACCCCTGGGTGTCCCCTGATTTCTGCAAGCAGATTTTCTTAGAGGAGGAGAGCCCCAGCCACCTTCCCCCTCCCGCCCTGGTGTCCTGCTGCAGGAGGAGCAGCATTTCACAGAGCAGCTGTGATTTCCCACTCCACCTCCGAGGATTGTCTGTGTCTGCCAGGAACCTCCCCAACCTGCAGGAGCTCCCAGACCACCAGTGCCAGCCTGGTTTCAGGGATTTCCTTTGGTCCCTGAGAATCAAGAGCTGAGGCTGAGATCAGCAGGGTGATATTCTCAACCAGCTGATGATTGAGCTGGCTCAGAAAACAACTTTGCCACGTCAGAAACATTTAAAATTCCCTGAAGCCACAGAGGTAGAAAGAACCAAATTCCTTCAAAAGAGTAAAATATATCACACACATATTATTTGAAATTAAATGCACAAACATGAAAATCCTCCCCTTTTCCAGCAAACAATCAGATTAGAGTGCAATTATCATTAAAGAGAACTAAATAATGATTACCAGAAATTATCAGAGGTAATTACAAAAGGCATTAAATGTAAAGAGAAACTCATCTTCAAAAGAATAATATTTTTCCTATGCATTTAAACTGTGCCTTTATTTCTATTAACAGAATGCATGATGATGACTCTGGCCATTTGAAAAGCTAAAAGTCTGTAATTGAACAATTATTAGTGTCATGCTGCCTTAGGGCACTATTTTTCAAGAGATTTATATTATGGTAATTATATCCACTCAGGCTTGAAGGATAGGTAACATCTTCTAATGGAAATAAATTACACTTGATGTTTAGTTTTTTTTAAAAAAAATTTGTAAGTTTAGGTTCTCTGTGTTATTATTTAGACCTTCCATACCAGAGCCTTTGAGAATATTTTTCCCCCTCACTATAAAGCACTACCAATCTCACTAGGATACAATATGGAAAAAAATGCCCAGGGTCAGCTCATTATCTTAATTACCTCACTACAGGAAGAAAAAAAAATTAATTCATGTCTTTGGCCTATTACGTTTTATTTAACTTCAGTAATATAGAGAATTGCATCTATAATCCCTGCTGAAAGGCAGAAGCAGCTTAATGAACACTCCAAAACTCTTCAAACCTTTGGATATATTTAAATTACAAACTCATTCACTCTCTAATACCCAAATAAATCAACAGGTAAAACGAGACACTCATGTCCTTGGCCATTCTTTCCTAAAGGCTTTTCAAGTCCTCAGGAAGTGTAGAGATGATCTCCACCCCCTCCTCCAAATGTTGCTTTAGCTCTCACAAGGGGAAAAAAAAAGAAAAAAAGGGGAAAAGAAAAGAAAGAAAAGGAAAAAAAGAAAGAAAAGAAAAAAAAGGAAGAAAAGGAAGAAAAGAAAAAAAAGGAAGAAAAGGAAGAAAAGGAAGAAAAGAAAGAAAACAAAAGGAAGAAAAGAAAGAAAACAAAAGGAAGAAAAGAAAGAAAAGGAAGAAAAGGAAGAAAATAAAGAAAAAGAAAAGAAAAGCCTTGCAATTGCTTCTGATAACAAAGACTGTGAGTGGGCTCTGGCAGCATAATTAGTTTTGTGAGGTCCAAATCCTAAAGCAGATTAAAAGGGGGCTTTAAAAATATAAACATCGTGATTTCTAAATGCAGAGTGCTCTCTGTTGATTTTTCAACTGGCATTAATTAAGCTCAAGAAGCCTGATTGGACTTAGCAGTCCATGGTTTGTGGGGACAGCACTGAAGTGAAGGAGCCCCAGGCCCTGGCAGGATCCTGCAGAGCACCAGAGGTGCATTTTTATCTTCCTCCATCTGAAATGGGGAACATACATAGCTCTGAAATTCCAGGATTTTAGAAGCATGTAACAGGCTCCAGCAGGTGAAGGGGAGACAGAATAAAACATTATCATGATTTGTGTAAGGAGTTTTGCAAAAGCAGAAGAAGAGCACAACTTGTGGCACAGGAAGAACTGGCAGCAGCACGTGCAGGAGTTTGGCTGCCAGGGAGGAAAATCAGTGGCCACACATTAACAGGCATGAGCAGGGGCCCACCTCACACATCAAAAACCCCAAACCTTTCCCAGGACAGATCTGAAATCTGCCCCTGACACTGTTAAAGACCACAAGGACACAGCCTCTGACTCAGCAGGCTGACAGTGACTCTGTTTATTTCTGGGAATTTCTTCCCTTTATCCTGTTCTGCAGAGAGCAACCCAATGGGTGACACACAGACAAACTTCTTCANCACCAGCCTCGTTGCCCTGCTCTGGACACACTCAAGCATCTCAATGTCCTTCCTGAACTGAGGGGCCCAAAACTGGACACAATACTCAAGGTGTGAAAGAAAACTCTCTGGGAAAGAGTTTCAGAAACCCAAAAGATCTCAGGCACCAAACCAGGGCTACAGTCATTAACTTTGGCCACCAGAAAGAACTGCTTCTGGGAGACTCACTGACACAGTGCTGGAATGCCCTCCACTGTTATTATTTGTGCTAAATAAAACACTTCACTCTCCTCACAAACTCTCTTTCTGTCAGCTCAACCCTCATTGCTTCTCCTCTTTTAGCAAACAGCCTACTAAAAAAAAAGCTATCTGCAGCTTAATTAAAACACGCATTATTAATGTCATGTTTATATGGAAAATCTTTGGCAGAATGAGAGGTCTCCAGCTCTTGAAGCAGCCACAATTAAGCCTGTCAATATGCAGAATACCTGAGGAGAACAAGAGGAAGTGAAGCAGTCTGACCTGCTTCAACCATCCCTGCACAACCTGCCCCCTCACAGAGTGCTGGGTCTAGAAATCCAGCCATGGATCAATGATAATAAACTGGCACCTGTGCAATATAACACATAACTGAAGGTGCTAGCTGATTTTCTTTAAGGAGAGTAAATAAAATCCTATCTCACACGGGGAAAACTGACCACTGATTTCAGCAAAAACTGTAATTTCTTGGTAGTAAAGGAGAAGTAACCTTAATTTAACTGCAGAACAGGGAGTGGCTGCTCGAAAATCTATGGAGCTAGATGAGAGCATCCCAGATTCCAAGGCCAACAATTTGAAACATTTGTTGGCGTGGCAGGTTTTTGTACAGCCAGGTAAAGAGCTAACAGCTGTGTGTTGTGGCTGAGGTGAGTGCAAGGTCAGGAGCAGGGAACTGCAGCCCTCCCCAGCCACACTGGTGGGACATGTCCAGTGCAGACAATCCACTCTGTGCATTTAAAGTGCCAGCAGTGGGACACAGAATTGCACAGCTGGTGCTGAAATGGCTCCTGGCTCCACTGGCACTCCTGTTTCACTGATTTCCAGGCTCAAGCCCTGTCTGCACTGATTGATTGATTGATTGATTGATTGACTGATTGATTGATTGCCACCACCCCTCTCTGTGATGCACCTGGGGCATGGGTGAGTCCCAGGACCCATCACAGAAGGATTTATCACATCTGCAGCCAGCTGCCAAATTAAAATGACATGCCTGGTGCCTTCTCTAACGAGGAACATGCAGGAGTTTTGAGGAACTCAAATGTGAGGAAAACTTGCAAAAAGTCACAATCCCTTCCCAGCAGCAAAGAACCTGAGTTTGGAGTGAGCAGAGCACCCACAGAACACCTGCCTTATAAAACAAACCCCGAGGCAGCTTCAAAGATGTGTTCTGGCTCCATGATTCCTTCAGGAAGAAGCCCTTGCCCCACACAGGATGGAATTCTGGGCTCAGTGAGTGCACTGAGGAACTTCCAGTCTCAGAGCCACTCCCTTCACTGTGCCCCTTGTCTGCACTGAGCTGTGAGAGGGCCCAGCACTGTTCAGAGGCACGAGGGATGCAGGATGAACCTTCCAGAGGGCAAACAACGTCCCACAGGACATCACTTGGAGCCCAGAACGCACAGTAATTCAATTATGTTTAAAATATGTTCATTTAATACGTGTGCGAGCCCCGTTTAATGATGTGACATGATATGGTGCCTAATCCTGGCAAATATGGGATAGGATTATGGGATTAGGAAAAGCAAATACCTCGGATGGCTCTCAAAGGGTGGGATCAATGCTGCATTAGCTCCCAGCTGTTACACTGCTCACTGCTCTTTGATAACATCAACAGGACTGCAGAGCATCTTGCCACAAAAGATGAGGTGATCTCTGCAGAAGGAGGGATGATCACAGGGACAACCTGTAAAGGCTCCTGGTTTATATGCTGAAATTGTTCTCAGTCTCTGTGCCCAGCCATGGGAACGAGAATCCCTTGGGTAATGTGGATGCAAATGGGTTTACAAATTATTGTACAAGGTAAGGGGGTGTCCCAGCCCATCAATGTGGGTAACAAAAAAAAAAAAAAAAAAAACTG
>VWYO01003938.1:45028-58870 GCA_013400275.1 Rhadina sibilatrix
AGAACCAAAAAAAAAAAAAAAAAGAATTCTATATGAACTGCAATAATTAAGCTCATCATTGTGAGTCCTAGGATGCCACCAGAGAACAATTCTTGCAGCAAGTAGACAACAAATGTCATATTTTCCAGCTTCTCCTGGCTGAGCATGGGCTGACAGCAACGAAATAACGTTAATTATGACAAGTTCTATAAATCTGAGCACTGCAAAATGTAGGAGTTCAATCCCCAAAATACATCTTGCCTGTTTTCCACTAACAAAATGCTGGATCAACACCTCACTGCAAATCACTAAGGGATGTTTATAAGTGACAAAGCACCAGGAAAGGCTTCCCTCCCTGCCCTCTGTCAAGAATTCTGTTTAACTGTAAAAGCCATTAAAGACAAACCCCCCCAAATTATTGAAACTGCTTGGGTAAATAAAGTCATCACAAATCAGAAGAAAATGAAATATTCAAACACACACTCAGATTATTTTCCGAGACCAGTTCCACCAAGCTGCCCCTGATTACTGCAGGGGAAAGTCCAAGTAAAATCAGAACTGCTGAGGACAAGAAGCCCCTTTGTCTCCAGCCTGCAGAAGTGCTGCACTCCCCAAACACAGCTTCAGGAGTAAAATACAAGTTATACACCACGTTAAAGTTTCATTTTCACTGGTAAGAAAAAGTAGAAAAGCTTTCAGGAGAAATCAAGTATTTCACTGTTTTATTAAATGTTGTCTTCGAAGAGGTCTTCACAGGAAAGCAAATCCCAGATTGTTTCCATGCCTTGAAAAGCCTATATTAAACATTTTTCACTCTGCCAGAGGAGCAATGCAGATAAAATATATCTTGCAGAAAATCTGTTTGGTCAGACATTCACATTTGCTGATGTGTTATTGTCTGTGGGAGCAAAATAGAAGTTTTACACCTCCTGAAAGTGTTTCTGTCTCCTCCCAATAATGAATCGGTGCAACAAACAGATTCTCACAGAATAAAACAAAATTGTGGTGTTTCCTGGAGGGAAGAAAGGAAAACTGTAGGTGTTGCAGCATTCCAGACCAAGGAGTGGTTTGGCTGAGGTGACATTTGAGACACAAAGACTGCCTCATCCCAAAGTCCATCCCAGCACAGAACTGTGGCACTGCACTGAGAGCCTCCTCAGCAGGGAGGGAATGGAGCAGGAACCCCAAAGCAGTCAGGCAGATCACCCCTCTCACACCTCAGTGGCACTGTGACAATGGAAGCCAAAACCTCAGTGGATAAAAACCCCGATGGATAAAAAACCCCCAATGGATAAAAACCCCAATGGATAAAAACCCAATGGATAAAACCTCGTGGATAAACACCCAAATGGACAAAACCCCAATGGATAAAAACCCCAATGGACAAAAAACTCCATGGATAAACNTGGATAAAACTCCCATGGATAAAACCCCGTGGATAAACACCCAAATGGACAAAACCCCAATGGATAAAAACCCCAATGGACAAAAAACTCCATGGATAAACACCCAAATGGATAAAAACCCCATGGATAAAAACCCCAATGGACAAAAACCCCCATGGATAAAACCCCAATGGATAAACATCCCCATAGATAAAACCCCATGGATAAAACCCTCTATGGATAAAAACCCATGGAGAAAAACCCCATGGATAAAACCACAATGGATAAACACCCAAATGGACAAAACACCCAAATGGACAAAACACCCAAATGGACAAAACCCCCATGGATAAAAACCCTATGGATAAAATCCCTATGGATATACATCCCAATGGATAAAAACCTCGTGGTTAAAAACCCTCATGGATAAAACCCCATGGAGAAAAATCCCATGGATAAAAACCCCCATGGACAAAAATCCTAATGGATAAACACCCCCACGGACAAAAAAGTTCTTCATAAATAGGTGTTTATTTAGAAAAGGACAGAGTTGTCAGTGGAACTCCAGGCATTCCAGATAACTTACTAGATAAATGACACTACTTCTAATTCAGAATGGGCAGGGATACATCTGGATTGCTTTGCTATTTAACTCTGATGTGGCTGACCTTTAGATTAAATTTGGTGGAATAGATTTCCCATTTATATTAAATGGCATCAAAGAGTTTACCTCTGAACTCCAGACCCAGATTTCCTTGGGCTTGAGGTTATTTCTGTGTTCCAGTTGTTTACTGAGCCCACTGATATGAGGATACCCAAACCAACATCATGACCAGCCAGCAATCCCATCATTAAACACAACAGTACCCTGATCCCCTGAGAGACAAAACCTCTCATTCTTTCTTCATCATCACTCCCAATAATTTCCTGCCTGTTTTGTCTGCAAGCTGTTGTTTTCCACTCCTGCAGAAGGCTCCTTTCCTTGTTACCAGAGGTGCACAAGAAGGTGTGTGGGCTTGTGCCCTGCTGGGTTACACAGATCAGGAGCTCTGAACCCCACATCAAAACTGTGCAAAGAAATGGAAAATCACTTCTGTGGCTACCGAGAGCTGCCTGGAGCTGCACAGAGCTGTCAGGTGTCCCACCCTAAGGAATGTGATGAGCATCCTGCCTCCCTCTTCCCCTCACCTCCTGGCAGAACCAGACCCAGTGTCACAAACAGGGAGAGGACCTCAACACACCAAGCCTGCCGTGTACAGGTACCCAGATTTGTGCAGCAATGCCACAAAGCCCTTATTCCACCCCAGAAATGTGCTCTGAGTCATCACATTACAGCTCAGAGAGAAGGGAGGCAACATCCAGCTGCTGTTCACATCACACCAAAGTGCAGAACCCTTCATGTGAATGTTAATGCTGATGATTGAGCACCACTTTGCTAATAAATAAAGGAGGAGCACACAAGTACGTAAGGAATAATTAAAAAAAATTAACCTTAATAATAGTAATTAGTAATTCCTTAATCTGTTTTTGAGGGGCGGTGGGGGTGAAGTAAGGGTGGAAAGTCACTGTAGAGATATGGTTTAAAAACACAGCCAAAGCAGGGGTTTCAGAACGAGCTGATAGTTTTTAGTTAGACCAGCAGGTCAGAAAAAGCAGATAAAAAAAGCCCTTTTTCAAATCTGAAACAAAAGGAGAGGACTTTAAAAAGAACTGTAATTAGACATTAAGAGGGATTGCTTAGGATTTCATGAGAGATGAGTTCCAGTGCTCAGGAGAAGAGGAAACCTGGCCTGGGGAGCCCAAGACCCTGGGGAAGGGGCTGGGGTGAGAGGGGGTTGCCCTCTCAGGGAAAGAGCCACGTGCAATCTGTGACCTCTGGGAGGCTGAGGGTGGACAAGGACTTGGACAAGGCTCTGAAGGACAAGAAAAACAGGACCTGCAGTGAGCCCACAGCTTTTGGTATTTACCAAGTCATGAATTTGAGTTGCCAGGCTTATCTCTTTTGTAGGTCACTCTTTAATTAAGTCAGAGCAGTTGCTTCCAACTTGAATTTTGCTTTGAAGTTTCCTGCTTCTGTTTCAGACCTCAAGAACTACTTGTGTGTGCCTGAGAGCTTCTCTGGTTTTTGTTTTTTTTTTTTTTATTTCCCAACTATACTTAGTCTAATTAAAGATGCTACCCCTACCTGTAAATCTCCTAATTAGCAACTTCATGGATTTGCTGATGGCAAGTGCAAGAGTGGATCACTCCACTGCTATCAGACCAATAGGGAATTAAGCTAAGCATGCTGAAATGTTATTTCCTCATTAAGAAAATGCAGAAACACCTTTTCCTCCCTAACAAGACCATTACAGCAAAATGCTGCCCTCCAAGACTGGAGGGCTCTTGCTGAGGTCTGAGAGAACACCTCTCTGGTGCTGCAGTGCTTGCTGAACAACAAAACTGTGGTGGAAATAAATTGAATTTCTCTGGTACGCAGGTGTCACGCAGGAGAAGGCGAGACAGAAGCACTGACACCTGCAAAGAGCCAAATCAAACCAGAACTAATTAAAAAATGGACACGTTGTTAGCAAAAATGGGATGGGCCTTCCAAGGGTGATGCTGGAAGAGGCAGAGGGAGAGTGGGCACGCAGGGGACTGGCACAAGGGAAGCTCTCCATGCTCAGGGCACGCTCCCTACAGAAAATAAACAGGAATGGCAATCAAAGGAAGTGTTCTCAGTCTCCTGGGTTTAAAAAACCCCCTCTGAAGGACCTGAGTGCTCCCCCACGTGCAGGCAAAGCCAGAGGGGCCAAGAGGCAAACCCAGCAGGTGGGACACTGCCAGTGACCCCAGACCTGGCCTAACTGGACAGCAAAGCATCCTCTGCACAATCACTTCACAGATTGGCAATGCCAGGAGGTGGAGAGGCCCCTGAACTCCTCTGCCATCACTTCCTGCACCTCCCTCCAAAGGGGAAAGGAGGAGCAAATAAACCTGAACGTGTTGGAGAGGAGAAATTCTATATTTCAGTTTGAAATTTCTTAAAGAGGCTCTTGGGAGCTCAGTGACACAGTGTACAATGGCACTCTGGGAAAAGATGTCATGTGAGGGCAGTTCTGGTCATGTAATTTATCACAGAAAATAAATAAAATATCTTTGGAGGCTAAACAAACAAACAAACAAGCATAGTTACCTTCTCCAGGCTGGCTTTCTATTGAAAATGAAAACAAAACTAAAATAATGAAAGGAAAGAAAAGCTATAAAATACTAATAAGCTAACGGGACGAAGACAAAAGTGCCAATGCCAAAAATGTGATTATTTTAGTCTGTCCCCTGCAGCTTCTCTGCCAATTTTCTTCCTTCCTTTGAGGGCTAATTGTTTAATATTTTCCATTACAGATCAAATACGGTTTCAAAAGGAGGTAAATGCAGCTCAGTAAAAGGATTCCTTAGATAAAACCCCCATAAATACAGGATTATGGAAACCACCTTGAGAGGGGAGAGAGCAGGAAGCTGATTTCCCAGGGCTGGCTGCAGACACTGAGGGGCACAAGGAAAAGGATTCAGACTCTGTGGGTGAATCAGAGTTTCCTGGAGGAGCCAGAGTTAAACTCAAGAGTGGCTTTCCTTGCCTGTTTCACACAGTCAATTCTTTTACCAGAATTACCAGCACATATCAAACAGCAACTGACAGATGAAAATATAATTGATCACAGGTTCTCTCAGGCACATCTGTCCTGATATTTATTTTTGTCAGTGGGGCTCCTTGCCTTGCCAGCACAGACACTTCTGTTCCGTGCTCACAGGGGTCTCTGCTGCGTGTTTCCAGCAGATGTCTGCCTGTGCCTGTCATCCTCAGAAGGCCCCAGTGAGATGATTATCATCCCCACAGCTTTCAGTTTATCCTGAGAGTCTTCCCTCACTTCAAACTTTTCCTTCTCCTCACAGAAATCAAACCCTTCCCCAGCACAGAGCCTCTCTGTCAGGGGCACTCTCCTGATTTCAAATCCCATCCCTCTAACGAGCCCATAATCAGAACAGCCCACGTTTCTTCTGAAAGGACCAAAGTCTTTGATCCACATTTCCCCTCTACGAGAGCCTTTTGCCAACTCTTGAGACAGGTTAGCAACGAAAACCAGGAGAAGTAAGAAAATCCTCATAGCCCCCAGTACAGTGGATGCTGTCACCCTTGGCTGCTTCTTTACTGAGCCCAGGTTTAGAACCCAAACACCAAAATTGTGTTCTCCTGGGTTACATCCCTGAGACAAGGCATGGAGGCCCTGCATGCTGAGAATAATCTCCCTGAGCCATACCTGCTATTGAGACACAGACTTTAAAGAATATAGGGGTTTAGGGAAATTAAGATTGTAGTTAGAAATGGGCCTTGTTGTTGTTGGAGTTAATTAAAAGCTTTGTAGTTAGTGAAGAAAAACCAGGCTTGAGTTAACTTTCCCCAAATCACTGGTTGCTTGTCAGCTTTATGATATTATTGTCTGAAATAAAACAGCTCTGTTATCAAGCAGGGCTGCTAATCCTCACCAACCTTCACTTTTTAGTTAACTTTTCCCAAATCACTGGTTGCTTGTCAGCTTTCTGTTGGCTTAGCCGTGCTTGCAGCAATAAACAGGGAAGCTGCTAAACAGGTTTAGGGACACAGGACAATTGCAGAGACTCCCAAAGCTGAAACCCATGGAAAGTCAGGAGCCCAAGGAAATGGGAGTCCCCCCAAGGCTCCTCTGTCACATCTGCACTGCAAAGGCAGAAAGTTCCCAGCCAGGAGGAGTCATTTTGCTGCCTCATTTTAAGGCCACTCCTCTGGAATGGGACCACCGACCCATTTCAAAGGGCAAACTGGGCGTGCTTAATTGCCTTTTTGCTAATTACCATCCGAGGCAGGGAATGGGATGTACCAGGGCTATGAGTGTGCATTTGTATTTGGGGTATTCAACAGTTCTGTAAATAAAAGGACTCTGTGATTTTCTGTAAATCCCGGTGTGGTTTTGGGAGCTCTCCCACACGCTGCTGTAACCAACACAAACTTTCCAACTGCAAACTGCCAGAGAGTTTTTGTCCATCTCAGTTGGATATCGGCATTAGGTTGATATTCATATTTTTAATAAATCACTATTTCTCCAAAATCCTTCACTAACTTATTAACTTCCTCTGCTCTTGGACCAACAGCTGATTATTTTTTGCTCCCAGTGCTGTGAGCGAGGTTTAGCAGTTTATGTTGTTGCTCCAGCTCTTTCATTTATAGAAACTGTCTGTAAACAACACCCCCCCATTTTTACAGGCTGCTAGAAAGGTTATATACGTGATGCAAAAGTTTGAAGAGAAAAGATTAATTTTAAAAACTCCAAGGAGAAAATACACTGAGATCCCAAAACTCCTCTCGTCAATCCAAAATGTCATTGCAAAGGAACGTCACATTTACATCTATTTATGCTTTAATTTCCCCTTCATCACCAGGAATGAATTAGCACTCTCACCACTTCCACCCTTATTTTTGAGGTGCAGAAGGTTCATGGGAGCAGAGACATCCCTGGTGCTCCGGCTCTACAGATCCCACTGGTGCTGCACCCAGTCACATCAACCCTGACACTCCTCTCTGAATCACAAGAACCCAACATCAGAAAAAACACATTTCTGTTCAATATTTGCCTTGGGGCTGAATAGCAAACACAAACAGGGAGTGTGATACCCCTGCCTGCAGCCACTGCTAAGTGAATCGTGTGAGGTGAACACAAATGCTGCTGTGCCTCCCAGCAAGGCAGAGAGGCTGTCATTTGACAGGCAATTGCAACTCTTATTTTGGTGATAAAAAACAGACTATGTAATATATATAGTTTTATACATACATATATATATTTAATATATAAATATATAAATATATAAATATATAAATATATAAATATATAAATATATAAATATATAAATATATATTTATTTTTAACAGACCGTAATATTTTTGTAAAACTGTTTGGAAGATACCTCAAAAAAGCCATTAACGTTTACAAAAGGTTTTCATGACAGCTAATGCAAGCAGAAATTTATTATGAAGTGCACCCTCTATTGCACGTTACTGAGCAGCCCTGAAACTCCTCCCACTGAAAGCTGAACCTACACACGGAATAGCAGCACCTCCTTCTCAAACCCTTAATTACATCTGAACAAAACGAACGTGTGAGGTGCCAGCATCACTTCCAGCTCTAATCTGGGAAAACCACATCACTTGTTCTGAGTGGGGAAAAAGAAAGAAAAACCAAACCAAACCAAAAAAAACCAAAAAACAAGCAAACAAACAAACAAAAAACCAAACCTCAACAAAAACCAAACCCAAAATAAAAATAAAAAAAAAACCCCACACAAAAAAAGTCTTACTCTTTAAGTAAATATGCCTTAGCCCAGTGCTCAGAATGACTTCAGCAGCTCTCAGGTTATGCCTCATGCAGAAGGCTCTCTGAACCCAACTCTGCAAACTCAGGGCTCTGGAAGCTGCTCTGTGTCTCCTTGCCCAGAGGCACCAGGAATTGCCAGGAACTGAACACACTGAAAAGTCTGCATCCACTTTTTCCCCACCCCACCCCATTAGCATTCACCATCAGGCTGTTACAAAACGGGGCCCAAGTACAGAAACAGAACTCTGGTAATGGTTTAGGAATTTAATCCTTCAACCTTTCATCTTTAGAGCTGGCCTTCCTCACGTGGGGATCTCTCAGCATGGGCCCTACAGCAGCTCAGGTGCACCAGGAGGCTTTCCCCTTTAAAATACATCACTTCACCCTGAGAAACGACTTAACTGCTTTTTGGGGGCTCTGTTCTTAAATTGCAGAGACTTTGCAGGCTGCTGCACCTCCCAGCCCCGCTGGTGCTAATGGGTAAAACCCTGAGGTGGTGATTTCGCTGTGCTGCAGCTCCTGCTGAGATGAACAGACAAACACTTTGTACTGCTGCCAGCCAGGCAGGAGTGGGAGCTCAGCCTCTCCCCAGGCCTGCCTCCTGCCAGCTTTCCACTGGACGTGGCTTGAACAGAGATTAAGGGCCCCAAGACCCAGCCTGGCTGAGCTGAACCCCCAAGACCCAGCCTAGCTGAGCTGAACCCCCCTGCACCTAACGGGACCAGGCACGCACACACTGCTTTAACTGGAAAATTATGACAGAAAAATGAAACTTGTTTCTATTGGACTCATTTTTTTTTTTTTTTTTCTCTGAGACGTGAGGAAGAGACTCACTGTCCCAGAATAATATGAGAAAGCACATTATAACCCAGTAAAATATAAAGGACGTGTGGAAGGGCTCTGTTCGTCCACACATTCATCAAAATAGAACTTATTTGCAACTGGTGTGGCCATCAGCTGCAGCAGGCAAATAACTTTCAAGCTCCAGCTCTGGCATTATGAGCTCAGAGGCAGTAATAATATATTTCATCTATTTAATGCAGTGGAGAGAGGCTTGTATACCTCTTCATTTGTAAATTGAAATGCATTGTGAGGCTACATGAATAATGAATATTAAGAAAAGACACCTGCTGCCAACAGGTCTAAGAAATCCAAAGTGTAACACAAACAGGTTTAAAATTCATTTCAGAGCTTTTCCATTTTTCCCAACATGACAGCTTTGAGAGAAAAGACTCTGCAGAGTAAAATGGGCTCTGCTTCCTTTAGAGTTCATTATTTCATTTCCTCTGACATTTGGAAAATTTTCACTCCATTCTGCTCTTTCTCCTGTCTGTGTTATTTGTTGCACTCTGCCTTTCCTTTCTTGCCTTTTATGTCAGGGAATAGATGAAATTATTTGTCTCATCACAATAAAAGAATGGCTCATAACGTTTTTCTTTCAGTTTCAGTTCTCTATTACTTAACTGCAGTCCTGCCTGGGTTTTTTTTGTATTATGGTTCTCATCTCGGGAATTAATAAATTAAACAGAACAAAAATTTAATTAGACTTGGCAGGTTTGCAATAGCAGTGATTTAGGTGCTTTCTCACATCAAACTGAGATGGAATGTTTCTGTGTCCTAAGGGAGTCCAAGTGAGATGAAACCTTCAAAGAGATTAAAATTTGTTAGGAAGACTGAAAGGATAGGGAGCCACTTTGGAAAGAGATCTGAGGTGCAGCAGTTGTATTCCTTCAAAATCTCTTTGAGAAAGAAGGAGTTGCCTGATCAATCCAAGGACCCCTCCCTGGAACTTGGCACACTAAAAGTGCCAGATGATCACCAACTTTCTGACAAGCTGATACCCCTTCTACTAAAATTTTCATTTTTAATTCTAAGTAGGATTGAAAAGCCCCACCAATTTAATTGGTGTTGTACTAAAAGCAAAACAGTTGCAGGATTAAAAGCATGGGCTGTAAGTTGTTCTGCTCATCAAGTAAATTGGGGCCAACCCAATGTAAATCCAGATTTTTTTTTTAAATGTTCTTATTTATTTATCCAACCGAAGAGCATGTCTTCATGTTTTTGTCTGAAAATGAAGTCCAGCTAAGTCAGTAGTACCGGGCAAGGGCTGCAGTCAAACTGAGATGGTGTTACTGCCCTGCTCCATCAAATACATCACTAACACCTCAAGAACAAAATTCCAATTGGTTTAAGAACTATTGAAGTCATTCTGCTTAACCCTGTGAAGGATTTTGCACCTGATGGCAGCAGCAGGGAGGTAACATACAGAATGACACACAGAATTCAACAGAAAGGTCTGGGGAAAGGGAGGAAATAAACCACAGGCAAACCAAATACACAAAATTACATCTTGTTGCTACCAAGAACTACTAATTAAAATTGAAGAACTACTCCATCACCTTCTCATTGTGAATCATTTCAGTTTTGAAAACCCTTTCTTACTATCCACACGAGCAGGCCTGTGATCACTCCACAGAAATCAGATCCTCCTGACCTGGCCTGCACTGTTTGATTTTAGAAGTCCCTGGAGGGAATGCATTTGTTGTGATGGTCACACCAAACCAGCCCACGATTAGCCACGGGGGCACAATGAGCAAGCAGGATTGATCACTACAATTTACTCTGAGTGGGGATATAATCATAGCCCTTCTTCCTGCAGCACAGCTGAGAAAACCATTAGGTGCCCAGCTACTTTTTCTCTGCTCACTTTGGTGTCTAAATAAAGGCACAGAGCTGTGCTGCTCTTCAGACAGGACCTTTGTGTTCAAGGAGATCCAGTTCCAAGTGAATGCAGCCACAGGCCATGGTGAGCCAGGCCATTTGTTTGGCTTTGGGTCTGGCCTGCTGGATAACAATCCTGATTTTTCATGGCAAATGGGGCCACTCAATGAGAAAAGTTAAATAAAGACACCTCTGCTAACGAGCAAAACTGGAACAACACATTGCAAAGCAGACTCAGCCTTTCAGACCTTTCATTATGAAACCTAAGAGGCCATCTGATTAAAGCTGAATGGAGCAGAAATACATCCTCGTTTAAAATGCTCACCAGGCTTAATGCACTGAAGGATGCCAGAGATATGACTGGCTTATAAAGCCAGACCTGCCAGGAGTATTTCAGCACCAAAGCTGCAGCTTTCTTGCCCTTTAGGATGAGCCCAGAGCCCTGCTGGGTGCCCAGACACTCTGTGCAGCACCCAGGCGAGCACAGACCCTGCAAAATGCAGACAAAGGCCCAGGCAAGGGAGCTTCCTCTGAGCAGAACCCACTGAACCCACTGCTCTTGGGGTCTCTGCCTGCCCGAGGTCAGGGTGCTCTTTGCCCTCTGCCCTCAGGGAAGCCCCACAGAAATGACCAGGAGCCTTTAGATGTTCTTTTTCAAGGTTGCTCTTCTTGTTTATTTTCTCTTATCACAATTCTTTTTCTCTGAGCTCTGCCAGGGTCTGGACAGCACGGGCAACAGGTGACGACTGCCCCGCCTGCCCCCAGCTCATCATCTTATATACAGATAATTACGTGCTCATTATCTTATATACAGATAATTACGTGAACATTATTTACAGTTGTGAACCAATATCTACACTCTACACTAAACAGGTGTTTGTCACTCTGACCCAATCCCTCTAAATCTACTTCATGTCATCACCTCTGTGCAAAATGGAGATGAAGAAGAAGGAGAAGACCCCAGGGCAATGCCCAGAATGCTCCATCTTGTCTCTGGTCATCCCTATTCTAAAACCCTAAATGTGAAAATATTATTGCTTTCCTTTACCTTTGAGGGTTTGCAATTCTTCCCATAGTGTTGGTAACTTTTCCCATGGGCTGCAGTCGAGGCCCTTGCCTGTCTGGGGTCTGTGCCAGGGTCTGCAACCCCCCTGGACATTTCTCAGACCCCCCTGTACAGGTTTCAAACCCCCCTGGACAGGTCTCTGCTTGTCCAGGGTTTCCAGAGGAATGCCCTGGACTCCCACAGCTGCACTGAAGACAGGAACAACCAGGGAATTTGAACTTGGACACTTTTGCCTGCTTGGTTCTGGCTGCAGCAGCTGGGAAGTGGCATCCACGCTGCCTCCCTGGAAGGGCTGCACAGGCCAGCACTCTTCTCTCAGAAAATTGCTGCTGCCATTAAGAATAGCTGGGTAATAGGCATTTATATGTTTCATATCATTAGACCATTTACCTAGCAGCAGCTCTCCGTGGGGGATTTTAAGCAAACAGGATGGGTAGCATGTTGAGTAGCAATTAAGTGGTGCTGTTAGGGTTTGTAATTGTGGCCTGGAGTTTTCACATAAATTCCATTTTATATCTAACCCTAAGGATATCAACTGGGTGAGAAAACACATCAAAAAAAATCTTTTTAAACCCCAACCTCCCCCACCTTTCTTTTTCCCCCCCAGCCCATCCACAGACAATAACTGAAATCCCTTTGCAACAGCTGTCAAAACACTGCACCTGATTTTAATTTCTTCGTTAATCAAAACGGTCATTTGAGGAGCAGTGATCATCCTGAACACTCTCTAAAGACTACAGAGAAATGATCCCAAATGCAACAAGTGCTGGGGAAGGCCACACACAGAGCACCTTCATTTCCATTTATGAAATTGGCTACTTCATTGGTCGACCGTTTGGACATGTTCTATAAAAAGGAATTCATCAGAGCTCTCCAGAGCTAATTGATGTGTTCATTAAAGCTGCAGGCCCACAGGTAAAAAGCTGCAGGCCTGTAAACTTCAGTGAAAAAGCCACACTTCAACCTCTTGCTCATCAAAAACATTGCAAGCTATTTATTGCAGTGCTGCAAGAGTGGAACTCAGTTCCTGCACCAGCTTTGCACCTTCCACAGCATCATTCAGCTCAGCTACTTAGCCACTAATTGATTTTGGCAATTAATAACTGCTGAAGAGTTTTCCAGGAATTTAAAAAAAAAACCAAACCAAAACAAAAAACAACAAACAAACAAACAAACCAACAACAACAACAACAAAAAAACCAAACAAAAACCACCCAAAAAACCCCCAAACCAAACTCCTCACTGCTGAGCTGGACTTAGGGGTGTTATAAATGCCAATAAAATGGACCACAAATTTAAAATTTACCAGCAGTTTTAACAGAAATTTAATATGAAATCACAGAGATTTGGCAAAAATGGGGCTTCTCACCCTACCTCAGGTACCCCGGTCGGTTTTGCTTATGCCTTACCTGAACCTTCACCAAATTTAAAATAATTACTGCTAATTTTTTTTTAAATTTTATATTAAATTTTTATTAAAGCTGCTGCTGAACTTTAAATTTATTGTTTATTTTATTGTCACTTATAACGGGGGGATGCTATTAACCCTCTCAGTGCCAGGCAGTCTCCAAGCCTCTAAGGGCAGGAGAGGAAAGCCAGAACAACAAACATAAAATTTTGACAACTGATATTTAATCTTTTACCTTTTTTTCTCCCTGCTTTATGGTGCCTCCCTGCTAAAGCAGCGGGGATGGAAGTGGCTTTCACTGGCCTTTAGGGAAACAGCTTTTTGTTATATTGCCATTACATTTTGTTATATTTCCATGAACCCTGGGAACCAGGGAAGCAGATAAATCTCTTTGTCAAGAAGACATACTCAAGGTCCCAGGGACAAAAACTGATCTTTGCCTCATGGGTTAATGGCATTAATAATTGCCATTTCGAGAAGTCTAAACATAAAAAAAGCCTGCTTAAACAAAGGAGTCAACCCTTCAAAAGTGACTCTCCATGATAAATTTTCCAGAGCAATGGAAATTGTCACTCTGCCAGGTTGATAAATGGTAGCCCCAAACTGGCAGAGCCATTTGCCTTGCAGTAAGCACAAAATGACAGATCTTTGCTGAATACAAACTGTGTGCTTGCACCTTTTCACAGCTGGTTTAGCTTGTAAACGCAGCAAAAAAAAAAAAAAAAAAAAAAAAAAAAAAAAAAAAAAAAAAAAATTTAAAAGAGGCTTTAATAAAAACTGAAGGTTATGCAGGAAAAATAAAAAACGGCTTCACGTCTAACTGCTTCTCTCAATTTTTAAAGACATTTCTTTCATGCTGGTCAGTCAGGAAGCTTGAGAGAAACCCTCCAGCAGGCTGTGGGA